>OY757925.1:51882316-52137316 GCA_963585895.1 Sepioteuthis lessoniana | reverse complement strand
AATATATATCACTATATCTATATCTATATATAAACTGGAAAAAAACAACTGCAAGTCATAATTCTACATATATATAAAAGATTCCACATAAATAAAATATATTACCAACAAGGAACTGTGATATTGAATATATTTAAAAATTAATAAATATACACATTCAACCTACATATGGTTTACACAAGCATGTTACCAGTGGTAGAAGACAGGATGCTGGTACCTCCTGAAAATCAATCTTTCCTCCACTGTGATATGAATAGGTATGGGGAAGTAGAATAAAACAAAAACAGAAGATTCCCTGTTGTGAAGTCAGGATACCAACAATTACCCTGACTAAAAATCATAATTCTTTTTTAAATCTTGGATGATTTTATAGAATTCATGAATTCTTAGAGGTAAATTATTTTTCAGTTCTTTCAGCTATGATAGTGAATAAAAAAGGATTGCCTTCCTCTTAAGAAAAAGGTATTCTGGGTAAGGCAGACATTAAGCTGCATATGGTGGTGAACTTCAGTTCTTGATCTTTAGGGAGTGCCATTACTTTCAGGTTCACTCTGACCTGGTGCCATTACTTTCAGGTTCACTCTGACCTGGTGCCATTACTTTCAGGTTCACTCTGACCTGGGGTGGTAGTACTTGTTCAAGTTCTATCTATAATTCAAAGAGATCTGTTTGAAAATGATTAGCATTAGATAGGAATACTTCAAACCATATAACTGTTTGCAAATTATTTGTATTAAGAATAATTGCTTCAAGTTATAATTGTTTACAAAGAATTATCAATTATTGAAATACTTGCAAAGGGAGTCTTTGTAGCATAATGGCTAATGAGTTGGACTACGACATTGTAGTAAGCAAGTTTAAACTCCACTTACTCTATTACATTCACTTTTAAACTCATATTCTTGGGAAAGCTATGAACTCTCTTATCCCACTCAGCTATGTGTTAAATAGTACTATTACTGTTCTTCAACAAGGATGGAATTGGTATCAAATAACCCATGAAGGTTGATATGCCATCAAAACAAAAAAAAAAAAAGCCAAATCAAACCAAAATACTTGAAACTATACAACTACATACAAATTATTTGTATTAAGAGTAGTTGCTTCAAGCTTTACTTGTTTACAAAGGATTATTATTTGCTGGAAATACTTGAAATTATATAACTGAGTGCAAATTATTATTCATTTTTTTTAACTGGAATGAGGATTATAAATGATTGCCCTCCCTTTTTTTTAATTGCATCATTATTTTATAAAGAAATTTTGATAATATTCATGAAGAGAAATAGAAACTTGTCATTCTTAAGCTTTCTGTGTGGAAACAACCTACTTCAGAATGGCATCTGACATTTATTGATACAAAGAGGAACTGGCCATGGGTTTGCCATTGACCCTAATACTGGCCATTGAATACATGGAAGACTTTGAAGAAATGGCATTAAGATTTAAATCACTAAAGCTATCAATCTGACTTAGATAAACAGATGATACATTCATTCTCTGGCCTCATCAGGGAGATATTCAAACACTACTGGATCATATGAAATTAATCTGACAATCTATGCAGTTCACAATAGAGAAAAAACAAAACAACAAATTGTCCTTCCTAAATGTATCAATAACTTGCAAAGAGCAAGGATTCAGATCATCTGTGTATCAAAAGCCAATCTTCACTGGAAAGTAGCTCAACTTCAAAGAATCATATAATATTGAGCAAAAGTCATAAGTAGTGACACAGCTTAAGAGACATCCTCAATGAAAACAACTAGCCAAAAAGCATAACATCAGCTTCAAGAAATTTGGATTGAATGACAGAGAACAATACCTGAAAACTTACCACAGTCTGTCTGGCCTATGTCAAAAGTCTAGCTGAAGAGATTAAAAAAATATGTAGTCCATATGATATAAGAGCAATATTCAGGAGAGACTCAACTTTTCAAAAATATCTCTTCTAAGTCAAGATCCCAACAAAAGACAACATGACCAAAAATTGTGCATATTTGATCCCATGCAGCTGTGGTAAAGTATACAAAGGCAAGGTGTACTAGGTGAAATCAAAAAGTTAGGTATGGCTGACTGTATATGGAAGGAAAAAAGGAAACCATCAGTCTATATGTTTAGGTCTGGTTGGGTTTTATGGCATATCAACCATTGTAGGTTATTTAATGCCAAATCCTCTTCATACATATGATTTATAAATGCATAGTTTGTAGATAACATTTTAAAATAAGCCAGAGCTCATTTTTGGCATACAGTTAAATAGTTTTACTTATGATTTGTATGTCAATAGTTTGTTGGTAATCTTATTTCTAAAGGAATCAGAGCTAATTTGTTTATACACAAGTATTACTATTGTTTGCATACAATTATTCATTCCAAGTATTGCTATGTATTACTAACAAGTCAATTAAACATCAGTCATTTGTTTACACACAGTTGAATGATCAAATTGTTCTATTTCTAACAATTCAATTTACCATGTCATTTGTTTTCTCACAATTTAAATGTCAAACAGTTCTATTTGATTGATAGGTAGGACCCTATCAGGATTGTTTAATATCATATCCAGGACACTCAAGAGGTGGGGGGCGGCACTCTTACCCCTTTGCAGAGATGCAGTCAGTGTATTCTACTGTCTCAGCTAACTGGGCTCCAGCCCTTATCGGGTGAAGTGAAGATAATAGTGAGTGAAAAACAAAGAAAGAATAAGATGTCTCAAAGAAGCAGTGCATATGTTAGACAATAGCAACCTCTTGAGTAGACCAAGGGATAAATACAATATGGGAACCATTAATTAAAAAGGCTAGGTTAGATTTTTTTTTTAAATCAATTACAATATTAGCAAAAGTAAATATCCTACATAATAATAATAAGTAGTAATACAAATTCTAGATAAAAACATTATGTCTATATATCCCCAAAATTCATTCTGAATGGTCCAGCAAATCTTGTGGCATAATGGATATAAGCATTCAGTTTATACAGTTCTAAATGAAATCATCTGGGGGTTGCAGGTTCGATCCTGATTATAGATAAATATAACAAGGAATACTTAACACTTGTACCCATTCATCGTTAATGGAATTAGAACAATCTTAAATAAAGGGTTCAGTTTGAATTTATGTGAAGGTTCCCAAGTTCAACAAGAAACACCTAAAGAAGGAAACATTGGTCAAAACAGTGTGTACATAACAATAAAGTTGAGGACAATAGTCCAACTAATATAAATTCCAGTTTTATTTTTTCAGAGAGATTTTTTTTTCCATACTGACAATATCAGTCTATGTCTTTTCTATGAGTATGTTGAAATCATTTCAGTAGACCTTTTCATATACTGACGTATATGAAATACTATTTATGGTGGAGATGGCACCATCTTGTTTAAAACACATGAACTCTGTTTTATCTGAAAATTCCACACTCTGCAGTAGAAATTTGTGAGAAGGAATAAATCATTGGCAAAATCTGCATTCATGATAGTTTTTATGGGATATCTATCAGTTTCTTGCCAATTGAAGAAAAAACAATTTAAGATTATCTGCATTATTTTTTCCTAACCATTAAAAACTGACTAAAATTTATATTTAATAGATACGAGAGAGAGAGAGAGAGAGAGAGAGATTTAACTATTGTAATGATTACCAAGACAGTGGGTAAGCACTTTTAGATGGACATCCTTTACAACAGTGGAATAGTAAGACAGGATATGAGAGACAGATCCCACTTAAAAACCAGTCTAAGCTGAATCTTCAAATACAGTTTAAAATCTTTTCAAGTATGGGGGCCTTTAACTTTTTATTTAATTGGGGTCAGATTTTCAAAAAAAAAAAAAAAAAAAATGAAGTGGAACATAAAGTATTTGATATTTTATAAATACAATGATTGAACAATTACTTAAACTAGCAGTACTTATCCATTTTCCATAAAAGATGGTCATTATTAAAAATTAAGGATGAAGAGTTGCTTTTATTAAAGTTTAAGATAATTATTTGAATTTAAAGAACATTTTATTTGTTTTGCCATCCATTTACTGTGTGTTATTTCCTCTTTACACCAAGCACTGCAGTGTAGACATAAGACAACCTCAGGTTTGCTCAGGGATTTCAGATGCTCTTGAAAAGCTGTAAAAATTGATAAATATTTTGAATAAATATTTCATTCTATTATTTTACAAATTTGAAAGGGTAATATTCACCTAACTTTTTTTTAAAATTGATTAGAAACCTTTTTTTTAGACTGATTGACCATTGTGACCAAATGGATTCCCTCTTCATGCAACACCTGGTTATGATTTAAGGAGAGAGAAAGAGAGAGAGAGGAAGCCATCTAACTATTGTAATGATTACCAAGATAGTGGGTAAGCACTTTTAAATGGACATCCGTTACAACAGTGGAACAGTAAAACAGGATATGAGAGACAGATCCCACTTAAAAACCAGTCTAAGCTGGATTTTTAAATATAGTTTAAAATCTTTTCAAGTATGGCTCTAACCATTCTGAAAACTTTTGTTGAAACCAGACCAAAAATATCACAGCTATAGATGTACAGATGGGTGGATATTTGAAGAATTATAAAATGATTCTGTTGTCATTTTTAACTGATAAGCTACTAGGGTGAGTCAAAAGTGTTGGAATATTTTGCTATGTGCTAGTTTGTAGTGTGTATATCATGTGATCAAAGCAGTTTAAGCTGTAGTAAGTACCCACTGTAGTAGATAGTATAGTGGTAGTTGGTGCACTGACACATTGTGTATTACTATACTCAATGTGTGATTTGAAAGCTTCACGGATGAATATGCAATGTAGTCTAATTTGGGAAATTATGCTTTATAAGTTCAAACTGGGCCATAATGCCATGGAATCAACCAAAAACAATTATTGTGCAAAAGGTGAAGAAAAAGTGGATTACAATACATTAAGCAGATGGTTCAAGAAATTTTCTCAGGTTGCAAGAACGTTGACAAACAGGCAAAGTCAAGTAGGCCTAAAACTGTGGATTCTGAGGCTGTGCTCCAAACCAAAGAGGCAAATTTGGTGAGTAACACTGAGAGTATCAGGCAAACTTGATATCTCAAAGTTCAGTGTGGTTTATTACCTTGACAACCTCATCAAAAGCATACAGAGCTGCCGAATTATGCCTCACAAAACTTTTGACTCATTCTCAAATTATTACTGTTTGAAGTAGGGATCATACCAGATCTTAAAGATTTAAACTGATCAAAATAAACAAAAAAGAACTGCAACTAAATGTTACAAACTAATGACTGAAATACACCTCAGTGCAGTAACAAACTTCTGCATTATTATAAAGTACTTCTATTTGCAACCACCTCCGAGTTGCAATATCTGGGTGATGATCTTGAGACTGTATATATTGTAATGATTCATTAAAAAAAGTTATTAACATGTGAAAAAATATAAACTTAAATATAATAAAAAAAAAACAAATATATCAAAGGATTGCACTTAGATTATCATTGTAGGAAATGGAATAGGCAAGCTGATTTCAAACCCTGCACAAGGCTATTTACATTTCACTTTACACTCATGCCCTTAGAAAAGGCAGGAATCCCACTGTTCTCCACCCCTCTAACTACAAGAAAATAGTAGGGTAGACATGGTTCTTTAACCTTGGTAAGGCAACCAATCTTGAAGAAAAACTCTGAATTCAAATCAGCTGGACTCCACTTAATAAATTGACCATGACTTGGGTAAATATATACAAAGATTTCTCCATATTTCTTTTGAAAATAACCAGTGATAGTTGAAAGCACTTGGGAAGATATATTTAGATATTTTCTACACAAACATGGACCTAAATATTTGTAATTGTATATCAAAACAAGAGAAAATTGTGAAAAAAATTAAAATAAAACTTGTCTGTGATTTTCCACAAAAAGCCCCAATTTGAATATATATATATATATATATATATATATATATATATATAAGAATGTGAGTGTGAGTCTGTGTGTGCCTCTCTCTCTCACTTTATACATTCAGGAAATATAATGCTGACACAGGAATGTAACTGTGTAAATTCAAGGGCACATCTTTGTAGGAATTTTACATTCAGGCTGATTTAGCAAAATTCAGAAACAAATTTCTGAAGAGGCCATAAATAAATCAAAGGATACAACATAGAAAGAAATTATATGCTTCAGTTTTTCCTGAATTAAAAACTAATTAAAAAGACATAAACAGCAAGTTCTCCATATCCTTTTAATATTTCAGCTGATGATATTGATTAGAAGGGGCTTATACATACCCTAGTTGTCTAAAGGACCTACCAAGAGTGATGCCCAATGGAAACAGATGAAAAGAGAGAGTCAAAGGTATACATACTGTTGACATGCCTTATATATATATATATATATATATATATATATATATGTATGTACAGTCATTGGATGGGAATAGCCCTCATGAGCAATGGATTATCATATATATATATATATATATATATATATATATATATATATATATATATAAAGCTCTCCACAGTGAACACTTTAATATTTATTGTATAGCAACTCATTCAGATTTTCTACTTTTTTAATAAGTCATAATCTATTTCAATATACATATACACCTCTACGCAAACACACTTATATATATATATATATATACTTCCACATAGACATACATGTGTGTGTGTGTGTGTGTATATATATACACACACATATACATATGTATATATATATATATATATATATATATATATATATATATATATATATGCAGAATGAGAATGCATCAATTAAACCTAAACCTGAATTCTGGTCTGAAATGTTCACTATATCTTTGTGATTAACATTCAACACTAAATTAAGTGTCTTGACAAAGAAGAATATTGTGCTGAAAAATAAATATTTGTTGTGTAAAATATATCTTTTTTCCTTTTTAGGCTATAGATTTATTGATGTATCTACATATATTACTGTAAACACATACATCTATCTTGATCTATTCATCTCACTCTCTCTTTTTCTCTGTACTAATATCTATCTCACTTTGTTCATTACACACACACACACACACACAAGTAAAGTTGGCGACGTTAGTCGAAGCTGACCTGAAGGCTCCCTTTTCGATAGCTTCTATACCAAGGTGTAGGGAAGGGTGCTCCTCCTTTCCCTGGATTGCTCCACTTTACCCTTGATCCTTACCTTATACTGCTGAGTGTTAAGCATGGTAACGTCAAGTACCATTTTTTTGAGTCTTTGGTATGACTTGACCTGTGATCGAACCCAGGTCTCCGGGGCCACTGGCAAACACTCTAACCATAATGCAAATGTCCAGTTATATATATATATATATGTGTGTGTATATATATATATATATAGAGAGAGAGAGAGAGATCAACAGATAGATAGAAAAAGAGAGATGAATAGAGTGATAGGTAGGTATGAACAGATCTATAGCTAAGTATATTTAAAAGTACTTTTATATAAATGTATAAATATCTTGGTTATTCTTGTTGTTGTACATATGTATTTGTACTTTTTGCATGACCTGTTATTCCATTTTTGTTCAATCTATAACATTCTACAGTAGCCAGTGAAGTTAATTTGAATGAACAAACTTATATCTGTAACTAATCTCTGTGACATTTTCAGGTGAAATTGAACTGGTTTGTGTTTTAATGTAATTCTTCTTCTTTTTCCTCTTTTTTTCTTTGTAAAAAGTATTACTTAGGTGTCATACTTCACCAAAAAGCATTAAACAAATAAATAAAATCAGGTATGTAGTTTCTGCTTTATAATAGGAAGCAGATAGGAATTTATAACATTTTAAATGAATCGGATGAGTTATTTTTTGAGAGAAAAGAAGAGAAAAAGAATAATTGAAAGAAAATAAAAAGAAAGAAAACTTCAGAACATGATGAGAAAAAGAAGATTAAAAGAAAAGAAATGTGAAAGGAGATAAAAATAAAGGGAAAAAGGGCAATGAAAAGAAAGGAAAAGAAAATGAAATAAAAGGAAAAAGGCAATGAAAAAAAGAAGAAATTAAGAGAATCTGAGGAAAAAAATTTAAATAATTTTCCAAGAAAAAAAATTGTACAACCATATTTCATTGCAAAAAAAATAATAATGACTGCTTTGTTTTCCTAGATCACAGATAAACCAGAAAAAAAAATAGAGAAAATTCAGATTATCTCTACAAGTTCTTTAAAAAGTTTCAGATTATTTTTTGACATTGAAAGAAAAAACTTTTCAAATAATTTTTGAACATATCATTACAAAATACTCTGCTTAGAGTTTCAAGTTAATATCATGAGATGTTAGTTAAATCTTTTGTATGGGATATGAGTTCAAATCTTTTTAATGGAATAAGAGTTAAAAATCTTTTCATGAAATATCAGTGGAAATATTTTAATGGGATATGAGTGGAAATATTTTTAAAAAGGTGTGAGTTAAAATCTTAATGGGATACGAGTTGACTCACAAACAATGGTCTTTGAGACAAGCTTGCTGAACACTTTACCATGATGAAGTGATAATAATAGTATAAGAATATATCAACTAGAAACAGTATGGTAAAAAAAAAAAAAGATGAAGATACTCATAAAAAATATGTAAAATAATGAAAATAATTCTTTGAATGTCAAGTATGTATTTACACAACCTCTTCACCATGAGTATGATGTAACACAAAGTCAATTTTTAGGTGGAATCCAGTTGGTTTGAAATCAGTTTCCTTCCTAGACTGTTTACCTTACCAAAGCTGAAGAAGGCAATTTTCCCTACTATTTACCCATAACTAGAGAGAGAGAACAAATGAATTCATGCCTTCCCCAAGGTCATTACCAAAAAGTGAAATGTAAACAGCCACATTCAAGATTTTAACTCATGTTGTTGATTCTATTCCTACAATGATAAATTTTACACTAAGTGCATCTTCAAAGTAAGAAGAAAACAATGAAAATATTTCTCAAAATATGAGAGGAATAATAAAAATACTTCATCCTCGACTGTTGGATTATTATTATAAGCCATAAACAACCTCCTGTCTGAGATAAATAACTATTGTTGTTGCATTCAGGGAAAAATGAATCTTTTGAATACAAAAAATAAACCATCTAATGTGACATCTCCAGCAAAGAAAAGAAAATCTTGATGATGTAGGATTTACCCATTGAGAACATTACTCTATCTGGATTATATAGTATTTATCAACATGGGACTTGATACCAATCATTTGTGAACTAACTGGAACTGAACCCTTTTCATAAGTTTATTTTCTGTATTTTATATTGCCATTTCCTATGTCACATCTTCCAATATGGACAACCTGGACTTCTGGGATAAAAGGTAATATAAAGAGAAAAAAAATCTCATCAAAAGTAAGATATATGTAATCATAAATGGAAAAGCAATCTTGATTTTTAACCATTTTCAGGAAGGATAATTCAAAGCAGGCTTTTTTGAATAAACCAAAACAAACCCAAGGAAATGATCTTTAAAAAATTTGAGGATTCCAATCACTGTTTCAAGATTTTCTTGGCTATGCCAAATAAAATCAGATGCTGCTGTTTGCCATTTATTTTTAGGAAAAAATTGCTCAAGACAAGAAGTCTGAGTGATTAAACTAACACTGATTTCAATTCTTAAAAGTTATATTCTGCAGAAGTAAAGAAAGTTAGCGACCATAGTCGAGGGTGACCCGAAGGCTCCCTTTTCGATAGCTACTACACCAAGGTGTAGGGGAGGGCGCTACTCCATTCCCTGGATTGCTCCACTTTACCCTTGAACCGTACCTTATAATGCTGAGTGTTAAGCAAGGTGGTGTCAAGTTCCATTTTTAAAGTCTTTGGTATGACTCGACCTGGGATTGAACCCAGGTCTCCCGGGCCATTGGCGAACACTCTAACCGCTGGGCCAATGTCCCGGTTGTTAGGGAAAAAATGTTGTATATATATATATATATATATATATATATATATAAAATTATAAAATTAACCTAAATCGCGAGTCGAAAATCTTCTACTAAAGTTTCCCCTTAACGGATCATCAGGAAGCCTAAATTCGACTGAATTCTAAAGGAGAAATTGCTTTCTTTTATTCACCAAAAACCCACCTAGCTTAAAATTTGCATAAAAAAAAATAAAAATAAAAAAAAAGATAAAGATAAAAATAAATAAATAAATAAATAAATAAATAAAAATAAAAAATAAAAAATAAAAAAAATAAAAATAAAAATTTCTTTTTTTTAAATATAGAAAAAAATAAAAATAAAAAAAATATATCTCTAAAACCTATCCCTAATTATAGAGTAACCATGCCCTTTTGTGTCTACAACTATTTAACACCTCCAATCTTTTGTTTAACATATTCCTACTATCTATATAGCCTAGCATATATATATATATATATATATATATATATATGTGTGTGTGTGTATATTTATAAATTTCTACATGTCTAATCATGAAAACAAAATATTCAATGATATAAAAAATACATATTCATGTACGCTATGTTGATGATATCCTTATTCTAGCAGATAATATTGAAGAAATTAAAAAATTACAAGAAACATTCCGAAATAAATCTGTCCTCAAATTTACTTATGAACTAAATGTAAATAATAAATTCCTTTTCTTGATGCAAACAAGGATAATTTTAACAACTCTGTATATAAAAAACATACAAGTAAGAATTCATGTATTCTAAATTATAAAAGTGAATACCCACACTGATACAAAATAGCTATCTTAAAAAAACCTGTTAAATCATGCAAAACAAATCTCTTCATCCAATAAAACATTTTATAATGAATTAGAAAATATCAAACAAACCCTTATTAACAATGGATTTCCAAACTACTTAGTAGATGAACAAACTAAACTAATGTTTAACAATAAGAATAAAATAAATGATAAACGCTATGTTACACAAAATAATTATAATCATTTTGATTTATTTTATTGTAATCAAATGCATCTAAATTTTAGATTAGATTTTTAAAAAAACTCAAAAACATAATACATAGATATACGAGGTGCATACGATAAGTTTCCAGACTTTTTTGTATGGGCATTTAAAATTGTAGTAGACTCTTGAAAATTTAGTATCTTATTGCTATACATCTTATGAGATGACTGACCAATTTTGATGATTTCAGGTTCAAATCAACAGCTACAGCAGCAATTGGAATACACCCTCCTAAAGCCTCATTGTCACAGCTGGTGAATTTCAAAAATGCAATCTGATACTTTAGAAGAATGATATGCAATAAAATTCTGTTTTAAACTTGAAAAAAATGCCACAGAAACGTATGGAATGCTTCAGACCGCTTTTGGAGCATCTTGCATGAATCAAGCATCAGTTTTTGAGTGGCATAAGAGATTCAAGGAAGCCAGGGAGTCTGTGACGGATGATGAGAGGTGTGGGAGGAGTAAGGAAGTCAATACACCAGAGTTGATTAGCCAAAGGGTTAGGGTTAGGATTAGGGTTACTATGTTGAGGTTTTAAGGGAGTTCAGGAAGAGATTCTGTCAGAAGAGGCCAGCACTCTTCAAATCGGCTCAGTAGCATTTCCACCAGGACAATGCACCAGTCTACAACTCCATCCTTGTCACAGACTATTTGACCAAGATGGGCATCAAGACAGTTCCTCACCATCCCTATATTCCAGATGTTGGTTCCTTTGACTTTTGGTTATTCCCTAAGCTCAGAGGCTGTCATTATGAGACAATTGAGGAGATGAAAGAGGCTTTGACGAAGGTCATTGACATGCTCACACAAGAGGACTTCCATGGAGCCTTCTAGAAGTTGTTGGAACTGTGCAACAAGTGCATTGCAGCTGGAGGAGATTACTTCGAAGGGGACTAGAGTTTTATGTGTGTACTATCGATAAAAGTGCCCATATGAAAAAGTCTGAAAACTTATCATATGCACCTTGTACATCCTCTAAAGACAATGATTATAAAGTAAAATTTCCCTCCCACAAGGATAATGGAAAAAAACAATGTTATTTATCAATTTAAATGTCCATTAGGAGGATGCATCTTCAACAATAAAAAAAAAACATAAGTTACATTAGTTATGCTACAACAAAATTATCAAGGAGGCTCACTGTACACCTTTCAGATTCTAGCTCTAAATGTCAACATTTTAAAAAAAATAACTATCTTAATGCAACATATAGAAATATTTCAGTTAATAATACAAAAATACTCCATACAGACAATAATGACAAAAAATTTTAAATCCTAGACACTTTATATATAAAATTTAGACAACCCACTATTAACAGAATTAACTTCAAAACTAGTGATAATATTCTAAAATCTTTAAAATAGATAGACTACTCCATATTACAAAAGATAGAACAAATTTGATTCTACTTCATGTAATAGAAATATTTAAAAATAAACTGCTATTACTGCTTGGTGATTAAAACAAGCCTCACTTTAGTAATAAAAACAAAAATGAAATAATTTAGTTTGAATACTAAACAACTTTAATTTACAAACAGCATATATATTACCTTGATAAAGGTTCTGACAAGAACTGAAAGTACTCAGTATAACACAAATAGCTCCTTTGGAGAAACCATCAACAAATTTCGAGATTGTAACATAAAAAAAAACATAAGGACTATTGAAAGAAAAAATTTTAAAAAACTCCAAAACAACAAGGATTCGATTTTATTTAATTAAACCTGTTTAAATATATATATAAAGAGGAACTAGAAAAGTTCAAAGAAAAAATAGAAACTACAAAGCTTTGGTTGATGAGAAGGAGAAAAAAAACATCTTGAAACAAGAATTTGATGGGAAAGTTTTAGCTGCCCAAATCTGCATTACAACAGGCACTAAATCTAAGTTTGCATTTTGACAAACACCACTCCAGGGTTTGTTTTGTCTTTTTGTTCTTATTTTGGTTGTTTCCATATAATTAAAAGGAAGTCAACGCACAGTCTTCTTGCAATAAACCTGGAAAAAATACCCTCTTATTTCATTAGAAACCAATTAGCAATGGATTACCACAGATGTAAACAAAAGATATATTGTATACATTTGCTGTTTAAATAGTTTTCCTGAATGATTATGAGAAGTTAGATACATTTGGCAGTTGTACATTCAGTTATTTATTCTTTGTCTTGGTTTAATGGTATATCAATCTTTGTAGGTTATTTAATGCCAAATCCTATATAATTTGTAAGTGAATAGTTGGTAGGTAACATTATATTTAAATGGGTTAGAGCTCATTTGTCTGCACACAGTTGAATGGTTTCAAGTATTGCTAATACAAATTATTCTTTTTAATATTAATCATCTGTTTACACAAATTTAAATGGTTTCAAGCATTCCTATCAAGTACTAATAATTCTATTTAATATTAATTTGTTTATACACAGTTAAATGGTTTCAAGTATTGCTATTTAACATTAGTAATTCTATTTATCAAGTATTCCTATCTAATACAAACAACTTGTACACAACTGTATGGTTTCAAATAACTAATAATAATTCTTTGTAAATGATTGAACAGTTCTATTTGACCCATGGATGGGACCCTAATAGGTGCAACTACTCCAGGTCAGAGTGGACCTGAGAGTAATGTTAATGAAGTGGGTATTCTACATTCCCCAAACTCCAAGACTGGAGCCTCACCATCAGATGCAGTTTAATATCAAATCCAGGAAACTTATTTATTCTTAAACAGAACAAAGCAAGAGAATTTCTTTAATAAGTGGTTCTTCTTGATGGTATGTGAGAGTCTTGATTATTTGCTTATATGTGTGCACAAAGTAAATCCTCACATAGATATGAATAACTTTCTTCTAAAATCTAGTATAATTATTTGTGTATAACACATACACATACCCCTAACTTTGGACTATAAAATTCAGGGAAAAAAATCCTCATGTGTAGTACACACTGACTTTTTAGAATTTGTAACAGCTAAATTTAACTGAAATTCAGCATTTGTTCAACTTTTTATTCGTTTATACGGACTAAAAATAAGAATTTATATAGTTTACATTATATCTAAAAACACAAAATTCACACAGTATTTAGTGTAAACATAAGGACATGTTCACACAAAAATGTAACAAGTGTAAGGTGGAAATAAGCTTTCATTCAGAGAAACAAAATTATAAACAAACACACATTCCAGTGGACATTTCTCTGTAATAGAATAAAATACATTAGTTTAAACTATACATAAAACTTACTTTTGGTCATCCCATCCTGAATATGGTGAGGTATGTGGCCAGAAAAAAGTTAATTATATAGTTCTCATGTATAATACATACTCCTAACTTTTGTGCAGAAAAATCTAGAAAAATAGTGTATCTTATATACAAATATTTACAGTATTTAACATCTGGACCATTTTGAAAAGGTTAGAAACCAGAGATTATGAACTATAAATAGAATATCCATTATAAGCAATTCACATATAATGATCATGTGATAATATACAACTATTTTATAGTCTTTGATTGGATAACTCAAGGTCCTATTTTAATTATGGTATTGTTATACTCCAAGTCAAATCTCAATATGACTCCCTAAACTCTTCATTGTGGTCAAAAAATAAAACAACCTGTAAATCATTTAGTCACAGTCTGACAAGAGAATGTTGCAATCACATGACATTTCATTTCTATCCAATTAGAAAGCACAGCAGACTGAACCAGTGGACACTTTCTTGATCCTAACAAAAGCATATAAATATCACCCTGCATTCCGCAAAGGGTAATTCTCATTTATATCAGCTCCTGTGCAACTTCAACAGACAAAATCTCCTTCTCTCACCTCTACCACTAAGCATGGATGATCTTACTGAGAACTCAAAACCACAGAGCGGTCATTCAACAACATGGCTTCTTTGCAAGCCCACTGGACAAATACAAATAAAGGGAACCTTCTTGTGTATTTTTGTTTAAAAATTCCACCTCTTTGTTGATTCTATAATAATTTTCTTACCATTTCTTCTATTCCAGCAATTCAAGTTCTGACTTGCTCATCTTTTAGGTTTCATTTAATATCTCACATGCCCTGATGAAGGTCTAAAAATCAAAACATTTAATGTTGGCAAATAAATCAATAAATAAAATCATCCTCTTGAAGACCTTGTGTTTTTTCTTCCCTGTAGATTTTCATACTGTTGGATTTATTTCCAGTTTTCCCTTATATATATATATATATATATATATAGTGTGAACATATATATGCAATTTTTGGTTTGGTTTTATGGCATATCAACCATTATTGGTTATTTAAAGCCAAATCCTGTTTTTTCATATATATTAAATATATGATTTGTTGATACATTTTGTAGATACACACAGTTAAACAATCAAACAGTTCTATTTCTAACAATTCAGTTTAGCATAAGTCAACAAAGTTAAATGATTCCAAGTATTGCTATGTATCACTAACAATTCAATTAAGCATTAGTCATTCATTTACAGACAGTGAAATGATCAAATAGTTCTATTTCAAACAATTCAATTTACCATAAGTCATTTGTTTGCACTCAGTTTAAATTTAAGTAGATCTATTTGATTCATAGATAGGACCCAATCAAGTGCTACCACTCCAGGTCAGAGTGGATCTGGGAGTGATGGCAATGAAGGAGTACTCCAGCATCATTGGAGCCTCACCATCCGATTGTTTAATGTCATATCCAGGAAACTTGTTAGGAGAGTCTTATCCCTCTACAGAGATGCAGTCTGTGTATTCTACAACCCCAGCCAACTAGGCTTCATATATGTAATAGATAACTTAGATATGATTATGTATAAAATTATTTTTATCACATACACTTTATATATATATATATATATATATATATTTTGGATAATGTAGACAGAGTCAGTGGCACTTGTTGACTGTTTCTTGTCTATATGATCATGGTCCAATGATCGCATTGGTAAGAAACTATCAGTCACCAAGTGCCGGTGATTCTATGTGTATACTAAGAGAAGACAAACTCTTGATATTCTATTTTAACTAAAATATACTCTATCACCAATAGTGAACACTTTTTACTTGTGAATATAGCAACTACATTATCAATATATATATATATGGTTTTTATAGATATATGTAATTATATTTATATATATTATATATATATATATATATATATATATATATATATATATATATACCCTGAAACCAAATGAAGAAATATATTTCTAGAACTGAGTATGTTGTATATTATAGAATTAAAAATCATAAAGATATGAAAGAAAGCAACAAAATCTTAAGCAATAAAGTTTTCCAAAATAAAGCTCACATAAAAACAATTAAAGTTTGCCAGTCATTGTAAAAGAAGAAACAGATTCTACTCCAAATACATTTTATCTACTAATGCATCAACTTGTTCGATAAATAATAAGACTTTTGAAATATACAACAAATCAAAGTGTAATACCAAAAATGTTATCTAACTTTTAAAATGCATACATTGCTAAAAAAACAGGAAAATCAAAATAGTCTTTTCATTTTAAAATTAACAGCTATAAACATAGAATAAGATTATTAAATCATAATAAATGCCTTCCAGTTGAACAACATTTCAGTCTAACATACAACTTTAACAGAAGCCCTAAATTTATTATGATAGATGAGATAGAAAAACTTGTCTTATAACATCACATCAAAATGAGAAGCTGATGAAGATAGATGGATTGAAACTATTTCCAAAAAGACTTAGGAAATTAAACAATCTGAAAAACACTACATTTTAATCCTCACATGACCAACAAATAATAAAATACATTCTCAGTAATTTTTATAAACAAATTTTTCTACTAAACACAACTTTTACAAAAATTATTTTCAAATGTGAAGATATTTTAAAACAATAGCCAAATTTCTCATTATCAAATGGCATGTTAAAAACATTTGATTTTCATAACCAGAAATGTTCACTTGTAAGCTTGATAGATTAATCAATCTTGAAATGTGTTCAATTATTTTCTTATGAAATATCTAAAAATGATAAATTCAATAAAAAATGTTTTCAGAAAACACAATAAAACACTCAGAAAGAAATCAATTATATAAGATAGGTGTTTTATGGCCTTGAGGGTTATTTAATGTCAAATTCTGTTTATATATATAAAGGCATACTCCACATTCCCCAAAGTTCCAGAACTAGAGCCTCACCATCAAATGCAGTTTAGTTTCATATCTTTGACACATTGAGGGGGGGTAGTTTTAACCCTCTGCAGAGGTGCAGTCAGTGTAATCTACAGCCTGAGAATACACTTACCCAAAATTATAAATGAGTAAATAGTAAAGCAGACTGGGCTCTTTAACCTTGGTATGGCAACCAGTCAAGGAGAAGGAAAAGTATGAATTCAAACCTGTTAAATTCTATTGCTTGGAGTAGGGAAGATAAATACATACAAATAGAACATTTTGTAAGCAGTGCATTTACTGTTTATTTGTTTATATAGATTATGGTTGATCGATTGATTGATTTTAGCAGTCTAGGGTTATTTTATGTCTCAAGTCAGGAATCGAGTTCACCATACGTCCATATTTACATTTTTGGTGTAGTCATTTCTATATAGGTATTTTTTTATGCACAATTCAATCAAATATGAAAATTTTTTAAACAGATCTATTTGACCCAAAAATGGGACCCTAACAAGTACAACCACTCCTCATAGTCAGTGAAGCTGGGAATAATGGCAATGAACTCTACATATCTCCAGAACCAGAGACTCACCATTAAATGTAGTTCGGTATCATATCCAGGACTTCCTTTTTTTTGTGGGTGGGGGCTTTACTTCTCTGCAAGGAATACAGTCAGTGTATTTTAAGTCCTGCTGACATGGCTGATATAGATTATGTAGATGTAAATTATATATTCATGTCTACATTGATATATGAACTTATATAAAAATATATTTAGCTGCCTCTCTCTTTCAATATATATATATATGGAGAGAGAGAAAGAGAAAGAGATGGTTTGGTTTGGTTTGGTTTTCTTTGTTTAATGGCATATCAACTCTTTTTAGGTTATTTAATGCCAAAACCAGTCTCCTAGAAGAACAGTAGTGGTACTATTTAACCCATAGCTGGGAGGATAAAGGGGTTCATACCTTTCCCAAGGGTATTTGCCTGAAAGTGAACGTAATAGTGCGACTGGAGTACGAACTCGCGTACTACGATTCCGCCGTCCGTTACTTTAACCATTACACCACGAGGACACCCCCAAAAAGAAAGAGAGAGATTATCATTAACACCAACAAATATAAACACATACACACATTACTTGTCTGAGGATTGGTATTTTGCATACAAGACATTGCTATTTGCTTAATTTTTTTTACATTGTTTGGTTTCAAATATCTTGTTATTTCTTGTCTTCCAAATATCTATCTCAACTGACAAACATTAAACATGCCACTGATAACCTCTGTTACACACAAATAAAATCTCAAATTCAAATTTATTTCAGAGAGTTAAGTTCCTTCATTTTGAACAAAAACCAAAAAGTGGAAAAAGGAAAAAAAATTACCACATGAAAGTTCTCAGTTTATCAAAAAAGATTATTATTATTTTTATTATTATTAATATCAATAGTGACAAAAAGTAATAGTTTTGATACTCTTAATATATATATATATATATATATATATATATATATATATATAAGTGGTTTACCCTCATCTTAAGTTTCAGTTACATGATATCATTATCAGAAATACAGTAAACATAATTGCCCCCCCAAAAGATCTTTTTTGTCCCAATGCATAATATTATATATATATATATATATATATATATAGGTGAATTCAAAAAGTATCAAGACTGGCTCTATAATTTTATTTCAGATTGGCATGGACTTGTCTAGACAGTAGTATAGATGTCTAGATATGAGTACTTTATTATATAAATTGTTCATTTCAGTATATATCTTTAGTGAACAATGTCAAAAGGCTTGTTACTTCATGATGAAGATGCCAAAAGACTTGTTACCATGTAGCAAACAATGTCAAAAGACTTGTTACTTCAGAGTGAAAAATGCAAAAAAACTTATTAACTTGTAATAAACAATGCCTAAAGACTAGATTCCTTCTAGCAAACAATGCCTAAAGATTTGTTACTTCACCTGGTGCAACTCACATCTTTTTGACCATTGTCAAAACAACCCTTCCAAAACAGAACTTTCTTCCAATTTTTCCTATCACCAACAAAGTAAGAGAGTGCTTGTTTTCCTTCTCTCTCTCTCTCAAACAAAGTTCCATTTTATATGCTCCAACCATGTGTCATTCTCATTCTGGCTCTCCCAATTGTCATTTATGAATTCCACATTCTTGCTTTGGATGAGTACTTTATATATACGATAACAAATGCACATTCATAAGTGATAAAAATATTAAGGATTCTAACCTGCTTATGCACACAAGTCATATTACAAATGGTTGCTTACAAAAAAAAGCAGTTTATCCTCTCTGCTTCAGGGAAGCAAAAATTATAGCAATATCTTTAATTTTTTTTTCAGGCTGTCCCATTTTCTTTTGGCAGAAAATACTAAACAAGTCTGCATTAAAATTTGTCAAAAACTGGTTCTGAAACTTTTTTTGAAATGCTGAAAAAAGCTTATGGACATGAAACAATGGGCCATGCTTGGATTGGCATCACCACTTTAAGGAAAGAAGAACAGCTTTTAAAAGTGATAAGTATCAATGGAGGCCCTCCACCACCAGGAATGCAGTAATAGTTAAGTGCACAGTTTGGTGAAAGCAGATGAAAGATTGTCTATGAGACAGTTTTATGATAAGGTTATCATTTTTGTTGGGTCATGTCAAACCATTGTTACTAAAGATTTGAGGATGAAATGAGTTACATCCAAATTAGCTTTGGTTTAGTTTCTTTGTTTAATGGCATATCAACCTTTGTGGGTTATTTAATGCCCAAACCATTCTAATGGAAGAACAGTAGCAGTACTATTTAACTCATAGCTGGGAGAATAAAGGGTTCATACTGTTGTATAGTCTTTTATGGATTCATCAACGAGATAATCAAACATGATTTACGAAATTCAGTTAACAAAATGAAACACACTTCTTTATAAAAATATATCTCTCTCATTTTATTCTCGAAAGGGGCACGCAGTTTGTTATAAGTTTAAGAGATAAATAGAGAGACGTATACTCAGAGAAGGGACTGATTCTTGCCTCATATCTTCTTCCTGGAGCCAGGGGTGCCAACGCTTGTACCCCTTGTAAGCCGTATTGTCAGAGACGACACTAACGCCTCTGATCAGCTGTGTATCCCTGGCTCGACTCTCAATTCTGACTGGACTGACTGTCTAAATCTGACCGCATGGTTCTCATATCACATGGTCTCCTTCCGGTTACACACCTGCTCAACCGGCCTACCTCGACGCACTGCCATCCCCCTGTTTACAAATCACAACATGACAGCTTGTCAAAGCACATGGGGTCACCAGGAACGAGCCCAAAATCTATGTCAACAGTCATTATATAACAATACTTTTCCCAAGGGTATTAGTCCAAAAGTGAATGTAATACTACAACTGGAGTTTGAAATTGCTTACTATAATGTCACAATTTTGCAACTCCACACCACAGGGAATAAGACACCATATATGATGACATAAGACCCTTTATTTTAATATTACGATATTATAGAGTTAACTTCTATACGTGTACTGGTAGTCTATAGCATCTGAATAAACATTATTCTACCAGATACTTCAACTTTGCTTATAAGACCAATAGGCTACATTTTTGGAAAAAGGGGATCTTATGTACAGTGATAAGAAAAAGTTAGAATATTTGATAAAATATATTTACATTTCAATATTATAATAAAAGGTGTTTTAAAAAAATCAATTTCATTTTGTAATCTAATAACTTGACTTATTCTCATTCAAATGATCTCAGATTTTAACAGCATGTGAAGAAACAATACAACATTCTTTTTCTTTTCTGATATAAAAATACCATTCACTGTACAAGAAAAGGTGTTTAAACATAAAAAAATAGAATTTTGGATTCTTTCAACAAATCCTTTTAAAATTTGAGATCATTTTAATAGAAATTGGTTAGATTATTAGATTAGAAAATGATATCAATTTTTCTGAAACATCCTGTACATCTCAAAGGATATCAATTTATTTGAAACACCCTGTAGTCATCATCATCATCATGTCGCGCCGCCAGCGTGGATATCCCTGACCCTCTCTCGCCATTCCTCCCTATCATTCATCGCCTCCGGCAGGTCTTCAGGGTTACATCCTGTGTCCTCACATAGTTGCTGTATGTAAGTTCGTGCTGGTCGTCCTACTTTTGCACATCCATATGTGGGGGTCCACAGGAGTTCATCGCTTATGAGCTCGTCCTTGCTTCTCCAGCAGTGTCCCGCATGTCTGGTTTGTCTGACTTGTATAGTTTTCGTGATGGGGGGCAAGTGTCCGTATAGTTGGAGTCTCGTGGGGTGTTGTCGCCAGGACTTGTTTAATACTGCTCTCAACATTCTTGTGTAATTTCCGTCTAGTTTCCTCTCCAGCCGCTTCGTTAGTGTCCATGTGGTGCATCCATATAGCAGTATCGGTACAACCGCTGCCTGGAAGAAACTGTGTTTCATTTTATCAGTTAGGTCCGACTTCCATATGATCGAGAGCCTATCGATAGCTGTCCATGCCTTCGTCAGTCGTGTGTCGATGTCTTTTTCGGTTGATGAGATGCTACTTCCAAGGTAGGTGAATTTGTCTACTAGTTTCAGAGAGGCTTCGTCTAGTGTGGCAATGTTGCCCGTTTGGTTTTTGCATATAAAGAAGTTATCTTTTAGCTGTGTTTTGGGAAAAAAAAGGAGGTCTTATGTGCAAGGGCATAGCACATAAAAAAGGAGTCAGGACACTTACTAAATAATTTTAAACTATTTTTTCAGTTTTATTTTGTATTTGAAATCAAAACCTAATGAAGATATAGTTTATAGGAAACATAATTGTTATAAAGTTAACATTACAAGTTTTGAGCATCTTTTTTTAATTGGCACAAGTGAACTTATTGTCAAAAGTGTATAGAGGTACCTAAATTTCACGTTTCAGTAATGATATGATTCAAACTTACATAATATCTAAGATTGAGATCTGTGTCATGAAAAAGATAAAACACCACAGGATTGTCCAAGAGGAGGTTATAACATCAAGGTTACCAGAAAGAGTTTTAAAAAATCTTAAAAATGTACTCAATTCAGGAATGTCCTCAAAGGGGAGTGATTGCTCCCCTCCTCTTCCCTTATCTATGTCACTACTTATATATCATCAAATACAATAAATATAGGTAGCTTGTGTATGTTATAGTACAATAAAAGGATATGCGCAAAATGAAGTCTTTTTTGTTTGTCTCTTATCCATGTGGGTCACCTTGTTTTCCTGGTATTTCAGGAAATACACTCGGATCTAGTTAAGCTGAGAGATTCCATTTACATTTGAAATGACAGTGTGCATTCTATTGTATATCCTATTCTTGTATAGTTGAAAATCAAAATTCATGTAAAATTATGTGCATTTCAGGATTAAGTGACATCTACAATCAAATTTCCCATAAGTCAATAGGTGCATTGATTGATACAAGTTCACTGAGTACATACAGTATTCTGTCTTTCAGGTTTTATTTTTTGGTCAGTCAAATAAAATAATAAAATAAAGAAAATGTCAGTGTTAAGTAGTTTTAATAAACTCTGATCAATCTGAAATAGTGGTTCAACAAATACCCAGTCATGCAAACTATTGGCAGTGAGTTTTTTTCTTACTGAGTGCTCAATATAAATAAATTATTCTATATGTATTAATAAAAATAAAATTACAACACCCAAATGAATTATGATGATTTTGACTTAGGTACAGTATGTGGGTCTGAGTATTGTTGATACATCCCTTATTTCGAAACCTGTACCCATATTGATCTGTATATGTCATCATTTATTGTAATCCAACTACATAAAAGACTAGACTTATCTCATAACCAGGTTTGGTCATAAAGGTGCTACTCATGTGGTGCGTCTTGGGTAAGGATAACCTGGTGGAGCCTATCTCTCTCTAGGTCTGGTTTGAATTTAGAGTTTTCTTTCTAAACCAGTTGCTATACCACAGTTTAAGAGCCCAGACTGTTTTATTATTTACCAATAGCTGGATACATACTGTTCCCAAGAATATTAATGTTATGTGAAACGAAAACAGCCCTGCCTAGGCTTTTAACCCAGGTTGCCTTGTCCATTTCCTATGATGATAATTATTACACCATGAAACTACTACTCATATATATGTGTAATACATGAGCAGGATGCGTCACAAGATCAAATTTTAAATTTGGTTTATTTACTGGTATATCAACTTGAGTTACTTAATATCAAATTTAATTCATTTGTAAATGTTTGATTACAATCATAACTATTTACATCTTCAACATTTCATCGTAATCTTTTTTTGATCAACTCTTTTTTTTATTTGTCTATAATAATAAACATTTGTTTGCACATCATTGTATCAAATTGATTGTATATAAGTGTACCTCTACACTTATATAGGTTCAAGTATTTTTATCTAATACTTATGATTTTTAAACATTTATATAATCCATAGATGAGACTCTAACAGGTATTACCATTCAGACTAAGAGTGGACCTGGGAGTAATAGCAATAAAGGAGTACTCTGCAGAGCTCCAGAACTGGAACCTGACTATCAGATGCAGTTTAGTGTCATACTCAGAATGCCTCTATTTTTTGGAGGTGGTATCTTACCCCTCTGCAGGAGATACAGTCAGCATATTTTAAGCCCTGCCAACAGGGTGATGGCATTTTCTTTGATTTTTAAAAACTTTTAGTTGCTTTAATGAACAGTCATAAACATGTGAAAATCTCATTTGCTTTGAGTTTTTTAATTGAAATTCACTCAGTTCATTATTTCTAGAACAGGAAGGAACAGCATATACTGAAAATGACAATAAAGGATAAGTTATCAGTTATGTATTTATCCAAACCCTCCACCATGGGCAAGTTCAATTTTTAAGTAAAGTACAGCTGGTTTGAATTTATAGTTCCCCTTCTAGACTGGTTGCCCACACAAGACTAAAGAATCTAGTCTGCCCTACCACTTACTCATATTCGGAAGCAGAACAGACGGATTCATGCCTTTCCCAAGGAGATTAGCATCAAGTGAAATACAAACAGCTTTGTCCAGGTTTTGAACTCAAGTTGTCAATTCCATTTCCTACAATGATGACCGTTATATGAAGAGTGCCTCAACTAAACTCTCAGTAAGAATCAAACTCACCTTCCCTTTTATCAATAGGGAAGTATGTATTTACCCAACCCTATCTACCACAGGCAGGATGTGACCTAAGGTCAATTTTTAAGTGGAGCACTGCTGGTTTAAATTCAGAGTTTTCTTTCATTTAGACTGGTTGCTCAACCTAGGTTAAAGAACACAGTCTGCCATACTAGTTCCCCATAGCTAGAGGAAGAACAAATGGATTCATGCCTTTCCTAAGAGCATTAGTGCAAAGTGAAATGCAAATAGCCTTGTCCGTGTTCTGAAGTCAGATTGCTGATTCCATTTCCGAGAATGATAACCATTACACTAAGAGCACCTCATCTAACCTATCAGTATGGCTCAAAATCATATCCACTTTTATTCACAGGGAAATTTGGCTATCAATACCAGCTGCTTTACCATCTAAGCTACAAGAACTATTCATACTTCAGAAGCCTAAATAATCACACCTCTGAATCCATCCAATATAAATTTGAGTGAGGTGTGATAAAAAGTAACAAAAGTTTTTTTTAAATTAAAGAAAATACAAATAAAATTTAATAATAATGATATTAAAGTTAAGTCCTATGGTTAGATATTTGATTTTTGACAGGCAGCATAAGTTATGTGGATATCAAAACAGGATGCACACCTGAGTCTTAAGGTAAGCAAATAAAGTGGAAATGCCATGTGAATTACGTGGGTGGCATACAGGAAAGAAGAATGACCATGAGGATTGCATGGGCATCCAGCAAATTATATGACTGAAGATTTTTGACCCTGAGAGAGAGAAGGGCCAGTAGAAGAATCACTAGATATCATGCTGCTCTGGGGGCTGGCTTTGTGCCAGATGGCCCAGGATTGAGAAGGAGAGAAATGTACAGGCTTGCTAAAGTCGAAAATGGGTGTGATCCTAGAAGAAAAGGAAAGGATGCCTTGTGAAGGCCCAGAGTTGAAAAATATATAGAAGTTGAGTAGACGTTTTGCTTTGGCCCTGTACCAGTCTTCCAAAAGAAGAATGAAGAAGAAGCAGAGATGATTAAATGTTTTAAGTTGGCCCTGTACCAGTCTTGTGAAAGCAGAACAAAGAAGCAGTTCACTGAAGATTCTATATCTCCCTCTGTGTATATATCTTAGGTGTTCCTGACTCTCTCTGCACATAACTATTTCATAATTAAGAAAAACAAGAAAAGAAGCAGATTATATTTTTATTCATTAAGAGTTGTCACTTCTTCTACAACACTACAGCTTAGAATTAATATTTCTGTTAGTTCCTTTGAACCTGGTTAACCAGCTCAAATATGACAGTAATTTGAGTTTGATCACTGACAAATGTATCAATATCAAGTCTCCACAAAACAAAACAAATAAAATGTAACAAAATATTTTCCTTGCATTTTTGGCTTATTCATCAAAAATAGTGAATCTTTTATTCATCAGGAACACAAAAGTATCTTTCAATTTAAAGGAACCATGAATTAGAAAAAAATCAAATTATTCACTCATTTTCCTTGAAATTTTACTTTTCAATCACCCCATTTAATGAATTATAAAAATGCTGCCCCATTTACATTTGTGTAACAGAGAAACAGGTTAATGCAAAAAGAGCCTGAAGGGTTAGGTGAGTTTAGTGCAGTAGGCACTCTCAAAATTTGTACTGTTTCTAGCAAGAGTTATGTCCTCTTCATCAATTAAATGTTTGAAGAAGAGACTCTGCTACCACAGGCAGAGATAACAAAATCTGTGTAGCAGTCACCATACTAATTTGCATAGGAGTGGTACTGATTAGCATAGGTTCAAGGCGAGACAAACATATAAAACTAAGATTTCCACAGCTGACAAGAAGCACTCATGACTTGCAGACAGAATGAAAGAGAGTTGGATATTTGGATTTAAGAATTGGCAGTACTGACATTTTTTTTTGGTATCATTAACATCATTTTGCTACAATTTGATATTTCATTATTATAGACGAAGTCAAAAAATAAATATTGAGAGTCAGATAACTCAAATCCACTTATAAGACACAAGGATAATTTTTAATGTTTTTTTAAGTGGATCTTATATGACATAAAATATCAAAAATATTAATTCTCAATATTTTCCTAATAAATTTCTTATATATATACACTACTCTGGTGAAAATTACTGATTTATCACACTTAAGGTTCTACTTATTAGTTTTTTATTTAGTAGATAAGACACAAAACAATTTTTTATTCAATAGCCAAACATTCTGACTTCCAAAAATATACTTTAAACAAACTAAATTGAATTATTTGAATTAATGGTATAATTTTCTTACAAGCCATGTAGAGGTAAATATTATAGAATAATCCAACATGAAGAAAAAAGTTACGAAAGAAAAGATGTTTTGTGTCTTATCTGTACTTCTAAATAAAAAAAACTAATTTGTACACATCTTCTAATTGTGTTAATTCCATAATTTTTGCCAGAGGTAATACATTTACTTCACTTCAATCCTTTTCTCATCAGTGGAATATAGCCAGTTTGTCCTTCTTTTATTGCTACTTTAATGAAAGGTAATTGGATGAGCAACATTGATTGGTTTCATTTATTAAAATGTTTCCAGTAAGAACATGTTTTACTGTTTCTAGTGAACAGCATCTGTTCTTTCTGTATCTTCCCCACACCAGACATATGTTCCATTCTAACAGTTTCTTTCCTAGATCATTTGCACTGTGGATCAAACTGTCAATGTTTTCCTCTCAGCTACAACATAGGATTTTTTAAGCCCAGGGTTAATAAGTGTCTTATTCTTAGTTGAGATGCTACTTTGTTGTCCTCTTTTGTGATACACATTTGTTACATCTTTTCCCTTAATTTATCAATTTTGTAAACCTTTGCCTGTAGTGGCTAACTGGTCTTGCTTAAGATGAATTTGATTATAACAAACCAAAACAAACCTTTCCCTCCCTCTTTATAAATACATATATCATTACTGTGTTTGAAGTTAACAGTATCTATAAAAGACAAATAATAATACAGGATTCCTTTATACAAAAAGCAAATAGAATGATTTTTTAACAAAATGTGCTTTAGTCTATCATTTCTATCCCAGGTAATACCAGGTTCTTCTCATAGTATCTCTCTCTCTCTATATATATATATATATATATATATATATATATATATATACACACACACACACACACAACATGAGAGGGTTGGCTGAAAAAATTATAGGCTGACCAAAATACTCTCATGGAATGTTACCAAATGAGGTTTATTTTTCAACATAGTATCTCTTGCAGTCCACACACTTCTTCCATTGGTGTTGCTGTGTTTGGGTCTCATTGGTAAAAAAAGTCATTAACAACAGATATGATGTCAACCGATGAAAATTTCAGCCCACCCTCATATATAATCTCATGAAACTCCTTTTGGTATGCAGAATTATATATGTCACTATGATCATCAGATGGAAAACGTTTGTCCATGATTCTGACAGTATGAAAATTAACCCAGATGATGCAATTTTTAAATTAAAAAAATATTATACAAACTGATATCAGGGAAAAAAATTCAATTGTACTGCTTGAAAATAATCAACCAGCACCACAATGCCTAGCAAAAAGAAAAATAACAGACAGAAAGCACCTAAGCTGAAATGTAAAAGTCGAGTGAAATTAGTATACCTAAAGAGTCAGAAGTAATCTACCTACTGGATCATCAAGATATATTCTGACTAAAGAGGGTTAGCCCAAACAACATCTTATTGTTAAATATGCTAATATTTTATTATTTGTGGAGGCCACTTTATCAATAAAATGTCGATTGGGCCAACCCTCTTTAGTCAGAATTATCCTGATTATCTGGTAGGTAAAACCTAGGTAGATTACTTCTAACTGTTAAGGTATATATGTGAGGTGCATACGATAAGTTTCCAGACTTTTTAGTATGGGCACTTTTATTGATAGTACACACATGAAACTCTAGTCCCCTTCAAAGCAATCTCCTCTGGCTGCAATGCACTTGTTGTACCATTCCAACAATTTCTGGAAGGCCCCATGGAAGTCCTCTTGTGTGAGCATGTCAATGACCTTTGTCATAGCCTCTTTCATCTCCTCAATTGTCTCAACAACCTCTGAGCTTAGGGAATAACCAAAAGTCACAAGGACCAACATCTGGAATATAGGGACAGTGAGGATCTGTCTTGATGCCCATCTTGGTCAAATAGTCTGTGACAAGGATGGAGTTGTGGACTGGTGCATTATCCTGGTGGAAATGCCACTGACCCGATTTGAAGAGTGCTGGTCTCTTCTGACAGAATCTCTTCCTGAACTCCCTTAAAACCTCAACATTGTAACCCTAATCCTAACCCTTTGGCCAATCAACTCTGGTGTATTGACTTCCTTACTCCTCCCACACCTCTCATAATCCGTCACAGACTCTCTGGCTTCCTTGAATTTCTTATGCCACTTAAAAACTGATGCTCGATTCATGCAAGATGCTCCAAAAGCAGTCTGAAGCATTCCATATATTTCTGTGGCATTTTTTCCAAGTTTAAAACAGAATTTTATTGCATATCATTCTTCTAAAGTGTCAGATTGCATTTTTGAAATCCACCAGCTGTGACGATCAGGCTTTAGTAGGGTGTATTCCAATTCCTGCAGTAGCTGTTGATTTGAACCTGAAATCATAAAAATTGGTCAGTCATCTCATAAGATGTATAGCAATAACATACTGAATTTTCAAGAGTCTACTACAATTTTAAATGCCCATACGAAAAAAGTCTGTAAACTTATTGTATGCACCTCGTAAATAAATGGTCTCACAAATGTAAAAACAATATTCAAGATTCTATTTTCATTGATACTTGTCAACTATCTCAAGAGTCTCACGAATCAGCAGATTAAATTAATCTGCAGTGTCGTGTGCTCTCAAGTGAAGGTAACTCAATATGGAAGTGATGATCTCAAGAGATGACATTAAACGTCAATGGAAATAAAATGCAACATCATCCATGGAAATAAGAGACAAGGAGATGCATGACACTATAGATAAGACAAAATAATACCCTGTCTGGTGGCCAAAACTGCCAGTGCCACCAGAGGGTGCTGTGCTACTATAGCCATTAAACCTGTGGTATCACCCATGGTTGGTGTCTAATGAGGACAGGCTATATTATGTGCAATTGCATGTTGTAAGTAGAAAAAAAATAGGGTCCCACAAATGTAAAAACATATTACATTTATTACTATCAGTTATGTTTATTGTCTACTATATATGATGGATTATAAACTCCCCTTGCATTTACATTTAATATCACAATATTATAGAATTAGCAAGGTACAAGTACTGGTAGTCTGCTGTATCTGGGTAAATACTATCCAATCAAATACCTGAACTTTGTATATAAGACATGAGAGATTTTTTAGCTCTTTTTTTTTTTTTTTTTTTGAGATGGTGATGGTGTTGGTGGTGAAGAAGAGGAGTTTTATATGCCAGTTAGTCTTTTCTTTTTAAAAAAGAGAAACATCATGATTTTTTTTTTTAAAGAGAACACTAAAATTTCTTTTACGAATATTATTTTGAAAAGAATAACTAGCTTTCTGAAGATAAAGGTTTGTTATAGTTTTTTTGTTTTTTTAATATTTACTAATATGCTGGTTTTAAGGAAATGAATCAAGTTGAATAAAATAAATGTAACAAACTGCTTCTGATAAGCAAGAACAAGTGAAACTATTGACTAATATAGCATCAAGTACTCTACCCCAAAATTCAGATAGGCTGCATTCTCAGCTTTTAGGGACAAACCTATCTTTGTATGTAACCCTTAAGAAGAAATCTTAACGATATAAAACATAGTACTTCTAGAAAATATTTCTTTCTTTAATATACAAGGGTGAGTCAAAAGTTTTGCAATATTTTGGTAATATGAATCACAATTCAGCAGCTTTTGCCAAAGTTGTGAAGGTGATGAACTACATTGAACTGTGAGATTCTGAGCTTACCTGATACTCTTTGAGTTCTACTTGCTAGATTTACCTCTCTAGCTTGGAGCAAGACCTGAACTTGCCTGATCATCAAGATTATTGCAACCCAAACAAAACTTCTTGAGCCATCTGATTACTGTACTGTGATCAACTATACCTTCATCTTTTGTACAACAAATATTTTTTGTAGCTTCTATGATGTTATGGCCCTGTTCAAATTTGTAAAGCATTGGTTCCTGAATTATGCTATATTGCACATTCATCTGAGCAGCTTTTAAATCCCATATGAGGTGAAGCAATGGACAATGTGTCAGTAAATCAACTACCATGATCCTACTGAACACAGCAGGTACTTTCCACAGCTTGACCTGCCTTGTTTATGTGACGTATACACTGCAAACTAGTATGTGCCAAAATATTGCAAAACCTTTGACTCACCCTAGTAAAAAAAGACTTCATTGAATTTCAGGAAACAAACATTTTGCCACCTTTGTCAAATTTTAAATAGTGCCGGTAGGTCAATGTAGGTTGTTCATTCATATCAATGATGATATTTCTATTTTGTCTGAGGAAATGGAAAAACCTGCATGAAAAAAACATTTAAGTTCTACAAGGGTTTCACAGACCAACATGAGCACCACTAACTTTCACAGTTGAACTCCACTGGCACAAAAAGTCCAAGAAGTCCAACAACAATACCACAAGTTTGGGTGCACAAAGCTTGAAGTATCAGAGTCACTACCAATTTTCTGATAGCCCAGTTCACTAACAATTAGACTACATGAAGTATCAAAGCAGCAGCACATGTTATTTCATCTTGCCAGACCCCAGTCACTCAGAGTTTTCTCCACATAGATATATTTATGATATATTCTTTTTAGTATTGTCTCTCCTAGCCTTTCTCATTGACATTATTCCTATGACCTCTCTGACCCAGATTAGTAGTACCTATTAGGGTCTCAGCTATAGGTCATGTAGATCTGTTTAAAGATTAGTCATATTTGATAAGACCATGTACAAAAAATCTCTTAAGAAACAACTGCAAAAAATAATGCAAATAGGAATATACAATGGACATAATTCCCTAACCTCTAGGCAAAAAATAACCTTAGATGAGTCAGCATACCTTAAAATCTATCAGTCTAGTCTTTTGTCTTCTATACCTAAACCACTAGATGATAGGGGAAAAAGTTAAAGGCTCCAGCTCCTGATTTTGTATTTATAGTTGTTCTTCTTCTAGACTGGTTGCTCACCTAAGCTAGAGGACTCATTCTGTTCAAACATTTTTACCCATAGCTGAGAGAAGAAAAAGGCATTAATACAGTGAATGCAATTATTCTCCCCCCAGGTAAATAGTAGGACAGACTGGGTTCTTCAGTCTTGGTGAGGCAACTAGTCTAGGAGAAGGAAAACTCTGAATTCAAACCTGTTAAACTCCGCTTAAAAATTGACCTTGTGTCATATCCTGCCCCAGTGGAGGGGTTGGGTAAATAGGATTAATACAGTGAATGCAAACAGCCCAAAACTGAATTTGAACTCAACTTGCTACTTTTATTTTCTGCACCTGTACTTCCCTGTGGTAGGTAAGATATCATTTAAAATATTAGGTATATGTAAAAATTTTCCAGCATCTTCTGTTTCAAAAAAATTCTTCGTAAAAATTCTGGAAATAACTTATGTAAGTATAGTCTGGTTGTATATCAGAGAAGTAAAAAAAAAAAAAAGAATAAAATATGGCTTAAACAGTGCCTGCAGGTTGAATTTTTGTAGCTCAATTGGTAAAGGCATTGTCATGGTAAGACAGACTCCTAAGGATAAAAGATGAGAGTTCAGATCTTACCAGAAACTTATTCATTATGTCTAATACATATTGTTAACTTATTAATAATAGAATAAATGTAAGAATGAGCTAAGAATTGTAAAAAAAGAGAACAGAAATAAGATGAAAGAAATGAACAATAATGAATATAATTTATCTAAGAACTTGTAACAATTTAAGACTATCATATCTTATTATGGGGATACAAGTAACAGAAGTAAAATTAAAAAGAAAAAAGTCAAAATCTGATAAAAATTGTGATGCTTTATGTAAGGATTTGGAACAATTAAGAATTATTAGATTTTATATTATCAGTTTAAATAAACAATATTATGTGAGAGTAAATCAGACAAGAAAAAATATAGTCATTTAGCTAATTTGAATGATGATTGCTGTTTGATATTTCTTAGCCTAATTCATGCGTGGGGAGCTTTTGCAACCTTAGGCTCATAGACAATCTTTTTAGTCACTAAGTACAGCCTTCCATTGCCTAGACAAAAAAAAAACAATTAAAATTATGCACCTTCACTAAAGAACCTGATATCCCACTTCTTTTTTTTCAAAAAGCAATCTAAAAAAATCCCATTAAAAGGTTAGTAGAATTTTTCATTTCTTTTAAGTAGTTAATTTGGTCTACTGTTTTGATTAAAAGTTTACACTGATATCACAATGCCTTTTCATAAAAAGTGATCTTTTAGGTCATTTTAATGTCATTAAAAGGTTAGTAGAATTTTTCATTTCTTTTAAATAGTAAATTTGAAATAAGTTATTGACGAAAAGTTTAAACTTTAGATTTGATTGTATGCATATTAAAAATTTACAGAGTTCTGCCTTATTGATAAACAATGAATTTCTATATGGCCTTTAAATATAAAAAAACTTTCCTCAGCCTGGCCTAATTGATAAGGTACTGTCATAGTAAAACAGTTTGCTAAAGATGCAATTTCAAAATTTACCAGAATTGCCTAATTTCACTAATGTGTTTGCATAATTAACAGCTATAGAATAACAACCAGAGAATTATGATAAAAAATCAACAGGCATAAAATGAAAGAAAGACTATTCTAGAATAAAGGATTATTCTATTCTACCATTGATAATAATGATAATTCTTCATCCAAGCAATTCAATAACCATTCCTCCACTTTTGTCTTGAGACTAATTTTCATCTTGCTATCACATTAAAAAAGACTGTCTCGGTATGGTAGGTGCAGTTCAGTTTTTTTGTTTTATTGTATATCAATCTTTGTTGGTTATTTAATGCCAAAACCAACCTTGTAGAACAATAATGGTACTATTTCACCCATAGCTTGGATGATAAGGGGGTTCATACCTTTTCCAAGGGTCCAAAAGTGAATATGATAATTCAATTAGAGTTTGAACTTGCTTACTATGATGTTGCAGTCCAACATGTTAGCCAGAATTCTATGGGACTCCCCTCCACTCTCAGACAGAAGGCTACACAAATATTGTACCAACCTCTAAAAACCTTGTGACCTATCTACAATACATAAGTAAAAAAAATCTTCAGAATAAATTAAATGAGCCTTAAATTTACACTAAATAAATAAGTCCTTCCTCTACAACTTACAGTATTTACACACATTTATTAAGATCTAGATGGTAAAAAATTCTTTGATCACACCAATGGCTATATCAAAGCATCTCAAGGTTGATTGGTTTTCATTCCCATTGGAGACAAAGCCAAAAACTGGAGTTAGAATGACTGAATAATAACATTGGGTGCATATGTGTGAGAATTAGAAAAGTGTTTAGAAGAATTCACTATAATAAATCCTTTATAAATATTCATGCAACTTAAAATGCTGACTAAAACTACAAGAAAGGCAATATACATTAAAAGTGGTGTTAATAAGAATAGAACATGGAATTATCATTAATTTACAACTAATATTTTTTTCATCTTAATTTCATTTGCTTTTTAGCACAACTTTGCTGCCAATCATTCTATAGCCATTAATGATCAGCACAGATTAGAAACAAAGAATAAACATTTGGTACCTGACACTTGTATTTTAAATGCTGATTTTTCAAAGCATGTCAGCCCTCTCAACTTAGAAGACTGGTGAAGCTACTTTTCTAGCAATCAGTACACTTCTAAGATATTCAGTATCTGCATGGTATAAATTGATACATTTACAATAAAATCTGTTTCATGATAATTAAGGAGTTACTTACTGTTGTGTTTTGCAGCAATTGTACAAACGTTCACAGCCATTAACTGAAATCAAAAATTTTAGAAATGTGACAAATTTTTTAATAAAAGGTGAGAAAATTAAAAACATAAATTTTCATTTAATCCCAAATTCTTAAATGATCTACAATGATGATTTTTTTTCCACTTAGAAAATTCAGTGAATCTTACATTTAAATCTGAAGTATTGATAGGTTTATGTTTTCTTGAGTAAATTATAGAATATGTACATTATAATAACCTGATTTTTTGTATGTGTGTCTTGTAATTAAGGAGTGGAATGAAATCTAAGAATGAGAAAGAAGACAGTTTTGAAAATCAGATTAACATTAATAATAATAATGAAAATAAATTTATTACAAAAAATATTAATCAATTTGTTTTTGGTAATAAATTCATTTTCATAATGCTAACCACTATCATATATATATATATATATATATATATATATATATATATATATATATATATGGAGGCATTTGTGGTGTAATGGTTATTGTTGTAGGAAATGTGAGTTCAGTGAGTTCAGATCCTGGATGATGATTTTTGCATTTCACATAGCGCTAATACACTTGGAAATAGTATGCATCCAGCTATTCTCACTCCAGGTATGGGTAAGTAGTAAAGCAGACTGGGCTCTTTAGCCTTGGTATGGCAACCAGTCTAGGAGAAGGAAAACTCTGAATCAAACCTGTTAAACTTTACTTAAAATTGACCTTGTGTCACATCTTGCTTGTACAGAGGGGTTGTTATATATATATATATATATATATATATATTGTTTTCTATAAATTCCCCTCCTACTTCTTCTTCCTCCTACTCTTTATATAAATGTATATGACTCATCATTGTGTCTGTCATTTGATTATTCATCCCCCAAAGATAGCTCCACTTGGGGCTGAAAGTATTAAAGAAAAATATGTTACCTTCCTGAATTCATTTCATCCAAAAGTTAAAACAACTCATAAAGACTTGAACAGATCAAAGAAAAAATAGGCAGATACAAAATATCTGTCCTATTTACTCAAATATGTTTCAAAAAGAAAATGTTGCCTATATATATATATATAACACATCACTTAATAAGTCCTGGGCCTAACTAATAAAATAACTTTTAGGCAAAATTCGACTTTATTCATCAACATAGTTTCCTTCTAGGGTGATACACTGATTCCAACGCTTCTCTAAGAATTTGATGCCTTTTTTTGTAGAACAATTTGTCTTTGGCCTTAAAATACACTTTCTGATATCACTTCATTGGAGCCAAATCTCTTTCCCTGGAGCATTCTTTTGAGGTTTGCAAACAGCCAGTAGTCACTGGAGGCCAGATCTGGAGAAAAGGGTTGGCGCAGAAAAAATTCAAAGTGCAATTCATGTAGTTTTGTCATTGTTGTGATCAACTTATGACACAGCGCATTGTCTTGGTGAAAGAGCACTTTTTTCTTCTTCATTTCTGGTTGTTTTTTGGTGAGTTCTTCCTTCAAACGCACCAATAATACTATATAATATTCACTATTGATGGTTCTTCCTTTCTCAAGGTAATCGATGAACAAAATAGCTTCCACATCCTAAAATACAGAGGCCAAAACCTTGCCTGTTGATGTTTGCATATTTGGTCGCTTTGGATGGCTTTCACCTGCTGCTGTCCATTCAACTGACTGCCAATTTAACTCCAGAGGGAAGGGATGGATCCATGTTTCATGCATTGTCACATATTTATGCAAAAACTCCTTTTTGTTGCGCTGAAACAGTCGCAAACAATTCTCTTCTCTGAATCATCAACGTGTTGTTGTTTTTGATCAACTGTGAGCAAACTCTGCACCCACTTTCTATGCAACTTTCTCATTGACAAATGTTCATACCTTTTGATATCTTTGACTCTTCTGCTATCTCACACAACTTCAATTCATGATTGGCCAAAACCAGTTTGTGGAGTTTTTGTTGTTTTCTGGACAACTGCCAAATTTAGGCAATCTGGGCATTAAGCATCATTTGTGTCTGTATGACCGTGTTTAAAGTCAGCATACCACCTCTTGACTGTTCTTTCCAATGGAGCAGAGTCTAAATAACACTTATCAAGCCATTGCTTTGCTTGAACAGTATTTTTTCCATCAGAAAGCAATGCTTTATCAACACACGAAATTCAGATTTTTCTATTTCCATTGTTTTGAAAATTTGCAACAGTAGCTTTACTTAAATAACTGTAATTTGTAAACTAATAATCTGATTGGGCTCAAATTTTGACACATGCCATTTAGAGGTTAGTACTTTATAAAAATCATATGGATTTTTTTATTACTGGTGCCATCTATATGTCAGGCCTGGGACTTATTGAGTGATGTGTTTTATATATATATATATATATATATATAGTTGGCTGATCGTAGTCAAGAGTGATCCGAAGACTCCCTTTTCAATAGCTACTACACCAAGGTGTAAGGAAAGGTGTTAATTCTTTCCTTGGATTGTTCAACTTACTCTTGATTCATACCTTATAATGCTGAGAGTTAAGCAATGAGGCATCCAGTACCATTTTTTGAGTGTTTGGTATGACTCGACCTGGGACTGAACCCCTGTTGCCCAGACCAATATATGATGACTGCTTAATCTTGAGAGATGATTGCCATCTTTACCACAAAAATTGCAACTTACACTTTCTGATTAATAACTAATTCAATTTGTAGAAAATATACAAGATGTGTAAGATAAGGTAGTAAGACAACTATAGGTTGTTGGATTATTGTGACATGCTTGTATGACACTTATACCACTCTCAAGATCCACATAATTACAGTCTAGTGACAAGCATAGCAACTTGTGACTATGCAAACTGCAGGTTTTATTTCAATGGACCTTCTTGAAGATTTTTCCCATCAAAAGATACCTACAAGTCTTTTGAGGTTTGCTGCTGGAGCTTCCTTCTCCAGTTTTGATTTTGGAGTCAACTTCCTCCAGATGGGTTTCTTTTACCACAGCTTTGTTCTTAGACTGGATCCTGCTTCTTCCCAACAATATATATATATATATATATATATATATATATATATATATGCACAATTATTAGTACAATAAAAATGTAATACTAAAAGTGTTTTATAATCCAAAAAATCTTTACAGTGCTCAATGCATAAGAATGCAGAGCAATATCACAATATATTTCAAGTGTAAAATAAAATATAAAAAAGCATAAAATCTTACATTTTAAGTCAGAGTTTCAAACTTTTGATCCTCAGGTGAGCTGGTATTCAACATGTTAGACCTTTTCAACTCAACAAATTTACTCTTTTTATACTTTTTAATACATATATATATATATATATATATATATATATATTAATGATGTCAATCAGATCTATAAAACTCTTTTCTTTTAAGTGTATCTGTTATTGTAAAACAATAAAAATGGCAAATTGTAGCAAGGTTTTTGTTACAGAATAGAGCAATTTCCAATAAAATTTGCAACTTGATAATAGTAGTGTAATATCTGGATTTTCACTTATTTTGATCCTTGATTTTTCAAGGGAGATAACTATTAATGTCAATCATAATGTACTTCACATTACTTGGTAATGTTCTAAGAGTAGAAGAAAAAATAATGAGGGGAAAAATAAAACAATTTAAACATTCTAGTACCAAAAACTTTTGATACAATTCTTTTTTTAATCACAAAGAAAGAATTTCTCTTTTTAGTTCTTGGATTATACACCAGGCTGGGTTATTAGAATCCAATTTTTCTATTCATGAAATTGAAGCAAACACAAAATGGCAAATTGTAGCAAGTTTTTTGCTAGCACAATAACAGTAAAATATTCATACTTTTGAGAATAAATCAATTTACAATTTGCAACTAAATGATTATAGTTAAAGGTCTACATTCACACTCATCCCAAATGATATGATTTCTCAAGGGAGATAACTTTTAAGTGCTAATTATAAAGTATTTATTTATTTCCAATTAATCATAATATACAGGTGTTTCAGAAAAATCAATATAATTTCATAATTTAATAACTTAACCAATTCTCATCCAAATGATCTTAAATTTCAACAGTATGTGTTGAAACAACTTAAAATTCTGTTTTATGTTTAAACAGCTTTTCTTTTTCAATGAATGGTATTTCTATACTGTTATGGTACCCAACCTGCGGACTGTAATGAACTCTTCCTGTTGCTATTAATACTGGGAGAATATTCATCTCGGTGGTGAACTTCTCCCCAGCCTAACACTTTGGCAGTCAGACTGACATTCAACACCTTTTTACCTACGTTGTATTATACTTTTATTAGTATACATTGTTCCACGTAAACCCAAGTTCATGTCTTTCTTCCGGACCCTTTACTGGTCCACAACATATACCTAATAAGAAAAAAAATAAAATATTAAACATTTTCAGTTGTTTCTACACATGCAGTTAAAATTTGAGATCATTTGAATGAGGATAAATAAAGTTATTAGATTAAGAAATAATATTTTTCCTGAAAAACCCAGTATATTCTATGAATAGGGTGTAACTTGTTATTGCACTTAATTTCTACCAAAGATGGGGTTTAGGTGAGTTATTTTTAAAAAGGTTTTTCCTTGTCATTGTATGTTTTTTCTAAGTTTTTTTTTTTTTCTGTGATACATGAGTTGAATATTTAAATAATGTTAAATGCTTACCTGCAAATAAACTAGACATTTTTCTAAATATTCTGCTGAAATTGGGGGAAGTCTTATCAGCCTGTAAGTGATCATTCATTCATTGGCAAGTTTCTATTGATTTCTAATGATACTATTAAGATTTTATCCTTCATCAATAGTCAACTATCTTCAATATCAACTCTTCTGCTAATCTAAGTTATGCAGGTGGTCTCTGAATTTTGTATGGCATTTATACTGGAAGGGCTCATGGTTATCATAGTAGAAAATGAATACAACAACCTGAGTTCAAGTCCTGGACAAGACAGTTTGCACTTCATATCAAACTAATCCCCTTGGGAAAGGTATGCATCCAGTTATTCTCCCTCCAGCTATGGGTAAATAGTAAGGCAGACTGGGCTCTTAAATCTTGGTATGGCAACCAGCCAAAGAGAAGGAAAACTCTGAATTCAAACCCATTAAATTCTACTTAAAATAGACCTTATTTCACATCCTGCTCATGGTGGAGTGGCATTGTTGTGATAGTTGAGTTTATGGGAATTTTTCCTAGATTTAGCAATGTGAATACTACTTTATGGTTGCTCTACTTGGGCGCTAACAAAATACTTGGAGAAAAAGCTACATGGGAACTGCATGCTGTTTGGAACAAATCCAGGAAGTAGCACCTCACAAAACAACAGTCATTTACATGTTGGGCACTGCTGGGGAAGCAAAGTCTAACTCATAAGCAACACTATGGACTCCTACACATGGACACACCAGTATTAGGCCCACCAGCTAAAATTTACATTCATCAGCTCAATACAGACACTTGATGCTGTCTAGAGGACTTACCGAGTGCAATGGATGATGGGAGAGAGTCAAAGGAATCAGTCTTGATGATGATGATGATAAATGATTAGAGTTAAAACCAAAATTATTTGTCTCTCTTGAAGAGATCTTTGAAGTACAATTTGGGGCAACCCCTGGAACACATACTTTCCTTCAGGACTATTATACACCGCATGTGCAATATGGTGTTTTAACATCCTGGTAACATATTCAGCCCATCTGAGATGAATAAACTCAAGTTTTGTTAATAGGAGTTCTGACTTAGTAAATGTGAATATTTCTTTATTGATCATTGGTTCTTCAATGAGACTCTTAAGATAGATTTATAGCAAGTTATATGAAATGAACTTAGTCAAGTCTCCTGGTTGAATCATATCAGCCAGTATTCAGTATCATATAATAGTACATTTCATTTTCAAGCTTCATAGTCTCGAACTTTAGTTGTTATAGCAAGACGTTTATTTCTCAAGATTCTTTTTGTGAGACAACTGAAGGTTTTTGATGTCTTCGCAAACTTTATAAAGATTACAGTGTCCACTCATACATAGGACATCATCATTGATCCAAGAGGTGAACTCAATACTTTTAAGTCATGTCATCAATATGAAATTAGTGATCATTCACAAACTGAAACATAATGACAGTCTGTGATGACTTTCATTTATCTGAAGAAAAATAGAACAAACTGTTTCACATGTCTTTCACATAAGAAGCTATTTGTAATGTAATTTATGTACATGAGCAGGTTCAAGTACTTATGTTACTATCACATATGAGTATGCATGAATTACTGTGTATAAAAGGACTTGTCCAAAGTGAGACAATTGAATTCATCAATGACATCTGGGAGAGAATCAGAACAAGAGTGACATTTGGTTGCAACATCAAGAGTGGAACTTTGTCAGTGAGAGGGAAGGAAAATGAGTTCTGTCTGACTTTGCCAGTGAAAGAGAAAGAAAACAAATTCTGCTTTGGAAGTGCAGTTTTGACAATAGTAAGAAACATGTGACTTGTGACAAAAGAAGAAATAAGTCTCTCAGCATTTTTTGTTACACAGAATTTTGAGTCCTTTGCTACACAATACAAGTCTTGTTTTGCCATGAGCCAGATAACAGCTCAGTTTTTTTTGTCAAGAATTGGTTGAATTCCAAGTAATACCAACCTGGCTTTTGTCTTTGTTTCGTACCAACATTTTGTAGAACAGTTTCATGTTTTTCAATAATTCTCAATAAGTTTTTGAATCAGGAATAATTGAGGGTGTTTTCTGCTTTTTGACAACCAGGTCTTTGCACTAAGAATCCAAAGTTCTAGAGTGATGGTTCTATGAATGTCTATTTTGATTGATTTCTCTCTTGATCTATGTCACAATCAGTATTGTGATACATCCTGGTATTCAGAATCTCTGTGTAGTGTTTATCCTTTACTAAAATCAAATCAAATTGGTGTCATATCTTTGATTTTTGATTCATCAGGTGTATGATGGTTGGTTCATAAGGGAATTTTTCTGTCTTTTGATCTATCCACCATCCTATGCAAGTTTTCTTCCTGGAATGGGGTTATCAGTTGAACCAATGACAGACTGAAATGCTTTTATGTGCCCTATAAATCAATGTCTTTCCACTGTGATTCACTCATTTCAAATGTATTTCATTAATGTCCATAGAAAGAATATTTGCTTTCTTAAGAGACACCAAAATAAATGTTTTTCCTTTTCAATTTACTTATTTCTCTGAGTCTTATATACCATGACATAAAGGATTTTTAAAAGTTTTATTTTTCATAGTTTTTATTTCAGCAATAACAAAAGATGCAATGTTACATATGACAATTATAAAAACATTAAAGAATTGGATAACAATCAAAATAAGATAAAAACTTCAAACAAAACAGAAAAATGCACAAAGCTTAGTCTGGTACAAGGCTACAAGTGTAGAACACCTTGTGAAGATCAAAACCACTGGAGTATTGTGGAGATGGGTTAATAGAGCTTCTAATTTTCAGCAATGAGTAAAATAGTAAAGTTTGAGAGTAAAATGTTTTTCTACAAAACTAACATGAGTGTCAAAACCTTAAATAATTTGAATAAATTTTTGAAACTATTTCTTTTATAGACACTCTGTATAGTCATACAAATATACATCTGTGTGTGTGTGTGTAACAAATATAGACTTATATGAGTGTTTAAAAAATATATAATTCCACATGTGTTTAACATATGTATGCATGTGTATGTAACAAATATAGATCATATGTATGTGTGTAACAAATATATATCCATATACAAATATAGATCCTTATGTATACATGTGTGTGTAACAAATATGGATTCATATGAATATATGTGTGAGTAACAAGTATAGATCCATATGCAGGCCTGTGTGTGTAACAAATAGGGATCTATATGTGTGCATGTGTGTTTAACAAACATAAATCCATGTATGTGTTCAACATATATATGCATGTTTGTGTAACAAATATACTTCTGTATACATGCATGTGTACAACAAATATAGATCCTTATGTATACATGTGTGTGTAACAAGTATAGATTCATATGCATGCACGTGTATAGTAAATATAGATCATATGTATGTGTGTTACAGAGATAATCCATATGCATGCATGTATGTATACAAAATATGCATGTAGGTAATAACCAGCATCCTGCATTTTTCTCACTTATCTGGCATATATACAAATACCAGTTTTATGCACAATAAGCATTACAGTCAATAGAATAAATACAGTGGCATGATTCTAACAACTTACAAAGTTTTAGCTTAGTTTACAATGTGTGTTAAAAAAAGTATGGAGACTAAATTTACATTTCCCGAGATAGAAATGATCAATTAATGAAATGTTAATTTTCTTCCCCAAAATCCTCTTGGAATTTAATGCACTAATTCCAGTGAGTTTTTTATTGGTCAAAACACCTCTGAAGCTCCTCTTTTGATATGGTATGAAGATGTACTGTAATATTTCTTTTAATGTCCTCCATGTTCTCAAACTTTAACATTGAGAAAAATTTTCAGTTTAGGAAACAAGAAAAAATTGCACATGCATAACTTTCAATCAATAACAGGTTCATAAACTGTGTGCTATTTTGCTGTTGCTCATGCTTGTCTTTGTAGTAGGGTTCTATTACATTCTGTATGAAGCTTACAATTTATTGACAAAAACCAGTCATAATGTGATTGGAAATCTGATTTTATTCAATTCTAATTTAGACATGGGCAATGAATAGTAGAAAAAGGAGGCTTTGAGATATGACTTGCAAGATTCTCCCCCAACATCAAGAAATTAACATTCATGTGGAAATCTCTACAAGACTTTAGAGCTTAATGTCTCAACATTTTCAGACAGAGGCTTCAACACACTGCATCTCTAATGACATCACTCCAGAATTGATTTGACTTGGAAAAACAGGTTTCTTTATGGAGCTTTTTGATGAAGAAACCTCAACTTGTAGTGTGCATGCACAAGATATGTGATCACCAAGATGAAAGGAATGATGGAGCTTTTGATAATTTTCATTCCCCCTCTTAGTTACTTGATAATTGTTTTTTGCCCAACAGTATAAAATATACAGTTCACATCACACACTGACACATCATTGTTACTAAGTATTATATCACATTTAAGCTGGCTCGTAGGTCTTTTTATCAAATATCATGATTATCATCTACCTTTTCAATTTATGATTCTTCCCTCCCAATACCATTTAGTCTTTCTAACAGTTTGTATTCAATAATCACTTTTTTTTAAGGCTCTATCCTGCTACCTCTTACAAATAATATCACAGTGAAGCTCTATCCGGTGAGTATGGAATATGTTACACTTGCACAATCCTGAGTATCTGTTGTATAGCCACATAATACATATACATCTGCATGCATGCAGAATCATAACAACGACACAATAAAGATGAGCAACACAGTTCTTTAGAAAAATATACCTCTCACTTTATTTGAAAAGGTTGTGTGTGAGAGGAAGTTGGAGACCGAACAGAACTGCAACATATTGACCCCCACTCTTATGGCCATAACAGTGTTTCTTTCCTGTTCTCTTGTGCTGCTCAACCGGGGGCCTGGGGGCCCAGCCTCTCTGGGTGCTGGTTTTCTCTACCGCATCTTATCTCCAACTGATTCACTTCCTGTGCACCGAGTTATATAATAGTTCGACACCCACCTTCTTCTTGTGGGTGTCACAAATCGCACTCATTCAACCCATCCATGGTCAAGGTTATATTCTGATATTCCTCAACCGGATGCACCTATTATTTACACAGGTGCATTTCCTATTTTGTCAGCCCGGCCGGGTCGGAGGTCAATATACAACATATCACCAAGAACTACTGTTCAAAAAGTATGAAGACTGGTTTCATAATTCTTTTTAATTTAATATTTCCCCACCACAAAAAGGGGTGTCCTGGGTAGGAGACTGTTGTATAGTGGCTTGTACCACGTGTCTTTCAGTATTGGGGGTATAAAAGACATTGTGTTTCTTAAGCACAAGAGTTCTACAAGATCTCAGTCAGTAGAAAGACCAACTTTGGATGTAACACCCACAGCGCGAGACTTATATTTGTTGGACTGTACCACTTCAGTTAATAAATAATTAACTCTTTATTTCACTGTGTATCTTTTCCTTACCATGATACAACAGATACTAAACTGATAAAAAAGCTCTAGTTCAGATCCATCATAACTTGAAACAGTTTAACTAAACTACATAAATAACAATGATTAAGCATATTTCTTGAATTTTGCAACCATTTATTGAAAAGTATAGTTTTCAGCATTTAAAAAAATTGGTGTATTTTCAGATCTTTTGTTTTAGAAACAGGTAACCTTCATAATAATGTCTGTCTCGAGGGAAATTTTTTTTCTTGAAAATTTTTTTTCACATAGTTAAATGAATAAATTAGAAAACGATCTTACTACATATATGTACATTTTTATTATATATTTTTATAATAACATTACCTTTCAATTTAAAAATGACAAATAAAATTATCTAATAATAAGATTGTTAAATATACACCTGTAATTTAAAGAAAATAATTTCAATAAAGTTTTGATTCATGTATTATAAAAATATTCCATTTTTCTTTGATACATGGATAATATTCATATTGAATGCACTGATTTTTCAAGTATTCATTTTTTCTTTTAATTAAGTGTGTTAATTAAAATTAATATTAGTGATATATTTATACCAAGACTTAAATATTCTTTATAGAAAAGATATTTTTAACTAAAAAACATGTATGGTCTTCTGTAGTGAAAAGGTTGAGGTACCTTCAACATAAAATTACCTTGAATTTTTTAGTTGCGCAATCTACCTGATGATGAACCATGTCTCTTCATGTGGCTCACTTCTTGAAAAAGGTTGCCTATGCAAATCTATACATTTAATTATGAATAAAGAAAAGAACTCAACAATAAATATTTAACAGTTATCTTCCTTGATAAATTATGATTGTGCTGAGTGCAATTGCAGATTTAACACTTAAGTTGCAAAAGTATTTTAATGCAATTACCCAAACAAAAATCTTGGTAAGATATGCAATTTTTGCTAAGTTACAATATGATGCAAAAATGAGATCATTATAATAGTTACAAGCTTTCTGTTTATTTCAAGTCCTGTTGGCAGGGCTTAGAAGATGATCTGTATCCCCTGCAGAGAAGTAAGACCCATCTCCAAAAAGGGGGTCCGTCACATAACACTAAGCTGCATCTGAGGGTGAAGCTCCAGTTTTGAAGATCTGGGGAGTGTAGATTACCCTATTCACTGCCATTACTCCTAGGTCTACTTGAACAAATCCTGGAAACAACACCCTACAAAACAGCTGTTGTACGGTCACCAACCTCCCATCTCACAAACCATCCAAATAAGAGAATCAAGACATTCAGGGCAATGCTGGAGAAGCAAGTATGAACTCATTAGTGATGTTCTCTTATGGACTTCTATACATGGACAAGCCAGCGTTGGCCAACCAGCAAGGATTTAGACACATCAGCTCTGTGTGGACACAGGATGCATCTTAGAAGACCTGCCAGGAGTAATGAATGATAACGATGGATGGCAAGAGAGAATCAGGGAATTCCATTCTGTCAATATAGCTCTATGATAATGACAACTATGTGCATTAGATATATAAGTAATGATATGATGTCTATTGCACTATTCAACAAGAGGGTGATTGAAGCTGCACAAAGCTCTTTTCACTCCATAATGTTAGCAAAACTACAAAACACTTTAATGAAGGGTAGTTGAAATTTCTTTATTTATGTCTTCATTGAGGATCAAATGTAAACAGTTCTCTAATTTTCTCATTTCATTGTTTTCACCAAACATGATTTTGATGTTTTATATTCTTTCAAGATGTAGCCATTTCAGTACTACTGTATAGTTGTACCATGAAATGCCTAAAGAAAAATAGGAACTACGCATAGATGCTGCATACTATTTTGAACAAATACTGAAAGTAGCACCCTACAAAACAGCAGCTGTACAGCCACTTACCTTCCATCTCACAAACTAGGTACTACTGATGAAGTAAAGAAAAATACAAAAATGATTTGCTTCAATGGATGGAGACACCAGTATTAGCCGACCAGCAAAAACTTACATTCATCAGCACTGTGTGAACACTAGATGCTGTTTAGAGGACTTGCCAAGAGTGATGAACAATAGGGATGGATGGCAAGAAAGAGTCTAGGGAATCCATGCAGTCAGCATGCCATGATGGGGATATACATATGTTATCTGCACTGTTTTATCCAATACATTTATACTTTTTTTAAATAATGAAATGTTTTTGTTAGTTAAATCAATATGTTGTCATAATTAAAGAAAGTAACATCTAACAACTGGACATTCACATAAAAATAAAATAGAATTAAAACAAAGGACTACTACATTCTAACTCACTGACCAACAACAATGATTCATTAGTTATTCTACTAAAACTGGCTGTGTATAACTTCACAGAAAACTACTGTATCAAAATGTGTGTATGTTTTGTTGTACACATATATAAATGGAGATGCTAGTAGTGTACTGGTTATTGTCATAGGAAATGGACACAGCGATTCCAGTTCAAATCCTGGATAAGGCTGTTTGCATTTCACATAACATTAATACCCTTAGGAAAGGTATGAATCCAATTATTATCACTCTAGCCATTGATAAATAGTAAGACAGACTGAGCTCTTTAACCTTGGTATGGCAACTAGTCTAGGAGAAGAAAAACACTAAATTCAAACTTGTTAAACTTTACTCAAAAAACAATCTTGTTTTGCATCCTGCTCATGTGGAGAGGTCGGGTATATATATATATAGGGACACATTATATCATTTATTTCAATTGTATAATACAACATTTTAAGAAGATTGAATTTATACTTATTATAATGAACACTTGAAACTTGTAAACAGACATTTACCTTTGAAAATCTTTACCTCTTATAAACAATATTTAAATTTGCATATTTCCACACTAAAATGGTAAGACATTTCCCCATAACATATGGAGTAAATTTATGTTCTAACTTTAGCCAAGGAATATTTAGTGTTCGTCAGCAGTCACACTAGCAACTGCTGATGATTTAGTGAAAGAGAAAATAGATCAATATATATGCATAGCATTTTCTGATATTCTTTGCCCAAAGTAAATATTTTATCATATTTCATTTTGTTTTAGTTGAATTCATTACTTATCATAGTTCTTAAATGATTAACCGCAATAATTCAATGATGAAGGAAAAAGTTGTTATAAATTCAATGGTATAAGCTTTTTCAAATCTGTTGAATTTTATTTTGAAAATTACCCTCAGAGGTTAATAATTAACACAAATAATAAACACAAATACTACTTATTTATATATTAAATTGATATCAATTATTGATTTTCTCTAAGAGTATTACTTGCTTACCCCAACAGATTTTTACGGACATGCTACTGATATACACTTACATATATGTTTAACATAACAGTTATTATCATAGGAAATAAAATCAGTGACTTGAGTTCAAATTCTGAATAAGGCTGTTTGTGTTTCATTCGAGAAAGACATGAATCCAACTTTTCTCTCCTCAGCTATGAATAAACAGAAGAGCAGACTGGGTTCTTTAGCTATGGTTAAGTAACCAGTCTAGGAAAAGGAAAACTGAATTCAAACAGCTTTATTTTGCTTAAAAATTGACCTTGTGTCACATCTTCTCCATGGCAAAAGAGTTGATACACACACATGTATGTATTTACCAACCCCTCCATACAAACAGGATGTGATACAAGATCATTTTTAAGCAGAATTTAACAGGTTTGAATTTAGAGTTTTCCTTCTCCTAGATTGGTTGTAATAACAAAGTTAATGAGCTTAGTCCGTCCTACTATTTATCCATAGCTGGAGAATGAATAGTTGGATATATACTATTCCCAAGGGTATTACCGCTATGTAAAAAGCAAATAGCTTTGTCCAGGATTTGAACTCAGGTTGCTGTGTTGTGTTGCTGTGTCCATTTCTTATGAGGATAACCATTACACCATGAGTGCTTCCTATTCCTACATGCTCTCATATACATATATATATATACACACACACAATATATATACCTTAAAATTTCTTTGCTTACACCGAGATGACGATAGCTGAGGGGTAAGATGCCCAACTAACATAAGATCAGCTGGGTTTCGATCCCAGCTGGAAGCATCTCGTGTGTCTAGCCATACTGAAGAGTTGTGATACAATGAAACAGTCTGTCTGTAGATGACTATATATATATATATATACACACACACACACAAAAGTGAATAAGTGCATAAACTGACACAGTCATGAGCTGTATTTTGAACTGACATTTTTATTGTATAATGTTTGGCTTATGTGATTAATGGAGAAATACATTGACGAATAAAGAAATTATGTTGAAAAATGAAATATTTGTGGTGTAAAATCCATTGATCTACACTTGTAGACAGATTATATAAAAGTAAAAGTTGCAAATATTCATTAAAACAAATTGCAATAAAAATAATGAATCAGTGTCATCTCTGAAAATCAATGACTAAAATCTAAACAGTTTAAATATAGATTTTATAATTCACTTACCTGGTCCCTCATGGCTGTTTCAGAATCTCCCTGTTCCAAGGCAGTTTTCATTCGATGATAAATTGGTGCCATGTATGCAGGAATCATTGGACATGGAATTCCAATTGACAAAGCTGGAAGCATATCCTGCAGTGAAAGTACAAAATCATTAGAATTTTTGAAAAATTGGATCACTATATAATTCTTTCTTCAGATAAAACAGAGCTCAGGTGTTTTAATCAAGATGGTACCACCTCCTCATAAAATGACAAGCCTCTGAAATTAGTAGACTAGTTCATATATTTCAGTAGCAATATCTCATCTACTGAAAGTGATATCATCAACATGTACATAGGAAAAGTATGGGCTGCTACTGACAAGTCAATTATCATATAGAAATCTGATTTCTCTAGTAAAACAAAATGGGAATTCTATCAAGCTGTAGCCATATCAATACTAATGTATGGTTGATTCACTTGGACCTAGAGAAATAGCTAGATGGGAACTACACAAAGCTACTATGTGCTGTTTTAAACAAATTCTGGAAACAGCACCCTACAAAACAGCAGTTGTACAGCCATTTACCTCCCATCTCACAAATCATCCAAGTAATACAAGCAAGACATGCTCAGCACTGCTGTAAAGTAAAGACAAATCCCTAAGTGACATTCTTCAGTGGACTCCTACACCTGGACACACCAGTGTTGGATGATCAGCTCTTACATATTTTGGTTTCTTTATTTAATGGAATATTAACCTTTGTGGGTTATTTAATGCCAAAGTTGGTGGGGGTAAGGGAGTTCATACCTTTCCCAAGGGTATTATTCCAAAAGTGAATGTAATAGCACTATGCAGATACTGGATACCACCAAGAGGACTTGCCAATAGAGATACATTGCGAGAGAATCCAGGGAATCCATGCAATGATGATGATGTAATTCTGAACTGATTTGAGATATTTTTTCTTTGACCTCACTTAAAAAAAGCAGATAATATTCTTATTCATACCAGGTGGTCTGATGTTTTCTACAATTTTGTGTTCATGTCTTCTGTGGATGTCTTCTGATTGGTCCTTTCCAGTCTCTTGGATACCATTTGACAATTGCATGTGTTCACCTGTTATCTGGTGACCAGTGCAACTTCTGCTTTCAATACTCAGCAATTATGTCCTTCATTTTACTCTGCTCCTAAATTACCTTGCATTGGATGTGCTCACACAATGATATTCCTAACATGGATTCTTCCATAGTCCTCTAAGTTGTAACCAGTTACTATTCTTCCTTCTTCATGTCAGCCCACATTTCACTTGTGTATAACATCACAGGCAAAATGGTGCAAGTGAAGAGATTGATGTGTAGAGATTGATATGTTGTTCACTTTTACCTTGAGTACATCTTTCATTCTGGTAAATTATTTCAACCCTGATCTTATTCTCTGCCAGATTTCTGCATTCATGTCTCAATACATATTCCAAAGATATACCACAAGACCATATAGTGGTGAAAAGTGATGAAATTGAAAAGGTGAAAGAGTGCATCTGCCTAGAATGAATGGCAAATATGTGCCAAGACATGGAAAAAAAATCTTAAAATAACAAAAATTACTGAGATGTATATTTGGGATAAAACAGAAGAAAATGTTTATTATAGAAAATGGTTTTGGGAGAATAGAACTTGATAAGAATATTTGAAATTTCAAAAAAGATTTTCTGTCTGATGTTCTGGCAAAGTCTGAGTTAAAGTATTTTATTCATTCAACATATAACTTGGATTTGTATCTTCATCTTCATTGTTTTTAACTGCTAAAAAATAACAAAGATGAAGATATTTCTCTGTATAAAAGAAAGAATCATCATCATAATCATCAAGATGTGATGATAGCACTAATTCCTTTAACTTCCTTTTACCACCTGATGTCATTAACCATTGCATTTGGTAAATTCATGATAAGGTCAATGCAGTTTGAAAATCTGGTTGAGTTTGAATCATATTTATCTTTCATTGGCTATTTTTCTCATCAATAGATGCCATCCTTATAAATGAATAGGAGTAGTTTCCTGACTGAACTGTTTAATACTGGCCATTAACCTATGAGGCTCTTCCACTTAGCATTAGGTGAAGTATTTCATTGAAACACTTTGAGATTCATCTTTTATTGCTTCACATCCACCATACTGCATCTCATGGTTTCACTGATGGAACACAAACAGGTATTACCACTTTGAGTCAAAGTGGTCCAATGAAGCATACTCCATATTGTATAGATATCTAGAACTGGAGCCTATCAAATGCAGTTTAGTGTCATACCAGGAAAAATAGTAGTTTTCAAAAATTAGATAATCACTGACTTATCAATTGAGCTTCTTCTGTAAATTGCAAAGCTAACCCCGAAAAAAGATTGACATATATAAAACACAGTATATATCCATATTTCTTGCGTATACATCTATGTAATAATTTTCACAAAGAACACTCTGATCTTAGTATTTATTCACATTCCCACACTAATTTGGCTGGTTGGTTTAATGTGAAGTCCCATGTGTGTATGTGTAAAAGAATTCACCTGATGTGGATTAAGCCAGATGCACATGTGTATTCATGTATAGAGTTTCTCTGGGATTAATGTCCAAAGGTGGTCTCTCCACCACATTTGTGTAACAGGTCTGAATTCACAATTTTCCTTCTCCTAGACCAGTTGCCATTACAAAGTTAAAGAGCCCAGTCTGCTCTACTATTTACCCATAGTAGGAGGGAGAATAGTTGTGTTTCTACCTTTACCAAGAGTATTAGTACTATGTGTAATGCAAACAGTTTTGTCTAGGATTTGAACTTGGGTCTTCATGTCCATTTCCTATGACAATAACTTACAACAAGAGCGCCACATTTCTACATGCACATATGTAGGGTCAAAACAAAAGTCTCCAGTACCAGACTGGTTTTTAGTTGTGTCCTACCTACTGTATTTAGATCTGAATCAGAAATAGCTATACTCTGACCCAAGACAGAGTGCACAGATATTCAGCTCTTAGGCAAAAGTGCAGGTATATAGATAATTAATCTCATTTTTCACTGGTATTATGTTAAGAAATAAATAAAATTCAAATTAATAGTTACAGAAAGAATTTGTTTTACTATGTTTTTTTTAATGTTTTTTTTTTTACTTAAATAAAACATTTTGTTTGACAGTCAAATGAAATCTACGAATTCATAGAAGAAAATTGGGCCTAAAACGTTTTAATTTCTATTTTGTAAGTCTGCTTGGTTATATAAGATAAATAAATAGTTCCAGTGAGAAAAATTAAATCGTGTTTAGATCAATGAATAAAATCAAATTTCCTAGAATATGGATTTTGCAAAAGATAATCCAAGGGAAAGAACTCTTCAATAAAGATATTTTAATTACTTCCCTTGAAAATTTTTGTCTGCTTTTGGAATTAAAAAAATAATTTTGTACGACGCAAGGCCAGTAGAATCAGAAAAATATATATTAGGAAGATTGTATTACACTATTCCTGCAAGCAGAGAATGTCTTGATGGCTAGGAAAATGAAGTATTTCAATTTTCGAATGTTCTCTTGAAAAAAAAAAATAGACTGAATTTTATCAGGTATGATAAACATGATAATTTTTCATGCAGTTTTTGTTCGTAATAGTCGGAAATTGTCCTGTATCTACGAATATAAAATTAGTGATATCTAATACTGTCAAACACTGATGGCATTTGTAAGATTGCTCTCTCAAGCATTTTCAAAAGAATTTTTTGGGTTGGTTGGTTGGTTGGTTGGTATTTTATTGTATATCAACCTTGTGGGTAATTTAATGCCAAATCCTGTTTATATATATAAATATATATATATAATTTGTTACCGAATAGTTGGTAGGTAACTTTATATTTTAAATAAGTTGTTAGAGTTCATTTATTTACACACAGTTAAATGGTCCCAAGTATTCCTATCTAGCACTAATAATTTTATTTAATATTAATCATTTTTTACACAAATAAATCATTAATAGCATTGTTATTTAACATTAGTAATTTTATTTATCAAGTGTTCCCATTTAATATAAATGATTTATACACAACTTTATGGTTTCAAATAACTAATAATAATAATTGTTAATAAATGATTGATCAGTTCTATTTGACCCATCAAGTAATTTTGTGCACTATCATCCTCACTCAATCTTTTCTACTCACCACTCTGACGGATAAGACCATATTCAAGATTATTAACAATGAAACTGAACATATGGAGGGTTAAGGTAGATGTTATAGACATCATTGGGATATTATCTACCATGACCAGGATTTGAACCTGGTTTGCATATACTATATTCAAAGTAGCAACAAACTGAGTCAATATATATCTTTCACTGAAAAAGGTTTTTCTTACATAATGTTTAAAATGCTAAGTAATAAGCATATAGGTATTTTTTCTTTGACTAGACAACTTTTTAGCTTGCATACTAAAGCATATTTTCTAATAATAATAAAAAAAAATCATCCACATCAAGTATATTCTTTCTTCCATTTATTTATTTTTCAACACACACACACACACACACATATATATAAAAGTAAAGTTGGTGACCTTAGTCGAGGGTGACCCGAAGGCTCCTTTTCCATTAGCTAATACAGGTGTAGGGAAGGGCGCTATTCCATTCCCTGAATTACTCAACTTTACCCTTGATCCTTATCTTATAATGCTGAGTGTTAAGCAAGGCAGCATCAAGTACCATTTTTTGAGTCTTTTCATGACTTGACCTGGGAGTGAACCCCGGCCCATTGGTGAACACTCTACTAATTAGACCAATGGCCCACTATATATAAGATTTTAAATTATCCCTCTTTATATATTTATATTCTAGAAATTGAACCTATATATATATATGTGTGTGTGTGTATGTGTGTGTGTGTGTGTGTGTGTGTGTGTGTGTGTGTGTGTGTGTGTGTGTGTGTGTGAGTGTTTGTGTTTGTGAGAATTAATGAAAAAATAATGTATTTTCAAGAAAATAAAAAAATTTATTTAGAGACATTTATAAATTCAAAAAATATGTATTTTTGAATTTCTAGGAAAATAACATTTCTCTTAGATTCCCCGGCTATAAATGACATAGCAGAGAAGATTTGGTGAGTAAAAGGAAGACTTTGGATTCAAAATTAGTTCTGGAGTCCCTAAAGGAGTCTAAAATTGACTGGCAACTTCTGTAACAATATTAGTACCAAGTTGCATTGGCCTTTGCCCTTTATTTGGACACTACTAGTGACATGAAGAGGAGAAACTTTCTGGATGGGCAACTATTAAACATTAATACAACCTTGCCTAAAACTGTGTGCATGATACCATGAAACTAACAGTAGCTACCACCATGTATATCTATCTTTTTCCTTTTCATATCTATCTATCTATCTATCTATCTATCTATCTCTGCCTGTTCATATCTATGCATCAATCAATCATCCTATTTATCTTTGCTTGTTCATATATAAATTCATATCTTTCCTATTCATATCTATCTCTTTCTTGTCCATATCTACCTATTTATCTATCTCAGCTTGTTCATATATATCTATCTCTGCCAGTTTCTATCTATCTGTCTATCTATCTATCTCTTTCTAGCCATCTATAATCATATATTGTCTAGAACTTTGAGAAAAGTCATTATCACACCAGAAACTGTTCCAATAAGAAAATCTTTTTTTTTTGTATATTCTTGATGTTATTAATACAACTCTTTGGCTGATTCATTCTTCAGTCTTCATCAGGTCTATGAGGGAAAAAAAGGGAAACTACTTTTTCCTTCTTTCAGCTCAAACTAATGTTAAAATGGCTGAAGAATGGATTCTATTAGTGTTAACAATGTGCAGAAAATAAATAAAAGGTTCAATTTCAAGAATATTTGCAAGCATTTTTTAAAGAGTTAGTTTCAATCTTTATCCAAAATGTGTATTTACCCCAAGTGTTCCAATTATGATTTGGAGATGTCGTCTGTCTAGATGTGCACAAATAAGGGAACGTGTGAGGCAGCCAGAAAAATCCATCATTCCATGCAGAGTTGGAATCTTTAACATACCCAATTGCAAGGTCTTCACATCATCCACTGCAAAAAAAAAAAGACATAATTAAAATTGCTCCCGTCATAAATGAAGAGGATTATTGACGCATGCATTAGCATTTAATCAATTTTTCTAACACACATGCACACACAAACACATATACTAAGCTCATCAAAGAAAAAAAAAATACATAAAAATCGGTTTCATGGGGGGAAATACATTTTTTAAATAACTCAGAGTTACCTCCCTTGAATTATAAATTGCTGTTAACTGAAAATCACTAAGATAAGCAGTATTGTTTGCTTCAATAACATTGTAAGCCTATGGTACTGAGGTGCAAATAAATAAACTATAAAAAAAAAAAAAAGAAAAAACACAACAGTCGAAAGAAATACGAGCTGACAAAGTTCAACATTTCATCTGCTGGGCTTGGTGTAACAAGATAAGCTTGATCAGGCACCCAAACTGAAAACAGCAGTTAACCGGGACTTACTGAAGTCACCAGGCTTCATCACCCATTTGTGATGGGATCTGGCTGGTTTGCAGGACAATGCTACCCATGCAAGGTGGAAGTGAGGGTTGTGAGTTCTGTGAAACTATAAATGAAGATGAGTTTCTCGATTTGTGTTCTTTTAGCGACAGGGGTATGAGGAGACAAATGTTTGCATGTATGGAGAACAAGTAAATCTTTCAAAGAACAAAGAAGATACTTTGTGTCTTTTATTTATTTCCATCTACTTTCATGCCCTCAGAAAATGAATGGAGAAGATAAAATACAGGTCCTAACACTTGAGGCAAGTTGTATTTAGTGTTTCTCTCCCCTCATTCAATGATTAGCCATCATTGACACAGTAATCATTGGTACTATTTACCAACCCCTCCGCTCGGGCAGGATATGACACAAGGTCAATTTTTAAGCGGAGTTTAACAGGTTTGAATTCAGAGTTTTCCTTCTCCTAGACTAGTTGCCTCACCAAGGCTGAAGAACCTAGTCCGTCCTACACAGTAATCATTGGTGACTACCCAACACTTGTACAGAATAGCCCACCAGTGAATTTACATGAATTCTGTTTCAATATATGAAAAATTATACAGAAATGTAACACATTTCTCATCCAGTTAAAAATGAGTTTCACTTGTAACAGTTACAGCAAAATCCAAAAAATTACACATTGTTCAACATCTTAACAATTGGGAGAAGATAAAAAGGAAACATGGCCTATAGTCAAATTGAAGCACACTGAAAACATAATTTTGGGATTTGACTGGTCAGTTAAAAATGGAGCAAATAGTTGAAACTTACTCTTACCTGGATTGTAAATATAGATATTACATTTCTATATAAGTTTTTGTACATAAAAAAAAAAATTAATAAATTTTTATGGATGGGCAATACAATACATAATCAAAATCTACTGGGGAAGTATTTAAAGATGTGAGTCACACGAGGTACATAGAGTAAGAGGTAGCTCAGTACACCTCTTGTAGCCAAAAATACAATTTAAAAACTGCTATGACCAAAAATAAAATTTTAAAACTGCTATGACCAAAAATAAAGTTTTAAAACTGCTATAACCTAAAATGAAATTGCCCAGTCAGCTGGGGCTGTAGAATACACTGACTGCACCTCTGCAGAGGAGTAAGACCCTCCAAATGAGTGTCCTTGATATGACACTAAACAATCTGATAGCAAGGTTCCAGTAACGCTGGAGCTTTGGGGAATGCGGAGTATCTCTTTATTGCCATTGTTCCCAGGTCTAATCTGACCCGGAGTAGTAGCACCTGATAAGGGTCCTATCTATGGGTTAAATAGAACTAACTGCATACTTATGCTAAACTGAATTATTTGACCTAACTGAATAGCTTGAAATAGAAATGTTTTTGACAGTTAAACAATACTTACATTTAAACTGTGTGCTTATGCTAAACTGAAATCATACTTACATTTAAACAGCGTGATTGTTGCTTAACTGAATTATTTGAAATGAAACTGTTTTTTGACATTGAAACTGTACTTAAATTAAACTGATTTGACATTTAACTGTGTGTAAACAAAATCTGTATATATACTAAACTGAATTAGAACTGCTTGAGTAAACTGAATAACTTGAAATAGAAATGTTTTTCACAATTAAACTGTACTTACATTTAAACTGTGTGCTTATGCTAAACTGAATTGTTTGAAATTGAACTGTTTTTGACATTGAAACTACTTACACTAAACTGAATTGTTATATATAGAACTGTTTTGACATTTTACTGTGTAAACAAAATATGTACTTATGCTAAACTGAATTAGCTGAATTAGAACTGTTTGAATAAACTGAATAGTTTGAAATAGAAATGTTTTTAATAATTAAACTGTGTACTCATGCTAAACTGAATTATTTGAAATGGAACTGATTATTTACATAAAAATGGATTTGGCATTAAATAACCTACAAAGGTTACTATGCCATAAAACCCAACCCACCCAACCAACCAACCAAACTAAAATGAAATCAAAAAACTGCTATAACCTAAAATGCAGTTTAAAAACTGCTATAGTATAGCCAAAAATAAAATTCAAAAATTGCTATAACTTAAAATGAAATTTAAAAACTGCTATAACCAAAAATGAAATTGTGCTAATATATACAAGAATTGTAATAATTTTTAACTACTACATATTCATGTTTTTTGTTACAGAAATTTGAAAACCACAGAGTTTGGTAATAAATAATACTTCATATCTGTTTTGATTGTCGAAACCAAATCTAATCTAGCGTAATCAAATTTAATTTTCATTTATTCCCAAATAAATTAACTGAATATTAACTTACAAAACATAATTGATTTATCAGTGTTTAATACAATTTACATGAAAAAAGAATCAGTAAACTATAAATAAAAATGTACTTTTAATTCTTGAATTTTTTTTAATGGGTGTATTAGTTTGGTGGGGCAATGAGGAGATCACAAATATTAGTTGCAGGTTTGTGATTTTGGGCGGCAAATCACCATGTTATATGTTCAATACATGTTCTTGAGTTTTTAATATTTGATAACTAGTATCAAAAATTTATCCAGAAATTTATAAATGCAAACTAGTAAATTCAGCCCCTGTGAACCTTTATGCTTTTACGCACCAAGCTAAAATTTTATTCATCACCAGAGGTCTATATGAACTACTTGGAGATGATCTAATTTTTAAAAAAATAATAACTTTTTATATCTTAGGAATTTAGTTATATATGGGGTATACTGTATTTGTGTACAAGTTGATCTTCAATTTATGGACATGAAATCTTCCATTTAATCCTAATTCTTCATATTATGGTTGATTGGTTGGTTGGTTGGTTGGTGTTTTATGGTATATCAACTCTTGTAGGTTATTTAATGCCAAATCCTGTTTATGATTTGTAAACAAATAGTTTGTAGGTAAGTTTATTTTTATGTTAGATCTCATTTATTTGCACACAGTTAAATGATTTCAAGTATTGCTATTTAACATTAGTAATTCTATTTATCAAGTAGTTCAATCTAATAAATATCTTGCACGCAGCTCTATAGTTTTGAATAACAAATGATTATCCTTAGTAAGTGATTGTACAGTTCTATTTGACCTATGTGACCCAAACAGGTATTACCATTCTGGGTCAGAATGGACCTGGGAGTAATAGCAATGAAAGAGTACTCTACAGTCCCCAAAGCTCCTACACAAGAGTCTCACCATCAGATGCAGTTTAGTGTCATACCTAGGACACTATTATGTCTGAATTTCAACCTTACAAAATTATTACTCATGTATACCAAATTTTTTTACTAAAAATTACTGTATTTTTCAGGCTATAAGCTGCACTTAAAATCATTTAATTTTCTCAAAAATCAACTGTGAGCTTTGTAATCTGGTGCACCTTATTTATTAATTCTGGTTGTACTGACTGACCTTGAACAGATTTTAAGTGGTACACAGCACTCAAAAATCTTCTGTTAGGGGCTAATTTCGCCTTCTCATATTTAAGACAAGAAATTGATTTTACTTCAATCAACAGACTAGTGTCTTGTGTAAATAATTTCCTTTTAATCTCACCCTCCTTTCAAGAGGATATAATTTTGGGTAAATTTTAATTGAAATTTTTTATATTGGGTGACATGGTTTTCAATGTTTGTTTAAATCAGATTTTATTTATTAATACCATGAAAAGGTAATTATTTAAATATTACAATTTTGTTCATCAATGACTGAATTAATAATTTTAAAAAATTTCATGTAATTTGTCTAAATAGTATATTTCATTTATTTTGGGGGTCTTAATGACAGATTTAAATAAAATGTGTTGCTCTCGTATTGTTGATTTGGGAATTGTTTTTCAAAAATAGAGTTTTAAATCTCAATTTTGAGGTCTTTATAATGAAGATTTTCTTTTAAATTTGTTTTTATCTTAAATTTTAGTCTCTTTTCTTCAAATTGAATGAATTAAAAAGTAGTTATTTTCACTTTAGATATTTTTTCTGAACATTTGAAATCATGGGGGTGGGGGGAATGTTGATTTTTGCGAACATTACTACAGGAGACTCGCAGAGTAATATGTACTGAGCTTCAACATACCAGTAATATTACAGTGTGGGGATAAGGACCCCAAAATAACACCTGCTAAGAGATATGCTTATGAAGAGGATTTCGAACTCAAGTCACACATTAGAACATGGGAATGGAGCAGCTGCAGGAGAATTCAACATTAATGAATCAATGGTACAGAAGTGGAGGAAGCAAGATGAGCTATGTTACGTAAAGAAAACCAAAAAGAGTTTCCAAGGGAACAAAGAGAGATGGCCACAGTTAGAGGACAAAACTGAACAGTGGGTTATTGAACAGAACAGCAGGTACAAGCATCTCTACAGATTCTATTTGATTCTAAGCAACAGTGCTACTACATGACATGAAGATCAACGACTTTCGAGGAGGTCGTTCTTGGTGCTTCCATTTTATGAAAAGGCATAATCTCTCCATTCACACAAGAACTACCATCTCGCAGCAACTGCCAAAGGATTATGAAGAAAAGCTGGCCATTTTTTGCACCTACTGTGATAACAAGATCACTGAAAAGAAGATCTGGCCAGAACACATCACCAACATGAAGTACCCTTCCCCTTTGACATCCCCATGAACCATACTGTCAAGAAAACAGGGACCAGTACAGTGTCTGTATGTATCACAGGGAACGAGAAGTCATCCTTCACTGTAGTTCTCGGTTACCAGGCTAATGGCCAGAAACTATCTCCCATAGTCATTTTCAAGAGGAAGACTTTGCCAAAAGAAAAGTTTCCAGTCGGCATCATCATCAAGGCTAACCTAAAGGGCAAGATGGATGAGAAGATGAGTGAGTGGCAGAGAGAAGTTTATGTCAAGAGACTGGAGGTTTTTTTCTATAAATCTCTGTCTCTATTGATCTGCAACTCCATGCACACCCACTCACCAATACTATTAAAACCCAAGTAAAACTAACTAATTTGGCGCTTGCCATCATTCTAGGTGGATTAACAAAAGAACTCCAACTGCTAGATATTGGTGTCAACAGGTTGTTCAAAGTTAAATTGCAAGCTGAGTGGGAGCATTGGATGACAGAAGGCAAACACACATTAACCAAGACAGGGAGGTAACACTGGGCAAGTTACACCACTATCTGCCAATGGATCATGCTTGGACTAAGGTATCAGTCTCAAGAGTTATCAGAGCTTTCATGAAGGTCAGAATCATCACTGAACAGCTAAGTACTATTGTTGTGTTTTGACCTTTTGACCCAGCCAAAAATGCCATTCAAGGTGATGCACCGGAAGGAAGTGATACATTCTAATGGCAGTTATGAGAGGAAAACGCTTGGGCGGAAATTGGCTGATGAAATGGGACGAGGTAAAAATATCCCATGATACTCTCATAGACTGACACACCGGAAGAGAGTGACCTCTGAACTGCATGACAGTTATTTCTGCTTGATGATGATTAAACATTCAATTTCAAAGATCAAGTGGGCGATCGTGTAGGTGTTGAACTATTATATAACACAGTCAAGACGGAAGTTGAGGCAGTTGAGTTCCGGCCAGAGAGTTCGAGTTCCAGTGGAGATGAGTTGTGGTAGGGAAAGCCACACCAGGCCGAAGAGGCCTGGGGCCCTGATGAGCTGAGGTCCGGAGAAGATGCTGATAAGATGCAATAAAGAAAGCCATCACACAGCAGAGTGAGCCCCTAGGCCTCCAGTTGAGCAGCCCTAGAGAACAAGAAAGACACAACGTGACGGTCATAACAGTGGAGTCAAAATATTACAGTTTATGTTTGGTCTCCAGCTCCCTCTCACAGTAAAACCCCACACAACCCTTTCAAACCCTTGCAATAAAGTGAGAGGTAAATATTTTGTTAAAGAAGTCTTCCTGCGTCTTCCTTCCTACGTCAGTCTTTGTCGCTGCGTCTTAATTATTGTGTCGTGGTGATGCTGTAGATGACAATATAACACTAGTAAAAGCAATGAGACTGACTCAGATAATGGTGTGAGGGATCCGGGCATGTCTGATGCTGACATTGCACAACTGTTAAACTCAGACACTGAAAGTGAAGAATTTGATGGATTTGTGAAATAGACTGAAAAAGTGATTGTATTGTTTTGTATTTTATGTGTTACAACTGAACAATGTTGAGAATTATTGTGAATGAGTTGAATAAAGTTTTACTAATCTGACACATTTGGCTTTGCTTAATGTGCATCTGGGGTACCTTATGTATGAAAATAGACACATTCATTGATAGTGCACCTTATGTATGAAAATAGACATGTTCATTGATATTGGGCCTTCTAACCTAGTGTGCTTTATGTAAGAAAATAGACACGATCATTGATATTGCACCTTATAATCCGGTAGGTTTTCTAAATTTACTGCATAAAGAGTATATATGTTAACCTGATGTTGACTGATATATATTTAAGAGATGCTTGAATAAAAGTTACTATGAGATCAACTTGTTATGTTGAGACTGGGCATAAAATATGCTGACTGTATCCTCTGCAGAGGGGTAAGACCACAGCAAAAAGGGTGTCCTGGGTCTGACACTAAACTGCATCTAAAGTTGATATTCCAGTTCTGGAGCTCTGGGGTGTGTGAAAGAACCCTTTATTGTTATTACTCCCAGATCCACTCAGACTCTGAGTGGTAGTACCTGTTTGGGTCCCATTTCTGGATCAAATAGATCTGTTCAAAAATTAATTATATTTGATAGGACTGTGTAAAAAATCCTCTTAAAAAAAGACTACACAAAAATATTTATGTGAACAAACAACGAACATGATTCCCTAACCTCTAGGCATAAAATAATCCAAGACAGATTGAGGTGGCAGCTTGTTAAGAATGAAAGACTAAGCAGAATACAATGTGAAATTAAGCTAATTCTGGAAGATCACATGAAAAGCAGAAAAATATCTGAAAGACAAAAACTAAGATGAATAGAGTTGATTGAAATAGAAAAGGGATATGCGAGTAAGTAGCACTGGGAAAAACAGGCAAGCTAGTGTTATGTACCTGAAATGAGGAGGCAATGACACTTGTGTATAAAAATATAAGCTCTCTTTTTATTTACAAAAGTCATGATGGTTATGATAAGGAAAGAGAGGAGCTGCTATGATTTACACCACATGGAGATAAATATATAGTCTTGCTTCTTTGTGTTTTTTTCATGGGAGGCTGATACAGGACAGGCTTCTCAATGGTTAGCACCCAAAATGGCTGACTGACTGCTCTCTCTGATGACTGATAACTATGATTGACCACTGGGTTTGAAAACTTACATCATTATATATATTTCTGATGCCCACATTTTTTCTCATGCAATTCATGTGGCATTTCCACTGTCCCTTGTTTACCTTAAGACACAGCTGCACATTCTGTTTTTGAAATCCACACTAACTGGCCTGCCAAAAGTCAATATGTAACTCTAGGACAGCCGCTTGTATCTGTCTAGAGGAATGGTAATTTAAAAATATGTTAGGTGATAGATTTGGAACATCTTCTTTGGAAAGTAATATTCAATGTGCATTTGAAATTGTAAGGAAAAATACAGACTTTGCTAAAAAAAAAGGATAAAAATCATATTTTTAATTGACTACTTACACAGGACATTTGTCATGGAAGGAATGCTGTAGTAAAAAAATGGTAAAGAAGGTGCGGAAGCAGCAACTTTGGATAAATAATCAACAAGACTCTCTGAAAGGAAAGACAAGAAACAAAACTTTATATGTTGCAGTTCAATATAAAAATTACAGGTTAACAAATGGTGACAAAGACAGTTCACTCATCTCTTCAGTGTATTCATATTTCATGTGAATCTTTAACATTTTAATATTTTATCAATCTAACTTCATAGCTATCCCTCTAGTTGACTATATTATCTATCTTCTTTCTGTATATCTATCTTGAACTTAGTTCATATCAATCTCATTCTTTGTTCATATCTATTTTTCTATCAATCTTGTTATTTCTTTATATCTATCTCATTCTTTGTTCATATCCATTTATCTTGTTCTTTCTTCATATTTATCTAATTCCTTACGTTACATTATGTTAGAAGGTGGTTGGTATTGATGGGTTTAAATAAATAAACTAAATCCTTGGTCTGGTCTACATACACAGAAAAAACAAATTACAAATTCCAAACAGTGTAGTGGCCATCCTTTGAAGTTCATGCTAAATGGTTTGAAAATTTAGGCAAAGCTTTTTTTTAAGTAGTAAGGGGATACCTCTTAAATGGGAGGTCTAAGAATATTTGATGGACTGAGTGGATTCGACCATCAGAGGGGGTAGATGTTCAATATAGTGGGTATTTTAAGTTAAGAAAGTGTATCCAACTATCAACCCAAACAGTCAGAAAGTTTTGATCTCCCAAATCGAAGAGTATAGTTGGTATTAGAAGCAAGCCATGTGAAATACCTGTCATCTCTTTCTTTCTCCTTCTTGCCTTAAAAATCAATTGTATTTTGATTAATTATCAATGGATGAATAATAAAAGTAAAACTGAAATTCCTTACATTAGTGTCAATTAGTCTAGATATGACAAGAGAAATATCTTACAACTAAAAAGAAGTTGGGTCCCTGCTTGCTTCTTGGGAAACAAAAGAATGAATGAGAATTTGACCACCTTTTGCAGAAAAAACAGGTAAGATCCCCTCTCAAAAAAGATTCACCAAACAAAACAGCCTGAAGTGACTATCCACCATGCATACCTCTGACTACAAGGCACACAGAGCCTTTTGTTCTTGTGGCCACTACAGTACTGAAATAGTACAGTGCCCACACAAAATTTGTCTTATTAGCATCACTTATATTACATATGCCAGTTTTATTAACACAAAACACAGAGAATGGTACATTTATTTATATGTATCTAATTCTTTGTTCAGAGTTATCTATAACCTCAAAATATCAAATATACAAATAATTATATATATACCATGTTAAGTAAAAAAGATAGAAATGAGTGGAGATCAGAGAGAGAAAATTGGCATAAGCAAATGTTCATATATCAATGAGCTCTTATATATATATATATATATATATATATATATATATATATATATATATATATATACAAGGGACATTCAATATATAGAATTTTTTGAAAAAAAAGCAAAATAATTTTTTTTCAGAATGTTTTTCTATAAACATAAACTCTGTATTCTTTGGAATTGTTTCATAGCAAACATTATTTTCGTCTAATAAAAATATTTGATTTAAGGCTATTCAAAATGCCAGCAAATCAAACTGATGTTCCAGGCTTGAACAGAGATCTGTCATCAGATTTTTGGTAACTGAGAAGTGCAAACCATATGAAATTTACAGGTGTGATGTGTATAGGGAAGCAAGTTTTAGTCAAAAAAAGTTTACAAATAGGCTAAACATGGGCTTACCACTACAAGGCTAAGTTGAAAAGACAGTTCATGAAGAGAAAATACACTGACACTCAGGTGAAAACAAAAGGTTTTGGGTGCAGTGTTTAGGAAAGGTCATGCTGACTGTCTTTTGTTTCATAAAAGGATCCATCATTATTGATTTTCTTGAAAAAGTTGCAAGTGTAAACTGTGATTCCTATTGGCAATGCCTCAGACAAAAATTCCCCTTATTTATTGAATGATCCTTATATATATATATATATATATATATATATATATATATATATATATATATCGGTTCCAGGACCCTTCCACCCTAAGTACCTAAATTTGCTCATACTGAACTCCCTAATGTAACTGGCATGATATTTGGATATGACATATACTTAAATTCACCTCTAGATTATATATAATGTTGATATACAATATAAATACTGTATAAATCATTGAATCCAATTACTATAAATACAAAAAAAAATATTAAGGTATGTAAAAAAAACTTTAAAAAAAATTTCATTTTATCATCAAAATCTTTGAAACATCTTTAAGAAATAAGCTTGGATAAAATTCTGATACAAAAATCATTAATAGAACTAGAAATATTTAGACAAAATGATACTAGAGTGAGTCAAAAGCTTTGCTATATTTGCATACATGTTAGTTTGTAATACATATGTATTATGTGACTGAAGCAGTTCAAGTTATGGAGGGTACCCACTGTGGTTGGTAGTATCATGTATATGATGTGCTAACACATTGTGCATTGCTTCATTACATGTGTGATTTGAAAGCCACATAAACGAACATACAAAGTAGTCTAATTTGAGAGTTTATGAATTTGAACTGGGCCATAACACCACGAAGGTGCCATACAGTAACCAGATGATTCAAGAAATTTTGCTCATATTGCAAGAACCTTGATGATCAGGCAAAGTCAGATAGGCCTAAAACTGTTGATTCCAAGGCTGTGATCTAAGCCATAGAGTAGTGTTTAGAGAGTATTAAAGCTTGGCATCTCACAGTCCAGTGTGGTTTGTTAGCTTCATGACCCTGTCAAAAGCATTCAGAGCTACTGAATTATGCCTCACAAAATGACCCTAACTCAAGTAAAGGTGAGTGGATGTTTGCTTAGAACAACTGGAAAACCCATGTGAACAACATTTTCTCGAGAGGATAATAGCATGATGAAAAGTGGATATTTTTCTGCAATCCTAACTTGCATAAACAGTGGTTAAGCAAGAGCCAGTTTCCAGAACCTGTTGCCAAACATGCTCTGCATCTGGTGGAATTATGAAGATGTAATTCACTACAAGGTTCTTCATAAGAGTCAAACTATTGATGCCGACCTGTATTCAGAATAGCTCCGGTGGATATATGCCATGGTGCAGTAAAAATACTCAGCATTGGTTAACAGAAAGCAAGCTCTTCTGCAGCAAGACAATGCAAGACCTTATACCGCTTGGATGAAAAGTTCATTTCTTTCTAACTACCGCTCACTGCATTCTGTCCAATCACCAGATGGTTTAACAAAAGATCTCATTACTAGCATGGCACGATGGTTAGTAGAGAAGTGAGCTGGTGAATGAACACTTTACAACGATTAAAGTTCATAAATTTTTCATTTTTATTTCTTTAAAACAAAGACAACAAAAATTGTCTCTAATCTGCATGATAACTTTTAATTTTATGGAAACTAAACATTTATCTGACCATGAAATAAAAAGTGACTGACCTTCGTTTCGGGGTTTATAGAACACGGGACACATACATGCAACTGCGTTGGCCTGGATAGTTTCAGCATGTTTTGCCTGAAAGATTTGGAGTGTTTAAAAATTCAATAGCAGCAACAACAATACTGGGAAGAGTGTAGGAGTATCTGGGAGACTTGCTGTTACTTCATCTCTAACAAGAGTCACATAAAACTACCAGTGTGAAAACTCAATGACTCTGTATTTATCCAACCCCCTTCACTACAAGCAGGATGCAACACAAAGTTAATTTTTTAAAGTACAATTGGTTTGAATTCAGAGGTTTCCTTTTCTTAAACTGGTTGCCATACCAAAATTAAAGAACCCAGTCTGCCCTATTATTTTACCCATAGCTGGAAGGAGAATTGTTGGATTCATACATTTTCCCAAGGGTATTAGCATTATGTGAAATGCAAACAGCCTTGTTCAGGATTTGAACATGGTAGTTTCTCATACATGAAACACAAAGGATAAAATCAAGACATAACAAATAATAAACTTGAAATTATAGACACAATTTAAAATTCTAAAAATGTGTATGCTACATTTAATGGGTGACTTAATACAAAAGATACTGAAGTTGTGTTCTTTAATTCAACACTCAGTCTGAATAAGACAATATTTTCACCAATATTGTTTTATTACAAGTTTTTATTACAAGTTCTAATATTGTTACATGGAGGCACTCATTGGGTAGCTGTTATCATCACAAGCAATGGACTCAAATTCTGAACAAGACTGTTTGCATTTCACATAGTACTGATATCCCTGAGAAAGGTATGAATCCAACTTGTCCCCCTCCAACAACTGAGAAATAGTAGGGCAGATTGAGCTCTTTAACCTTGATATGTCAACTGATCTAGGAGAAGGAGAAGGAAAACTCTGAATTCAAACCAATTGTAAACCTGGAGAGGGACAGAGTGACCCCATGACTAAACCAGGTTATGAGACCAGGGAGAGAATATTGTTACATTTTATCATAACATTCTGGTTTGATAAACTCTTAAAATTTGTATTAAAACATCAATAGCTGAAATGTTTCATTTAAAAAATATCTAAAATATAAAACTACTTTGCTAGCATTATATTATCAAGTAACAAAATCTTTTTTTCTTCAGGCTTAAAGCATTTCCATTAGTTTGGGGCTAATTTGTCTTGTATTAAATGCCATTATATTTTATTTGTTGTTCAAAAACAAAACAGAGATAAAATTTTTCATTTACTTTAATCAAGCAATTATTATTCCCTGTGATGTGCTTCCATAATGATAATAATAAAGCAAAAATTTAAAAAAAACAATCCCCAGCATAACAATTCTTTAATGTATAGTTGATAAAAATGCATTTTATTTCATATTGTTTCATTCCTTCAACTCATCTCAGTTTTCAACAATAGAATTCCAATGTGGAGTTGTCTGTCCTTTAAAAACATTCAAATTAAAGTAAACCATGATGATAATTTGTTTGAAAAAAAAATCAAAAAATAAACTCACTGTTTTCAGCTGTTATGAAAAGCAATAATCAATACTATGAAATCAATAACAATTAGGGTAATTAGAGTAGATTTGTTTTAAAAAAAGGATATTGCTTTTCATAAACACATCAGCAAGAAGAAGAAGAATTAATTAACAAGTGATTCAGATTAATGTGATAATTATTAACATATTAATAGAATTAATATCATATTAAAACAATAATTTTGTAATAATAGAACATCACAATAATAACCAATCTAATATCATAATTTTTGTATATATCTGACTGTAACAGAGTAAAAATGGTACATCACAGGGGGATTTTTGCTAGTAAAATAGCATTAATTATGCTCTAACTTAAAGATAAAAGCAATTTCAAGTCTAATTAGCAACTTAATAGTGTGGAGCCAGCATTTATACTCATATCAAATACTATAATTTCTCAAGGGAGATAACTATTAAATGGTAATTAGAGAGTAATTCATTTATTTTTAACTAACTACTACCTCTGTCTTATAATAGTTGTTACATTTGCATATAAATTTCATACACTAACTGTAACAACTATTATGGAACAGAGGTAGTATAATATAAATTCTACAAATAGAATAGGATTTGACTTGATACTGATCTAAACAGCCATCAAAGGTAGCCTTTAACTCGGTAAAAAAGAGTCATAGTATACATTGAACATTTATTTTTTTATTATTATCATTTATCTTATCTTTTTGCATGTTAATTTCTGCTACCATTTATCTTGATTTATCTGACCATTTTTCTATAGGTGTTAGTAAACAGGACAGAATAGAAATAAAGATTAAGCTCTTGAGATTCAAACTCACCTTTTGCCTTAAGAAGCCTGTTTTTCATAATACCTGCTCTTCTGTTTGAACTACAAGAGCCCTTCTGGGTGGCAAAAAATCATTATTCCTTTAAAGTCATTCTTTATATTTCCCTGTTCACTCAGCACCATATTTGCTATGATTTTCACATAAATTAGTAGAAATAATTATAACAAGAAATGCTGAAAGATTTGTTACTGACTGTTGTCAGAACAGTACTTCCAAAGCAGAGCTTGGTTTTTGTTTCTTCTTCTCATGGACAAAGGCAGACAGAAACTCATTTTCTTTCTCACTCTGTCTCTCACTAAGGTCTGCATTTTATGCTCCAATCCAGTGTTGCTATTATTCTGATTCTCTTCTAATGGCCATCTCTGTGATAATTTGGACAAGTCCTTATATATACAATAACTCATGCATATTCATAAGCAATAGTGGCAAACTTGCACGTGTGCATGAATTACATTACAATTTACTACTTCCATTAAAGACAGGTAAGTGGAAATCATTACAATAATATATAGTCTTGAATTTTTGTGATGATTTGCACTAATCTGATGCAAAAACACTCTTGATTGTGTAAGCAACCATTTGCAAGGTAATCTTTGTGGTTGTACACATTTGAGTCTGTAATATTGCTATCATTTATATATATTTTTAAGTGAGTGTGTACGTAAGTTATAGTTGGCAGTCTTGAGGGGAGACTCACTGGAAGTGAACCAGAGAGAGTAATGAAATGAACATTGCTGAAGGAACCAGATTTCATTTGTGAAAAAAGAACACAAGTTTTGTCTGACTTTATTGGTCGGAGGACATTAGAAACATGTCTCAAGGTATTGTCACACTATTATTTAGTTTGGTAACTAACAGAAAACTTTTGCTAAATTTTCAATTGTTTGACATGGTATAAAGTATTAATCTACTTCTTTTTGATATTTGGCACTGTTCACTACAATTTTATTATTAGATGAAGTATTGTAAACCAATAATTTTTGACAAGAATTTTTTTCATCTTAATTTCACTAGCTTTTCATCGCAACTACATAGACTGTCTTTCTACGATCATTAGTAAATGACAAAGATTAGAAATAATCTCTTATTGAGAGGTTATTCTTTATTTCATATCCTATATGCTAACATTCTGCTCTTGAACAGAACAGTAAAATAAACTTGAAAATACTAAGGCACAGATACTACACTGAGAAGAGTGAAAGAATGTTGGAGGGACTTGATGTCTAACAAGAGCCACTAAATACTAGTGGTAGGAAAACTCAATGAATATGTATTCATTCAACTTCTCTACCATGAGTAGGATGCAACACAAGGTTAATTTTTTAAGCAGAGTACAATTGATTTGAATTTAGAATTTTCCTTTTCCTTGACTGGTTGCCATATATTTATGTATGGTAGAGGGCCATACCATATATGTCTGATAGAGAACCAAGGAATTACATTCATTCTTGGTAGAGTGCACAGATACTTTGATCCTAAGCAAAAATTTCATCATTTTTAATGGGTACTTTGTTACTTTAAAATAGATCTGTGTATGGATATATCTACCAACACTCAACATGAGCAGGATGCAACTCAAAGTCAGTTTTTAAATGGAGGTTTGAATTCAGAGTTTTCCTTCTCCTAAACGCGTTGCTATTCCAAGGTTAAAAAGCCTAGTTTGCCCTACTATTTACTCATAGCTACAAGGAGAATAGTTGGATTCATATCTTTCCCAAGAGTATTAGCACTATGTCAAATGCAAACAGTATTGTCCAGGATTTGAACTCATGTTGTCATATCCATTTCGTATGATGATATCAATTACACCACTAATGCCTCCAGATCTGTGTATGTACTCTTGAAATTATGTCTGGTTCTATTGTAGTCAGAAGTTTTGAAATGAAGTAGTTTATTCAATGATCTATTTAGACTAATATTTTTGTTATTTTTAATACAATATTTGATCTAATATTCACTTAATGAGAGTCAGTTCTGAAGAGAACAATATTTAGCCATTAAGACCTTCCATATAAAAACATTGCATATATTCTCAATTTTATGATACATATGGTGATTTTTTCCCATTCTAGTCTAAAATTTTCTTTAAAAAACACAGAATATTGCTTTGATATATTATTATCATATTCATTGCAAGTTTTTCACTCCAGTTCTGACATGGTTTTTTTTTTACTAAAGTCTGAAAGACAGAAAGTTGCCTCAGATCTCCAGAACTCTTCTAAGAATCCTGATTTTAACAATGCTGTGGTCTGGATGGTCTCAATTCTTCCTCTGATCTCCAGTTCGCCCAGTCTCTTTTCAAGGTTCTTGGAGACTGTTCTAAGGGCTCCAACTATGATTGATATCACCATCATATACCACAACTTTTTCAGCTCTCTGGCAAGATCCAGATATTTGGTTGGCTTTTCACCTTCCTTCACTTTCATTCTATGTTTAACCGGAATGGCAAAATCCAGTAAATGACAAGTTCTTTTCTTCTTGTTAATTAGGTTTTGTCTTTTGGTTGGGATTTGGTGATCTGTTTGCATCTCAAAGTACCAGAGAATTTTATTCACACATCTCATTTCCAAAGACAGATTCTGGTTTGTACTCATACCATTTTTCAATATGGCCAAACTTTAATTTCGTGCACAATTCCTAGTGGAATACCTTTCCCACCCAGTCATGTTTGCTCTTGTATTCCTTTTGTGCTAGTTTGCTGCATTCACTTATGTGATTAACTGTTTCATCTTTATCATTACATGGCCTATACTTGCTATTCTCTTAGATATTATCAATTTTTGCTTTGACATAATTAGTTCTTATGGTATTACTTTGTGCTGCTATTAATAGAGCTTAAAATTGATTATTGCCACAAAATCTGTCTATGTCATCCTTCAGGTGTAAAGCTTTGTGCATTTTCATCAATTTCTTTGTTCTATGGTCCATATGTCCGAGTTAGGATGATTATTATTATTATTATTATTATTATTATCAATTTTGATTAGTATTTTCTTTAATCTTAATTTTTAGATGCTTTTTATTCAGGCCATCAATTTGATTTAGTTTGGTTTGGATTCTTTGTTTAATAGCATATCAACCTTTGTGGAGTATCTAATGCCCAAGCCATCCTTGTAGATGAACAGAAGTGATAATATTTAACCCATAGTGGTGGTGGAGGAGGTAAGGGGTTCATACCTTGCCCAAGGGTAATAGTCTGAAAGGGAACATAATAGTGTGACTGGAGTTTGAACTTGCTTACTTTGAGGTGGCCACAGTCCAGCTCTTTAACAATTATGTTATGAGGACTCCGCCATCGATTTGGATAACATAATAAAAGTATGAACTCAAACAGCTAGGGCATGTGAATCTCACTGAGAGGTTATTTTTTAAAAAATTATTTCTATTAATCCAGTGTTTCCTCACTGCTGTAGATTGAGGGTCCAAATGATGAGTCCAAATGAACTACTAAAAATTAAAAGATAAAAGAAAATACTAATCTAAATTAATAGTAATAGTGGCTGACAGTGTTTTACCTAAAAAAAATAAATAGATTACTTTGATTTACAAGTTAAAAACTTTGCTTTCCTAATGAGGCAGTAATATAAAATTTTTGGAGATGAATATCATTTTAAGGACTTTATAATACAACTTTTACCTAAGAATGGCCAAAGAATGTATCATCCAAAGCATTATGATAAAAACAACAAAGATGAGGATAATAAACCAAATAACTAGTAGAATACTTTGTATGCATTCATTGTACCTTCTTTATGAATTATAACTGGTTGCATATAACTTGGAGAGAAGATGAGTGCTGACAATTAATCCCCATTATCCTAAAAGATGCTATTCATTTATCAGAAAATATCTACAGGATTTACAGAAAAGTAGCCAGACTTACCAATTCTATACTGTCACGCATATTGCCACAACCAATATGGATGATAATCTTTTTAAGTCTGGAATTCAATAGAAATGTCTTTTATTGATGTCTGAAAGCAAAACCAAGTTGAAAAGAATTCTTACAACTTGAGTAATAAAAGTAAAAAAGTCAGTTACTTAATAAATACATTACAAGGTATGTTCAAAAAGTATCAAGACTAGAACTGTGTTTACCAAAGCAGAAATGAATAAAGAATGAAACATTCATTTTCTTCAAAATACTCCCCCTAAACAATCAACACACTTATTCCAATGAGTTTTCCATTGGCTGAAGCACTATTGAAACTCCTCTTTTGAAAGAATTAAAGGGTCCTCAAATTTTACCCTTGTGATAAATTTTCAGTTTAGTAAAAAAAGAAAAATTTAAATGGAGACAGGTCTGGTGAGTACAGAGTGTGCTGTACTTGCACAATTCTGTGTTTCACCAAAAACTGCGTGTCAAAAAGTATTGAGACTACTGACCAAAACTTACAGAGAATTGTAGTGACTTGTAGAGACATCTAGATAACAGTATAGACATCTGGACATTATCACTTTATTGTACAAGTTACTTAACTGTGCACATGTCTTCATTTACATTTTGAATTTTAGAATTGAAAAAAATTAAAGGTTCTGTCTTGATACTTTTTGATTGCACTTTATATGTATTAAGGAAAAGCAACAATGCAATTAAATTTGGTAGAATTCTGAAATAACAAGGCCCAAGAAATTGCATTCATTATATGTTCATATTAACATATTTTTGTGTAGTTATTTCATAGGTGGAATGCTAACAGGTACTACTACTTCAGGTAAGAGTGAACATGGGGTAATGGCAATGAAGGAGTGACTCCAACTCCTCCAGATCTTCAGAACTAGAGCCTCACCATCAGATGCAATTTAATATTATATTCAGGACATTTCTTTTTTTTTTGGAGGGGGGTCTTACTCTTCTGAAAGGGATATAGTCAGTGTTTGTAATCCCCAATAACAAGGCTGGAGATAAGTAGAAATTCATCACTAATATAATGATCTCATTTTTCCATGTATCTTACTATAATGCAAAAAAATTGCATATATTTGTGAAATTTTTGTTAGTGCAATAGCATCAAAATACTCTGGAAACTTAATAGTGTGAAGTCTGCAACTGTACCTAGTGCAATAGCATCAAAATACTCTGGGGGGGGTCCTCGTGGTGTAATGGTTAAAGCGATGGACTGCAGAATCGTAGTACGCAAGTTCGTACTCCAGTCGCGCTATTACGTTCACTTTCGGGCAAATACCCTTGGGAAAGGTATGAACCCCCTTATCCTCCCAGCTATGGGTTAAATAGTACCACCACTGTTCTTCTAGGAGAATGGCTTTGGCATTAAATAACCTACAAAGGTTGATATGCCATTAAACAAAGAAACCAAACCAAAATACTCTGGCAACTTAATAGTGTGAGGTCTGCAACTGTACCTATCATGATCATTATACTTTATCAAAGATAACCATTAAATACTAACCATTGAGTTCTTTCTGTTATTTTCAATGATATCAATAGATTCTCTAAACAGGATGTGAACTGACATCAAGTTTACCCAATAGATTATAACCAATTAGTATTTGAGTTTCTGATGAAAACCAGGAAGAATTACTAGGGTGAATCAAAAGTTTTGTAACATTTTGATAGATGCTAATTTGCAGCATGTATATCATGTGACTGAAGTAGTACCTGCTGTGATTGGTAGTATCAGGGTAATTGGTGTGCTGACATGTTGTGCATTGATTTACTTTGTGTATGGTTTGATTTCGTTTGGTTTGGTTGTTTTGTTTTACAGCATATCTACCTTTTTGGGCCATTTAATGCCGAATTAAGTCATGTTGATAAAAAGTTTCAAACAAATCAGTTTAGTATAAGTACAGTTTTTTGTTTACACACATTTAAATGCCAAAACAGTTCTATTTCAAACAATTCAGTTTAGCATAAGTACACAGTTTAACTGTCAAAACAGTTCTATTTCAAAGTATGCAGTTTAAATACATAGTTAAATGTAAAAACAGTTAATTTCAAATAACTCAGTTTAGCATAATTGCACAGATTAGTTCTATTTGACCCATAGATAGGAACCTATCAAGTACTACCATCTCAGAGCCAGAGTGACAATGAAGGGGTACTCCACATTCCCCAAAGCTCCAGCATTCCTGGAACCTCACCATTAGATTGTTTAGTGTCATATTCAGGACACTCGTTGGGGGAGTCTCACCCCTCAGCAGGAATGCAGTGTATTCTGTAGCCCCAGATGACTGAGCCAGTGTGTGATTTGAAAGCCACACAGATGAATGTGTAACATAATCTAATTTAGAAACTTCTGCTTTACAATTTTGAACTGGGCCATAATACCACAGAAGCAACCAAAAATGTGCAAAAAGTGAAAGTGCAGTTGATCATAGTACAATAACCAGATGGTTCAAGAATTTTCGATCTGGTTGCAAGAACCTCAATGATCAAAGTCAGGTAGGCCTAAAACTATGAATTCTGAGGCCATGCTCCAAGACATAGAGGTATTTTGGTGAGTAGCACTTAGAGAGTATTAGGCAACCTCAGCATCTCACTGTCCAGTGTGGTACATGACCTTCACAACCTTGGCAAAAGCATCTGAAACTGCCAAATTGTAACTCATGTTATCAAATATTTCAAAACTTTTGACTCACATTAATATGTATACATTCAATAAATAAAATGAGACTTAACATCAAGTTTAGCCAGTATGTCCCAATCATTGAGCTTTCAAGTTTCTGATGAAAACCAGGAAGAATTATAAAGTTTGATGATTTCATTTGGTTATTTAAGCACCACTAACTGAGCACACAATTTAAACAGAATAATAAGTCTTTTTTATTAAATCTAAAGTGGATGCCTCAATTCTTTGACCACAAGTGTTAATTCATTGACAATTAGATATGTGAATTGCTTTGGTTATATACTTTCAGTAAAAAGAGAAAAGTTGTAAGTGTGTGTGTGGGGGGGGGATAGATGGGTGCAGTGCAGTTTGGTTGTCATTAAGGAAAAAAACCAAAGACTACACTGGAGTCAAACCTCTAGGAGGTAATTAGTTTGTTTTTATGTAACTTTGACAGATGACAGAAATAAGAAGCAAAGTGCAAAAGAGGCATCTTCCTTCCTCACGTGCCAGGGAATAAGAGGAAAAAGATCAGTAAGATACATCACGCTTCTGATAATAGTGATTAGTAATGAGTATAATATGACAGACCCTCAAACTCATTTGCTCCTGCATAGTGCGACACATGAGGCTGTCAACAAACTCCAGTGGTGGAACTGGGAAGAGACATGGTGGGTTATTGTATATCTACTTCCCAGCTTCTAGAATTTTTGCTTCTTCATTGTCTACTAATGGAAACATTTATTATTAGCTGTCCTTTGTCAAAATTTCTATCAATAAAAATTTACTTGATTATCATAATTAGCTGAACTCTGGGAAATTCTATGGTTTAATTAGTACATACAAATAATATTAAACACTATTTAATTCAATACTATGAAATAAAATAATTTTTGCAATGCTTCAAGCAAATTACAAAATACTTTTATACATATTGTTATGACCGATTATTAAGGGTCAATAAATAGATAACTCAACACGGAGATATGAGGTGCCACACAAATGTAACCAAGTCTCTGAGGAGGGTTTCCTTGGTTCAATGTACATGAAGACAGACAAGGTGCTTATTACAGCTGCTGCGGTATTTGTTGACCGCCCCACCCAACGGGCAAGTATGGCACAAGGCCTTTTTTATGGTGGGTCCGGACGCAGGGCCGTAGCCCACACGCGCCCGGCATTTCCAAAAATGCCAACGGCCCCATCGGCATTCCCCTGATTAGGGGCGCCTCAGGCGCCGGGCGATGAACCCAACCTCCCCGAAGGGAGTAAAAGCCTGGGGGGAAGGCCCCCTGAGGCCGAAGGAAATTATCCAGCTGTCAAGACACACTCTGCCAGATCCGTGCCAGCAGCCAGCACGGCCAGCCGAAATGCGACTCAACAACTGGAGAAGCACAGTGTTATTACAGCTGCTGCTCCCTTCTACCAGCTTGGTTCTTGATTAATATGCCTTTTGGGTAAGTCCATTATTCTGGTCATAGGTGAGTCACCTACAACACATATGTATATTATATTACATATATATATATTATATATATATATATATATATATAAAAATGTATATATATTATATGTATATTCAAAAAATATTTTTGAGTCTTTGGTATGACTCAACATGGGATTGAAAACCAGTTTTCAATCCCAGATTGAGTCAAACCAAAGACTCAAAAAATGGTACTTGATGCTGCCTTGCTTAACACTCAGCATTATAAGGCAAGGATCAAAGGTAAAGTGGAGCAATCCAGAGAATAGAGTAGTACCCTCTCCTACACCTTGGTTTAATAGCTATTGAAACGGGATCCTTTGGGTCACCCTTGACTAAGGTCGCCAATTTTACTTATATATATATATACACACATGTATACATATATATATATATATATATATTTCTGGCTGTTGACATATGGGGTTCATCCACCCAGTATCTGGTGAAGCACACCATTGACTCAATGCTGGGGTCATCTGCTGTGCTTCACATCCACCATGCTGCTTTCCATAGCTTCAAACTTGTGAGTGTCAAAAAACCCCAACATTTTCCTTTCTTTTTCTTTTTCCTTCACCTGTTTTGCCCATTCCCCCTTTTATTTCAGTCAGGAAACTACTGCTAAAAATCTTTAAGTGTGGCAACTACTGATGAGGTTAAAAAACGGCCATTGAAAGATTAGCATGACTCTCACTCAAACCATGTGTCTAAACCGCATCCATCTTCATGTGGGTAAAAATGGGCATGTTCTGCAGAGGTTGGAGCTCTGGCCCAAGTGTTCAAAAAATCAGCTACAGAACACAAACAAAAATTACTTAAATGCAAAAACACAATACAAATAGCAACATTTAAAGTTAGAACTTGAAATAGAATAAGCCAACAACTGGAGCTGACAGCATCTGTGGTAGATTATAACATAAACATAGTATGTATAGAAGAACACAAATACCATCACAGTAAAGTAGAAATAAAATACCATGATATTAGCAATGGATGGATGTTTGTTTCAGCATCTGCATGGAAAAACTCTGTCAATGTAATCATAGGGGGTGTAGGAATGCTTCCAAGTTCATGCACCCTAAAATCACTTCATAGCATTGAGATAATACAATCCAGAATGATGGTAGCCATGTTCAATGGCAATCCTGGCACAACGATTATTTCCTGCTAAAGCTCTACCAACGTTAGTGATGAAATGGACCTTGATACCTTCTATAATGAGCTATTCTCCCTTGTTCATAGCGTCCCTAAACACAATGTTCTCATCATTGGAGTAGACATGAATACCAACATAGGTAAAAACATAAACAACAAATTCAGCTTACAATACATGTCAAACAGAGATGGGGAACACCTAACAGATTTCATACTAGAAAATAGACTAACATGCCTTAATACTAAATTTCAGAAGAAGAAGGGAAAACTATGGACCTACACCTATGCAAATAATGTTAAAGCACACACAGACAACATCCTCATGAATAAGAAATGGACTATCAGCACTTTGAATAGTGAGATATATTCCTCTTTTGAAGGAGCATCTTCTGACCACCAAAGATATGTCTGAGTCCACGTAGAAATGCGTCACAAACAACCAAAACTGCACCCTATGACTGGTCCATTCTTAACAATAGAGATATTAGCAATAAATGTATGATAACACTAAGAAACAAATTTGATGCACTTCAAGAGATATCAGAAATGCTGACTCCAAATGATGAATAAAAGAACTCGGCGTGGTCCGAACAAAAATTAAAAACAGGAAAGCTGCCGGTTTTGATGAAATACCTCCAGAACTGTGAAAAACAAGGAAATTTGACAACATACTGCTCCGATACTGCAACACTGAATATAACCAGAACCCAATAGACATGGACAAAGAGCTCCATCCTCCCTTTCTCCAAGAAAGGTGACCTTGGAATTGCCAAGAACTACCAGGGTATAACCCTTACTTCTATAGCGGCTAAGATTTATAATGCTCTGCTACTCAACCCCACAGAACCTGAAATTGAGAAAATTCTTAGGAAAAACCAAAATGGCTTTCCTAGGAATTAGTTCACAACATCAAAAATTCCAACAATCCATCAAATTTTAGAAGATGTTCGCACAAAAGACCTTGTGCCTACACTCCTATTTGTAGATTTCTTCATGGCATTTGATTCCATACACAGAGGGAAGATGGAGCAAATACTTCAAGCCTACATTCAACCAGGGGAGATTGTTGCAGCCACAATTATATTCTATAAAAACATGTAAGTAAAAGCATGCTCACTGAATGGAGACACAGACTTCTTTGACATTGTCGCAGATGTGCTGCAAGAGGATACATTAGTACTATGCCTGTTCATAATCTGCCGAGACTACATACTTCAGACGTCGAAAGATTCAATGAAAGGAAATGGCCTTATACTGGAAAAGGCAAAAAGCAGTTGATACTCCACATAAACTATTACAGATGCAGACTACACTGATGACATAGCACTTCTGGCAGATACACCTGCCCAGGACGAATCCCTGCTTCATAGTCTGGAGCGATCAGCAGGCAGCATAGGCTTCCATGTGAATGCAGTCAATATGGAGTACATGTGCTTTAATCAAAGTGGTGATATCTCCACACTAAGTGGTGACCTTCTGAAACTAGTGGACAAGTTCTCCTACCTTGGAAGCAGCATCTCATCTATTGAAAATGATATTGATACATGACTAGCAAAAGCATGGACAGCTATTGATAGGCTATCAGTGATATGGAAGTCAGACCTATCCAATAAAATAAAATGCAATTTTTTCCAAGCAGTGGTCATGTCCATATTACAGTATAGATGCACCACTTGGACGCTGACTAAGAATATAGCGAAAAAGCTTGATGGCAATCGCACAAGGATACTATGAGCTATATTAAACAAATTCTAGAAGCAACATCCCACAAAACAGCAGCTGTAATACCACCTACGCTACCCCATCTCAAAGACCACCCAAATTAGACAAACAAGACATGTGTGATGGAGGAGCAGGGACAAACTTATAAGCAACATTTTCCTATGGACCCCTTCACATGGATGTGCAAGTGTGGGATAACCAGCTAGAACTTATCTTCAACAGCTCTGTATGGACACACGATGTGGCCTGGAAGACCTACCAGGAGCGATGGATGATAGAGATGGATGGCAAGAGAGAGTTAGGGAAATCAGTGCGAGCAGCACAACATGATGATGATGATATCTATATTATGAATAAAGAGAGCTCAATATCGATAATAGAGCATATATGAATATAAGTGAGACACAGAATCAATAGTACTGGGAAGAACAGGCTAGTTTATATTGTATGGTTATATTAAATTTGTGATTTCTTAATTCAATTACTCTATTATGTTTAATTTATTATTTTCTCTTCTTTCTAATTTTTATTGTTATTATTATTATTTATTTTGTTTATTCATTCATTTTATTTCTAATTTATTTTCATTGTATTCCCATTATGCCCCACCCATCATGTTCCATACAATAGTATATAAAAGAAATCCCACCATGTGGAAATCACTTGGTTTGATGATAACATAGACAAGGAACTGATAGTCACCAAGCACCATTGATTCTGTGTCTATTGTGACGGCAAATTGACTAAAATCCCAAAACGGGACTTTATTTTTGCACGTGTGAAGACGGGGCAGGTTGGCACTTGATCCCCTATAGAATAAGTCCTCGTTCAGAGTTTTTCTCTCAGGCATATAAGACCTGGCATATTACATGAGGGATTAATTTAGGGCTAGACTGACCGCCGCTGGCAAGGGGTTCCAAATTTCACACTATCCCCACACCCACCAAGGCCACTAAACTTCCTCCCCTAGACAACAGAAGATATGGACCTATAGGTTTTAGTCGTAATAATATTATATTGTAGTAGTCGGCAACTCCGGTCTCCCATGTGATATTTTAAAGGAATTAATAGGACAATTCTAAGCAAGATAACATAAGGCGAATAGAAGCTGAAAAGGAAATGTGACTCAACAAATTCGTAGCAGAACTGCAAAGAACAACTTAGACCACGTGGTAACATAAAAATACATGAATCCTTTACTATACAAAGAGATACACTTTCAAAGTGTCAAATATGTATAATGAATTGAACAGTCCATGGACATAAATGTCTTCCTTCTTTTCTGTTCTTTCGTTTTCCTTCAAATTGAGAGAGAGAGAGAGAGGGTGGTATATAAAATTTGGGTATAAAGGAGAAATAGCCCCAAAGTTACTTATCTTATTTTTCAACAGGGTTCCACTGGAGAATCTTTCTTCTTTCACGGGCTAATAGACTTTATGCTATTTTTAATACTGGCTTGAAGAACTTGGGTCCCTCGTGTCCAAGATATGTTTTTGTCTTCTTCACCCGGAGTAATGGCTATGGGTCTGTCTGCCACGAGCCCCTTCCAATAACTAATTTTTCTTTTCGTTTTTTTTCGCTGACGGGAAGAAGGTGCCACTTCCGTTTTAGGGTCTCAGCCAATCATTTGGCTTCTCCCTCCTTCCCCCTTCCGGTGTCCGGCGACCTGAGGTTACTAAGTACCAACATCTGTTGATATCCCCTCTGTGACCTACATTCTTTCTTAACAGTCACTTTTTTGACGGGTTGCCACTGTTCATTCCAACGGGAGGATAGTATTAATCTTATTTCTATTGTCTCCGTGGGATATCACGTGACACTATGCTATCCTAAATTTTATATAAGGCCCCCAATATTCCATTTCAAATTTTCCTAAATTACACATCTACTTTTGGTAAATTCTGTTTTTCCTGTTTTCCTTTTTAAGAAATTCTATATTTTCTATTTTTATAGTATTTCAGGAGAAAATTGCAATAAAATATGCTATAACTATTATTAAGACTCAAAACAAAAACAAAATTTAAAGTTTTATTCAAGAAACAGCATATATCTTCAACAAACTATTTTGAAATTTTAAAATCCAAAGTAAGAAACAAACAAAAAATATGTAACATGATTAAACAATCTTTGAGGTAGAACTATAAATCAGAAATTCCTTCTTGAAGAATAAATATTCAGATTGTGAACCATCTGAAAAACAACATTTTTAAAAGTAAAAGAACTTCATTTATAATCATTAATTCACAATATAGTAAAATCAACATAAAAATAACAAATCTAAAGAATCAAGAGCAAATAATTTCAATCTCAATAATAAATATCTGACAAAGTCAAAAACTTTGACTTCTACAAAACAGGGATTAAAACTGTAATAACTGAATCATTGTAACAAAAAAAATTAAAAATAAAACAAATCAAAAATATCAATTCAAATTGTGTGAAATAAAACAACTTATCTCAAATTGAAATATCAATATTGCTCAAATTTGTTAAAAGATAAAATATTTCCCAAATTCAGAAATTAGCAATCTTCACATCTCTTCTCTAAATCTTCATTGTAAGGCAACATTATAAGCTACTTGATGTTCTCTGGAGTAAGACTTTCACTTAGGTTGTTGAGTAAATGTTTATAATGAGAAAATTAACATTCAGCTTCTACACTGGTAACAGGCATCCATATGACCTTTTGAGCAATCTCTTCTAGAAGAGGAAATCTGCTCTTATTTGCATTCCAAAATGCTGAGATGTAAATAGGATTTGGCAATTCATCTTGATAATCCACAAAGAGTTGGAATTCTTCAAGAAGATCAGTAGAAAGATCTTGCAAGTCCTTAATGCCTGCAAAACTATCAATATCAAGTCTTATACAAAGTAGCTATCAAGAATCAAAGAAATAAGTTGGCTTGTGAAAGTTATACAAGATAGGCATCCAGGTATTTAATCAGTTTTGAAAAAGATGTGCTGAAAAAAATCTTGGAAATTTGAGATGATCCTCTCCCTCTCTGTGTTTTCTAGTTCAGAGAGAAGATGGTCAATTTCTCAGGCAAATGTTGATTTTGATTCGACATTGTTGCAGGAGTACTACAAGGAGACACGTTAGCCCCGTACCTCTTTATCATCTGTCTAGACTATGTGCTTAGGACTTCGATTGACAAAATCAGAGAAAATGGCTTTGAGCTGACTAAGAGAAGAAGCAAAAGGTACCCCGCAAAAACAATCACGGACGCCGACTACACTGATGACTTGGCGTTACTAGCGAATACGCCTAATCAAGCAGAGACACTACTGCATAGTCTGGAATGAGCCGCAGCTGGCATTGGCCTCCATGTCAATGCAAACAAAACTGAATATATGTGTTACAACCAAACGGGCAACATTGCCACACTAGACGGAGCCTCTCTGAAACTAGTAGACAAATTCACCTACCTAGGAAGTAGCGTCTCATCAACCGAAAAAGACATCGACACACGACTGACGAAGGCATGGACAGCTATCGATAGGCTCTCGATCATATGGAAGTCGGACCTAACTGATAAAATGAAACGCAGTTTCTTCCAGGCAGCGGTTGTGTCGATACTGCTATATGGATGCACCACATGGACGCTAACGAAGCGGCTGGAGAGGAAACTAGACGGAAATTACACAAGAATGTTGAGAGCAGTATTAAACAAGTCCTGGCAACAACACCCCACGAGACTCCAACTATACGGACACCTGCCCCCCATCACGAAAACTATACAAGTCAGACGAACCAGACACGCGGGACACTGCTGGAGAAGCAAGGGCGAGCTCATAAGCGATGTACTCCTGTGGACCCCCACATATGGATGTGCAAAAGTAGGACGACCAGCACGAACTTACATACAGCAACTATGTGAGGACACAGGATGTAACCCTGAAGACCTGCCGGAGGCGATGAATGATAGGGAGAAATGGCAAGAGAGGGTCAGGGATATCCGCGCTGGTGGCGCGGCATGATGATGATGTTATATACAACACGTGCAAGTGGAGACTTAGTCTCTAAGCCTGTCAAAGCCATTATTAAATGGGTGCAGTTCTCATTTATAAAATGCAGATTCAGGTGCAAATTATGGTAGGATGCATAATGGAAATGACCATCATATACTAATTCTAGAATCCTGTCTCCAGTAAGGCCCTTCATAAAAGTGATATTTGGTAGAATTAAACTAGGAATTCCACCTAGTTGCCAACAGCACAGGGGGCAGTTTCACTTGTTCCTTAGGTAAGGAATCTTCAAGCCATTTTAAGTATGGCTGTTTTTGGATAGGCTCTTTAAAAAAGAATGATTTGATGAAAGTTGTGAGCTGACTAACATTATCAAATGTTAGCAAGTGTGAAAATACTTCAACAATAAGATTTAAAATATGTGCAAAGTACAATAAATAATAACTGTTAATAAACACATTTGATAAAACTTCCCCGAGCCTTTTTACAATATACCGCAGGATCTGTTAGAAATGCAACGTCAACATGAGTTAAAACTTGGATGCATGCCTGGCTTATAGTATGATGATTACATTCTGTCAGGGTTACAACATCAATAAGAAATGACTCCTCACAAATGCAATCATATTCAAAATGCTGTGGTTACAACATTTGTTTTGTCTGCCATGACAGATTGATTAGCAAGCTTGGCTTTCAGGACAGCAAAGTGACAAGCAAAGAATTTGGGCAATGAAGTTGCCTAACAGAATTGACATTTGGTTATAGCACCACCTTCCTTGCAATGCTTTTATATGAATGATGTCATTTTGACAATTCTATGTAGAGGGATGTCAGACAAAGTGCACATTTGAAACTCATTTGTATAATAAAAGTATAAGTTTGGTTTGGGTTTATAGTAAATCAATCATTGTAGGTTATTTAATGCCAAATCCCTTTTATACATGTATATTAAATATATGATTTCTAAATACATTTGTAGATAACATTTTTAAATGAGCCTGAGCTCATATTTTTCGAAGTGGTTTCACTTATTTCCATCTAATACAAATAATTCTATTAATCATTTGTTTACACACAGTTGAATGTTTTCAAGTATTGCTATTTAACACTAACAATTCAATTAAACATCAGTCATTTGTTTACACACAGTTAAATGATTAAACAGTTTTATTTCAAACAATTCAGTTTAGTATGTCAACAAAGTTAGATGGTTCCAAATATTGCTATGTATCACTAACAATTCAAGTAAACATCAGTCATTTGTTTATACACATTACTGGAGCTTTGCCATCAGATTGTTTAGTGTCAAAAACAGGACACTTGTTGAGGAAGTCTCACCTCTCTGCAGAGATGCAGTCAGTGTATTTTACAGCCCCAGCCAACTGGGCTAGTAAAAGTATAGTATATACTACTTGTATAATAAAAGTATCAGTGTATGGTTGTGGGTAAGGTTTCACTCAGCTTAATCTATTTCTTATCAATTCAATGTTAGTTGATGTACGTATTACAGGTTCTACAAGTAAACTATTGTTCTGATTCATAGAGTTAAAAGAAGATTATGCTGCACAGTGGAAGAAGCAGTCAGCTTGCTTTGAAAATCAGCATTTAGAATGTTAGATTTTATCAGAATTTTAATGAAAAGCATTGGAAGAAAAGACAATTGTTTTAACCATAATGTAGGCTTTCAGATAGATATAAACTGACTGGAGTAGATAAATAGATATAAATAAAATGGAATTGATAGATAGATAGATATTTTATAGACTGGGGTAGGTAGAGAGATATGAATAGAATGGAGTGGATAAATAGATACATACATAGATATAAATAGAATTGGATCGATAGATATATAGATATGAATAGACTTGGTTTGGTTTCTTTGTTTAATACCATATCAATCTATGTGGGTTATCTAAGTGCCAAAGCCATCTTTGTAGAAGAACCTATCCTGAGGAGATAAGGGTATTCATACATTTTCCAAGGATGTTAATCCAAAAGTGAACATCATAGTGTGACTGGAGTTTGAACTCATTCACTTCTGATGTTACAGTTTAGTACTTTAACCATTATGCCACAAGTACTCCTTCTAAGTAGATTAGGATAGATAGATATGAATAGAATGCAGTGGGTAGATAGATGAGTGGAAATGAATAGAAGTGGGTAGATCGATAGATAGGAATAGAATGGAATGGAGTAGATTGATACATAAGTAAATATGAATAGACTTGGGTTGATAGATATGAATAAACTGGCATGAATAGATTGATAGATATGAACAGACTTAGACTGAGGTAGATAGATATGAATTGACCTTGGAAGATAGAGATGAAGAGACTTGGGTAGATAGATATGAAAAGGAGTTGTTAGATATGAAAAAGAGTCGGTAGAAAGATACAAAAAGACTTGGATAGGTAGATAGATATGAATAGACTTGAATAGATAGATATGAACAGACTAGCGTAGGTAGATAAATACTGAATAGACTAGAGTGGGCAGCTAACAGACTTGACTTGAATATAGATATATAACACAGATTTTCATTGTAAAATATATAAATACATATGTATTTATGTAGATATTTAAGTTGAGCTGAGTACATCGTCTAATACAACACACTAGTAGCAGAGCTATAAATCAAGATCTAATTAATCTTTATCATTAAGCAGAATATTTTCATTAGATGTTTTCCTGAATTTCTGCATATTCAATACATTTTCCAGGTGACTATCATCATCTTTAGTGTTTTTTCTACAACATTTCTAACAATATATTCTTTGGCTTTCTTTGTGTGTAACAAAGAAAGATGAATTGAAGATGACCAAGAACACACGGTCAGAAATTTTATGTTATGAACAACAAAGATGAGATACTGATATAAAAATTGTACAGTATAGACATTATTGCAATCTATATTAATAGTTAGGAAAAGTTTATTTGTCTGTCCTCTATAGATGGCCAAACAGTTTGATGTAGAACTACCAAGTTTGGTTTTGATACTTACTGGATGCAAGGGAAATTCTTTGCATAAAAATTATTTGTTTCTTATAAAGAAAGAGGGGACTTCTAAAAATAAACATTAATTGGTAAGAAACCATGTTGCTGCAAGTTTAACTAATTGTACAGAATTTAAATTTCCAAACTTTAAAAGAAAAAGAAAAAAATTTGTCATACTGAAATAATTATTCACATTACTAATGAGATTTATAGTTAGTTCTTCAAACTGGAAATGTAAAATAATTGCTTAGTTAAAATTAACATTTAAGACAACAAACAAAAATGTTTAAATTGATAAATCTCTTATTTAGATTAAAAAATATATCTCTGCAAAACTCCTTGAAATTTTTACAGATCAATAGCAACTTCATAAGATAAAAGATCATAAATTCCCATTTAAAAGTGCTGAGTGCAAATTTTTAATTGATTTCAAAAGTGACATTTTTAAAACGAATGCTTGAAACTATATAATTGTGTGCAAACAAATGATTATTATCATTAAATTACTTGAAACCATATAATTGTGATAAATTATTAGGATTAAATTGGAATACTTAAAACCATATAACAGCATGCAAATTATAAGTATTAGGTAGGAATACTTGATACCATATATCTGTGTGCTAATAAATGATCATTATTACAGATAAACAAGATTCTAAAATTTTCATGTTTTTGAAAAATTAAATGAATAGAAGACATTTTTAAAAAACAATACCTCTTAGTCTTGCTTTGTTGTCGATTCAAGTATTAACCTCTTACTCAATGTAGATGTTTGTTTGTTTGTCTGGATTTTATGACTTATCAACCTTTGTAGGTTATTTAATGCCAACTCCATTTTTATACAAATAAACAGTTTTATTTCAAACAATTCAGTTTAGCATAAGTGCACAGTTTAATTGTCAAAAGCGTTTTTATTTTAAGCTACTCAGTTTAGTCAAACAGTTCTAATTCAAACTATTCAGTTTAGTATAAGTATAGTTTTTGTTTAGACACAGTTAAAATATCAAAACAGTTTTATTTCAAACAATTTAGTTTAGCATACAAAAAAAGTTCTATTTCAAACAATTCAGTTTAGCATAAGTACACAATTTACATGTCAAAACAGTTACATTTCAAGCAATTCAGTTAAGCATAAGTATGCAGTTTAAATTTAAAAACAGTCCTATTTAAAGCAATTCAGCTTAGTATAAGTACACGGCTTAGTTCTATATAACCCATAGATAGAGAAGCAGTCAACTGGGCAATCAGTGTAGATGAGTATGTCAACTAGTATAAGATAATAGCAATGTTAAGATAGCTTTTTTAAGGTAGTTTATTCAAGTACCAAAAGACAATGTCTTTTGGGAATGGTTTGGGCAGTTTTGAAAATTGTGCCACTTGGAAAATTGATTTTTCAAGTGTAATTTACTAATTACTATGTCTCTGTTCAGCAAGTGTACAATAATTAAAGTATGAATTAAACACAACTGATAAGATTCTCTTTTGTTCTAATTATAGTAATTACTCGTCAATCCTATGGCATGAGAGAGAGAGAGAGAGAGAAAGAGAGAGAGAGAGAGCAGGGGTAGTGAAATTCTTGTTCAAAATTATTGCGTATTGCTTTTTTGTCTCACAGGTTTGTTCGATAATTTTCTGCTTGAAAAAATCTATCTGCTTTTTTATTTTTTGAGGTAACACTGTTATTTCAGGTGATGCTGAGTGATTGATGGAAAAATGATTTTTGCTCTCTTCTTCTTTTTCCTCTTCTAATACCAGACTAATCCAATGCTGCAAACTTAATCAATATAGATTAATTTGGGGATAAAATAATTTGATAAAAATTTAATACTGTGCTCATCACATTGTTAAGGTGGTTGCATAGTGTAATAAAAAAGGTCGTTATACACTGATGTATTCAGACTAGTTTCCTTATTTTGACTGTTATAGTCATAAAGTTTTAGCCATTGTATAATCTGACAGTTTTCTGGTGTCTGTTATAGTCCTTTATGTTAATGAAAAAATATATATAAAGTTAACATGTAATTAGAATGTCAGATCTGGAGGTAAGCTGAAAAGTAACATAACCACTATGCTAGCATTTTGTTGCTTGAACAATCCAGGAAAATTAACTTGGAAATAAGATGGATAGAACACACAAATACTAACCTGTTCCCAGGTAGAGTGCACAGATACTACATTGAGTTCAAGTGATATTTTGATCCTAAGGAGAGGCATAATGAGTGACATTTTGATCCTAGGCAGTGCATAGATACATTAATCCTAAGCTGAGGGCCACAAAATGAGATCTTGATCCTAAGAAGAGTTCACAGATACTCTATTGATTCTCAGCAGTGTGCACAGATATTACATTGAGCTTAGGCAGAAGGACAGTAACATTTTGATCCTAGGCAGTGCACAGATACAACATTGATCCAAAGTAGAGGGTCAAAAAATGACATTTGATCCTAGGTAGAGGGCCAAGAAATGACATTTTCTTCCAAGGCAAAGTGCATAGATACTGCAATGAGACAAGGAGTGATACTTTGAACTGAGACAGAGTGCACAGATACTACATTGATCCTAGGCATTGAGACAAGGAGTGATATTTTGAGCTGAGACAGAGTGCAGAGATTTTGATCATAGGTGGAATACTTAGCCATATATAAATAATGACATAATTTTTTAACACTATTACATTAGTATGTAATTACTATTGGTCACTTTATCATGTGATTTTTACTAAAAAAAACAAGCTATGATTTCTTTTGATGTATAGCTTTATTAATTTTACATGGATTTCTTTCATTGACTTTTTTCTTTGGACTTATTCCAGGAAATTAATTTTTTTTTTAATCTCAGAGGAGAAAACAAGATCATGGATTAGGAACATGAACTTTAATGTTTCTTTTTCTTGACAAGATCGGAAATGGATTGTAGCAGGCAACATTTTTTATGTTCCTATATTGTTGCAATGGATAATCTAACTTGTAATCTATTCTCAAAAAAAAAAAAAGTTTTAAGGAAAAATAACTGCAAAAAGATTGTTTAGCAATATTGCTACCAATAAAAAAAGAAAGACACATTTCATTGTTAAACAAAACCTTATTTTGCCAGATAAAAATCAATTCCTTTTTGCAAACGGGTTAATAGGAACATAAGGAATACCTATCACTCTATTTCAATCAATAACTTGATCTATATTAAGAGAGTCTGCAATGGAGCCTTGTCAATAAAGTGAAACAACAGGAAAAACTGGCTTCTAGTATTGCACTTCAATAATACAATAACAATAAAGAATAGTACCTCAGCAATGTCATCTTAAGCAAGCACTTGTATAATGTTATATCATGACATTTTTATCTCACTAATGTTGTTAAAAGTAAGTACTTGACTTTTACTATATTGCAAAATTGTTATGCTAATGTTGTCAAAAACAAGTACTCTACTAATACCATACTGAAAAACTACTCATTCTCTTTAATATTATCAAAGGCAGGGAAACATAATGATTATCATAGGAAATGAAATCAGCAACCTGAGTTCAAAACTTGAATAAGGCTGTTTGCATTTTACTTAGGAAAGCTATTAATCCATCTCATCTTCTCCAAGTTATGGGTAAAAAGAAAGGCAAACTGAGTTCTTTCATTTTAACAAGGCAACCAGTCTATGAGAAGGAAACCTGTATGCAAACTAGTTTTAATCCACTTAAAAAACTAACCCTGTGTCACATCCTACTTGTGGCAGAGGGGTTAAGTAAATACATGCCATATTGATCCTAAGCAGAAGGCTAAGGACTGACATTTTGATCCTAGAGAGAGTGCACAAATACTATATTGACTAAAGGCAGTTTTTTTTAGAAATGCCAGGTTGTGAGATGAAACATCCCACATATAATATTCTATTACATATTGATGTAAAAGGCACAAGGTTGAATTAATGAGCCACACAGTAAATACTGATATCATCACATTAACTTGAACTTTTTTTGTGTGTGGTGTATGTGTGTGGTATATGCCTACAAGATCCCATGCAGAGGGATCGGTGGGACTATGTAAAAAGGGTGTCCTGGGCATAACACTAAACTGAATCCAGTGTTGAGGCTCCAGTTCTGGAGCTCAGGGAAGTGTGGAATTACCTTCCATTGCCATTACTCCCAGATCCACTCTGATCCAGAGAGGCAGTAACTGTTAAGACCCTATCTATGGATCAAATAGATCTATGATTGTGAACTTAAGACATTAGCTCTCAAAACATTGATATTGCAAGTATTTAGTATTTACCTGATTAAAAATGACTGTGAAGATACATTTTATATTGTAAATAATTGGAGACCATAAATGACTTTGCTATAAAATAACACAACAAGAGTTGACATACACTAAAACCAACCAACTAAACACTAACAAATTGGCCTTTGAATCAAGCTTGTTAACTATTGTATTACAGTAATTATATATATATATATATATATATATATATAGAGAGAGAGAGAGCAAGAGAGAGAGGCTTTTGTGGTGTAATGGTCATCATCATAGAAAATGGACACAAGGACCAGTGTTCAAATCTCGGACAAGCTTGTTTGCATTATTTCACATAGTACTAATACCCTTGGGAAAGATATGAATCCAATTATTCTCAATAGTAGGGCAGACTGAATTCTTTAACCATGGTATGGAAATTGGTCAAAGAAAAAGAAAACTTTGAATTCCTATCAGTTAAACTCTGTTTAAAAATTGACCTTATGTCACATATATATTTATGAGCTGTGTTCAAAAAGTATCCATAAATGGGAATAATAACCAGCACTGTGTGTTTTTCTCATTTATCTGGCATATGTACAAATACCTGTTTTATCCACAGTAAGATTTACAGTTGATAAAATGAATATATCAATGACAGAACATATACATTTAAGTTGAGATAGTAAAGATATTGAACCAGTGGTGCTTGGTGACTAACATTTTCTTACCTCTAAAATCATCTAACTTAACATTCAATACTTTCTCCAAACAAAAAGACTTGCCATTGATACTGCTTCAGCCCCTTCATACAAAACTATCTTCATGTAAAAGTTTGAAAACACATCTACTCTAAAATGATTGCCTCTTTTATGTTATATATATATATATATATATATATATTATTTATTTTTTTATTATTATATATATATATATATAATAAAAAAATAAATAATAGAAATATTTCTATTTGCCAAATTACTTTTGTTCATCTTTTTTATATACAATGGTCATTTGATAAATATATTGAATCTTTTTAAAAAAGCAAAATAATTCTTTGTTAATGTAAACTCTGCATTGTTTGGAATTGTTTTATAGCAAACTTTATTTTAATCTTGCAAAAATATTTGATTTGAGTTTATTCAAAATGGCTGAAAATCAAATAGAATGCTCCAGGGTTAAACAGAGGTCTTTCATGAAATTTTTGGTGACTAAGAAGTGCAAACCATGTGAAATTTACAGAAGAATCTGTGATGTGTATGGAGAAGAAAAAAAAAGTTTACAAATGGGCTAGCACAAGCACACCTGAACTGGTTGATTCAGTTAATGCGATCATTTTGGCTGACAGAAAAGTTACAATAAAGGAATTTCTGAACTGGGAATTTCTGTGGCTACAGCACACAAAATTGTGCATAATGACCTTGCTTTTCCTAAGGTCAATTATCATTTGGGTTTCACCAGGACAATGTAAGGCCTCATACTACAGCAAGAATAGTAGAAGCCCTTAGTCAGTTTGGTTGGGAACAACTGTTACATCCTTCTAACAGTCTAGATCTGGTCCCCTCCGGTTTCTATTCGTTTGACACCCTCAAAGAATTTTTGCATCGAACAAAGCTTTCAAGTGATGATAAAGAGCACAATGAGCAAATAGCTAAAAATTCAGTCCCAAAATTTATATGCTGAAGGAATACAAAAACTTGTTTTTAGATGGGAGAAATGTATTTCAAAGAACAGAGACTACTGAAAAGGGTTTCTTTCTGGATGAAACCTGAGTAGTTATATTGCAAAATTGTCCTTATTTATTCAATTACCATTGTTATATATCATTAATATCAAGTAAAACTCAACAGATGTAATCTCTTTACTTAATATTAATGATATAATTTGGTCTGTATGTGAGTTTTTTTTAATATATTCTTATATATTAATTACTATACATTGAGCACTCTATTAGAATATATTGATATTATATATTCTGTATGGACTGTTCTTTTTAAGTCTATTCTTAGACTTTATATATATATATATATATATATATATATATGAGGGTCGTTCCAAAGGTTCTAAACCTCGCCCAGAAAGAAAGAAGAGTTAAAACTGAATGTTTTGTTATGGCAACACACTACCACTTCTTATAAAACTAGAAAAATTAATTCAAATTTCTATTTTAATTTCTGTGCAGGTGTGGCTCATACAAAGTTGCAAACTATGCAACACATCTAAAATTTGAATGAGGCTTAGAACTTTTGAATGATCCTCGTTTGTGTGGCTGCATGTGAATATATATATATATGTGTATATATATATATCAATACATTTATTTTTCTCCTTTTCTCTCTTTCTTTATATATACTAAACTTAGTTTAGGTACAAGGCCAAAAGTATGGGGCATTCAATAAAGATCAAGATTCACTAGTAATGATTTGTTATGATATAACCATCTCTCTTTCTCTCAATTAATACACACATGTCTAGGAACATCTTTCTATCTCTCTCTCTATATATATATATATATATATATCATCATCATCATCATGTTGTACTGCTCGCACGGATTCCCCTAAATCTCTCTTGCCATCCATCTATATCATCCATCTCTTTCAGTAGGTCTTCCAGGCCATATCCTGTGTCTGTACAGAGCTGTTGTAGATATGTGGTGCCTTCAATAAGTTTCCAGTCTTTTTTGTACAGGCATTTAAAATTGTTGTAGACTCTTGAAAGTTCAGTATGTTATTGCTATACATCTTATGAGATGACTGACCAATTTCTATGATTTCAGGTTCAAATGAACAGCTACAGCAGCAATTGGAATACACCCTACTAAAGCCTGATTGTCACAGCTGGTGAATTTCAAAAATGCAATCTGGACATGAGGACACTTTAGAAGAACGATATGCAATAAAATTTTATTTTAAACTTGGAAAAAATGCCACAGAAGCATATGGAATGCTTCAGACTGCTTTTCGACCATCTTGCATGAATCAAGCATCAGTTTTTGAGTGGCATAAGAGATTCAAGGAAGGCAAGGAGTCTGTGAGGGATGATGAGAGGTATGGGAGGAGTAAGGAAGTCAATACACTAGAGCTGATTGGCCAAAGGGTTAGGGTTAGGGTTACTATGTTGAGGTTTTAAGGGAGTTCAGGAAGAGATTCCACCGTCGGAAGAGGCCAGCACTCTTCAAATTAGGTCAGTGGCATTTCCACCAGGACAATGCACCAGTCCACAACTCCATTCTTGTTACAGACTATTTGACCAAGATGGACTATAGGGACAGTTCCTCACTGTCCCTATAGTCCAGACCTTGCTCCCTGTGACTTTTGGTTATTCCCTAAGCTCAGAGGCTGTCGTTATGAGACAATTGAGGAGATGAAAGAGGCTGTGGAAGGTCATTGACACGCTCACACAAAAGGACTTCCATGGGGCCTTCCAGAAGTTGTTGGAATGGTACAATAAGTGCATTGCAGCTGGAGGAGATTACTTCGAAGGGGACTAGAGTTTCATGTGTGTACTATCTATAAAAGTGCCCATACAAAAAAAGTCTGGAAACTGATTTAATGATCCTCGTAAGTTCTAGCTGGTTGTCCTACACTTGCATATCCGTGTGAAGAGGTCCATAAAAAAACATTACTTATGTTGAAATTCGGGTAGCCATCTTGTCATCCAGTTATGGGATTCTTAATACAAAAGGTACGCTTTGTCAGTACAAAGGCTGCAATATGTTTTAATAATGTGAATAACATGCATATATACTCTAGTCATTGCTGATAGGCTGATCTCTTACTGCTATTGATAGACAAGTCCATAAATACTTGCTACCCATTTATAGATGGCTTGTACACAATTAGGTGACCCTCCCTGGAACAATCCAACACTCCGCCAAAAAAAGAGAGGGGCTATAAGATGGAATCTTCCACTTTAAAAGAAATACATATTAAATCAAAAATTTTTAAGTTTTTTGTTTTATCTATTTATTTATTTTTTTAATTATTAGTATTATTAATACAATTATTATTTGTTTCCCCCTCTACTTAATCTTTGAGAAAAAGGATAATTAACACAAAAACATGATTAGTGATTTAGTTTTTGGATATGATTAATTGGTTAGTTTAATGTCATATCTCAGGCACTCATTTGTGGGTGGGGGTCTTGCCCCACTGCTGAGATGCTATCGAAGTATTCTCCTGCCCCAGTCGACTGGGCTGAAATGCCTAATTTACTAAGTTAAGACTTAATTGCCAACTATAACTTTTCTGAAAGTATTTAATTTAATTTTTGTTATTGGCTTTGTAAACAAGACAGCTATATTTTTCTGCTTCAATGTATTCTAAAAGAATGGACCTTTTGTCTATTTCATCACATATAAACTGAAATTTTATATCAATATGGTTCGATCTTTGATGGATGGTTGGGTTTTTTGCTAAAACAATACTGGACTGATTATCACAATGAATAGTTGTTGGGTGTTTAAGGGACTCTAGTTCTATCACAGTTCTCAATAGTACTCTAAGATACAGGGCTTTTTGACTTGCTAACGAGATAGCGATAAATTCCGTTTTGCATGTTGACAGATCGACTGAATTTTCCATGAAATCATTGGGTTGTCTTTTGCCAATCTAAAGCAATATCCACTCATGCTTTTTCTGTCACTTTAATTAGCCCAATCAGAATTACAAAATCATTTCAAGGGTTTCTGCAATTTCTTAAATATTAGTGACTGATTGATTGTGCCTTTGATATAATGTAAGACATGCTTTGCTTTCGTTAAATGTCTTATTCCACATTTGACTATTCTGTTTTAACCCATATAAGGAATTTTTAAGTTTCCAAACATAATTCCCATTTCTACCTTCAAAGTCTTCAAGCGGGTCAACATATATTTCATAATGTACTGATAACATTTTGGATTCATCTGGAGGGTAATACATATGTTCTGTTTCTTCATAACTTCTTAAATATACCTTAAATTCAGGAAAAGTTAAGGTTTTCTCCTTCTGGGTTATGACTGTTGTAAAAGGTTTAAAATTATAAGGTAACCCATGGCAATTAAAAGTCCATTACTTGAAACATCCTGAGTTTCTTTCAAAACATTAGAAATATTCTCTGCCCTTATTATATAGTCTGGAATAGACTGATTCCAATCTTCTCAAAGATATTAGCTCTGTATAGAGGGAAATAATTTTTTTTTTTTTTTTTTTTTTTTAACAAGTCCTGGCGACAGCACCCCACGAGACTCCAGCTGTACGGACACTTGCCCCCCATCACGAAAACTATACAAGTTCGACGAACCAGACACGCGGGACACTGCTGGAGAAGCAAGGACGAGCTCATAAGCGATGTACTCCTGTGGATCCCCACATATGGATGCGCAAGAGTGGGACGACCAGCACGAACATACATACAGCAACTATGTGAGGACACAGGATGTAACCCTGAAGACCTGCCGGAGGCGATGAATAATAGGGAGAAATGGCGAGAGAGGGTCAAGGATATCTGCGCTGGCGGCGCGACATGATGATGATGATGATGATAGAGGGAAATAACTTTCGGCTTTCCTTTTAATAAAATTGAATGAGTTCTGTGAACATGGTAGCATTCTTATCGTCACTTTGATCTGTTGGTGACAGTACAATTTGGTATAAATGTTGAATTCTGAGAATTCCTCGGAATTTCACTTCCCACAATTCATATTTGGATTCATTGCCATCAAAGAAGAGTTTTGCTGTTCCGGATCCATAACTTGTTGAAATTCAGGTGGCCATCTTGTCATCCAATTGTGGGATTCTTAATACAAAAGGTATGTCTTACCAGTACAAAGACTGTAATATATTTCAATAATGTGAATAACATGCCCCTCCTCATATATGCACTAGACATCACTGATAGGCTGGTCTCCTGCTGTGATTGATGAACAAGTCCAAAAATACTTGCTACCCATTTATAGATGGTTTGTACACCATTAGGTGACCCTCCCCCAAACAATCCAACAACTTATGAATTTGTCCTCGTTCCTCCAGCAGTGTCTCGAATGTCTTGTTCGTCAAATTTGGATGCTCTTTGAGATGGGTGGTAGGTGACCATACAGCTGCTGTTTTTTGGGATGTTACTTTCAGGATTAGTTTGATATAGCTTCTTGTGCAATTGCCATCAAGCTTTTTCTCTATATGCTTAGTCAGCGTCCAAGTGGTGCATCCATACTGTAGTACGGACACAACCACTGCTCGGAAAAAATTGCATTTTATTTTATTGGATAGGTCTGACTTCCATATCACTGATAGCCTATCAATAGCTGTCCATGCCTTTGCTATTCATGTATTGATGTCATTTTCAGTAGATGAGATGCTGCTTCTGAGATAGGTGAACTTGTCCACTAGTTTCAGAGGGCCACCACTTAGTGTGGAGATATCACCACTTTGATTAAAGCACATGTACTCTGTATTGTCTGCATTCACATGGAGGCCTATGCTGCCTGCTGATCGCTCCAGACTATGCAGCAGGGATTCGGCCTGGGCAGGTATATTTGCCAGAAGCGCTATGTCATCAGTGTTGTCCGAGTCTGTAATAGTTCATGAGGGGTATCATCTGCTTCTTGCCTTTTCCAGTGTAAAGCCATTTTCTTTCATTAAATCTATCAACATCCGATTATGAGCTAGTATGGTGCTAATGTATCCCCTTGCAGCACACCTGAGACAATATCAAAGAAGTCTGTGTCTCCATCCAGTGAGCGTAATTTTACTTTCATGTTTTTATAGAGCATCATTATGGCTACAACGGTCTCCCTGGGTAGATTGTAGGCTAGAAGTATTTGCTCTATCTTCTCTCTGTGTATGGAGTCAAATGCCATGAAGAAATCTACAAATAAGAGTATAGCCTCAAGGTTTTTTGCACGAACACCCTCTAAAATTTAATGGATTATCAGAATTTGTGATGATATGGATCGATTTCTATGAAAGCCATTTTGGTTTTTCCTAAGAATTTTGGTTTTTCCCAAGAATTTTCTCAATTTCAGGTTCAATGCGGTTGAGTAGCAGAGCACAGTAAATCTTAATTGTTATGGAACTAAGGGTTATACCCTGGTAGTTCTTGGCAATTCCAGGGTCACCTTTCTTGGAGAAAGGGAAGATGCAGCCCTTTGTCCATCTATCTATTGGGTTTTGGTTATATATGATGTTCCAGTATCAGAGCAGTATGTCGTTGAATTTCCTTGTTTTCTATACTTCTGGTGGTATTTTATCAAGACTGTACAGCGTTCCTGTTTTTAATTTTTGTTAGTACTATGTCAAATTCTTCTTGTGTAAACTGTCCTAATTTAATGTCAAGTTGATTATTAATAATCTTTTAGATAAGTTCATCTGTAACTCTAGGGAACTTTCCAAGCAGATTCTTACGATGTTCTTTCCACAAGTGTATTCATTCTTCTTGGCTGGTAGCATTTAGTTTTGCTCTTGCATTGCTTTTTCTTTTACTCACTTTATTTACTGTCTGCTATCAGAGATTGTCTATTTTCAACCAATTATTGATTTGGTCTTGGATGTATTCTGTTTGTTCTTTTAGGTATGCATTAGTTAGTTCACTTTGTACCTTCTTAAGTTTCTAAGCATTGGTTTTGTTGGGTTCCTTTTATTGTATAGGGATGCAGTTTTTACATTATCACTTTTTTTTCTTAACTGTTAATGTCTCCCAGAGAACTCTATGTTTGGCTCTTAGTTTCATTGGTATGCATTCTGTGACCACTTCTATGTAGGTTTTGCTAAAGTTTTTGTATTCATTATTTGGAGTCAGCATTTGTGATATCTCCTGAAGTACATCAAATTTGTTTCTTGGTGTTATTGTATATTTATCACAAATATCTCTATTGTTAAGCATGGACCAGTCATAATATGCAGTTTTAGTTGTTTGCGACACATTCCTGCATAGGATCAGACATAACTTTGCCATGACAATTCAGTGGTTAGAAAACACTCCTTCAAAAGAGGAATATGTCTCACAATTCAAAGCACTATAGTCCATTTCCTATTCATAAGGATATAGTCTATCTGTGCTTTAGCATTATTTGTCTAGGTGTAGGTCCACAGTTTTCCTTTCCTTTTCTGAAATTTAGTATTAAGGCATGTTAGTCAATTTTCTAGTATGAAATCTGTTGGGTGTTCCCCATTCCTGTTTGACGAGTTGTATAATCTGAATTTGTTGTTTACATTTTTACCTATGTGGGCATTCATGTCTCCTCTGATGATAAGAATGTTGTATTTCGGGACACTATGTACAAGGGAGGAAAGCTTATCATAGATGCTGTTGAGGTTTGTTTCATCACTAGCGTTGTAGCAGGAGATGATCGTTGTGCTGGGGTTGCAGTTGAATGTAATTATTGTCATTCTCGGTTGTGTTTTCTCAATGCTGTTAAGTGATTTTAGGGTGCATGGACTGAAAAGCATTCCTACACCCCCTATGACTGTGTTGACAGAGTTTTTCCATGCAGATGCTGAGACAAACATCCATCCATTGCCAGTATCGTAGTATTTTATTTCTACTTAACTGTGATGGTATCTGTGTTCTTGTATGTATACTATGCCTATAACATTATATATATATATTTCATTGTTATTTATTTAAACATTTACTTTTCTCTTAAACATATATTATGAAATATATACAATCTGAACTGCATGATAATAGTAATTTTTCTTTTTCAGTCATAATTCTTTTAACAAAAAAATTAAAATTATCTTCAAAATACAAATGCCATCTGCCAAGAGATGAAAATAATTCTTTAGAATTGAAATTTACTAAAAGACACACACAATTCTCTAAACTTATTATCACAAAGAATTTAGCATATTTTCTATTTTTGGTAATATACAACAAAACAAAAACAATTTTTGACATGAGTAGAAATGTCTGCTAAATGCAGTCAACCATTAGAAAAACTATTATTCCATTAAAATCATAATCTCTGGAAAGCTGTCTATGACTATGAAAAGAAAAGTGCTATCATTAAGAATTTTTTTATTTTTTAATTTTTTACTGTCCAAGTTAAGTATGAGATTTATTCAGAAAATATCTAACCATCTTGATAAACTAAAGAACTGGCTGATGTAAACTGGTAAGAATGGACCTTACTGCACATATATAAGCATACAATTTCCTGTGAGACATAACTGAATTATTTTAACAGCATGTCAACCCATCTAGGTTTATTTATTGTCTAGAAGTTAGGGAATCACACTCATTGGACATGTTACCTATGTTAAATAACAATATATGAAACCATTTAACCATGTGTAAAGAAATAATCATTAAACAGAACCATTAGAGTTAAATAGCAATAACTGAGAGCATTTAACTCTGTGCAAACAAGCCCTAACTCATATAAGAATAAAATTACCTACAAACAACTTGCTTACAAATCATATATATATGTAAGTATGTGTGTATGCCTATAAACAGGATTTGGCATTAAATAATCCACAAAGGTTGTTATGCCATAAAATAGCAACCAACCAACACAAAGTTAATTTTTAAGCAGAGTAAAGCTGGTTTGAATTCAGAGCCACACTAACAAGTTTCCCTCTTACTCCACTGGCTTTATTCCTGACTAATATCCTGATTTTTTTCTTTTATTTTCTGTTATATTATCCATCTCATGAAATTATTTTATGACTGACTGGTTTTATCAATATCTCAAGAGTTATTGTATGTCTAAAGGTTAGGAAATCCCATTCATTGTATGTTCATATTTACATTTTTTGTTGTGTTTCTTGAGAAGTTTTTTTTTTTTTACAAACAGTTCAATCTATATGATTAATTCTTAGACAAATCTACTTGATCCATAGATGGGACCCTAACAGGTACTGCTACTCTGGGTCAAAGCAAACTTGGGAGTAATGGCAATGAAGGGGTACTCCACACTCCCCAGAACTGAAGCCTCATCATGCACTTTAGTGTCATACCTAAGAAATCCTTTTTCTTTTTGTGGGGCAGGGCAGGAGACCTTAATTGTCTGAAGAGGTTTCAGTCAGTGTATTCTAAGCCCCACAGACAGGGTTTCCTGTGGGATAAGTGAGACTCAATTGGGTAAGCTAGTGTAAAGTATGACCATTGTCATCTCAGTAATTATTCATAAATTTATATTTAAACTTTGGACATTCATCTGCAGAAACTATTTAATTGATGAAGGCTGAAGTCAAAACAAAATTTGGTACTGATGCTTAAAATTTAACTGAAAATCTGATGAGATTGATTCAGATTCTGGAAGATGTTCAACAAATAGAACATCCCAAAATGTTGAACATGTATAGAATACAATCAAAGAAAATCAATGAATGACAATGGAAGAACTGAAGATCTGGGGATACTTTAAACTGTCTACTACCCTAGATATATTAAATGGAAACACAACATACATAAAATAAACTTGTGAAAAGGATTTAGTTCCAGTTAGCTCACAAATGATTGATATCAAGTCATGAGTCAATAAAGATTATATAATCCAGTTTAGTATTAAATCTAGAAAGAGTGAAGTTCCAAATAGAAACTCCAACATCAGCAAGATGTTCTTTTCCTTGCAGGAGACATCACATTAAATGACTTACATGAATTAGGCTTTTTTTATAGTAATTAGAAAATTCATTTTTCCCAGAATATATCATCAGTTGGTTGGTTGGTTGTTTGGGTTTTATGGCATATCAACCTTTGTAGGTTATCTAACGCCAAATCCATTTTTATGAAAATAGTTCTATTTCAAACAATTCAGTTTAGCATAAGTACGCAGTTTAAATCTAAATACAGTTTAATTGTGAAAAACATTTTTATTTCAAGTTATTCAGTTTAGTGAAGCAGTTCTAATTCAGCTAATTCAGTTTAGTATGAGTACAGATTTTGTTTACACACAGTTAAATGTCAAAACAGTTCCATTTCAAACAATTCAGTTTAGCATAAGCCCACAGTTTAAATTTAAGTACACAATTTATTTTTTAATCAAATAGTTCTAATTCAGATAATTCAGTATAGTATAAGTACAGGTTTTGTTTGCACATAGTTAAATATCAAAACAGTTCTATATTAAACAAATCAGTTTAGTGTAAGTACATTTTCAATGTCAAAAACAGTTCCATTTCAAACAATTCAGTTTAGCATAAGCACGCAGTTTAAATGTATGTATGATTTAATTGTCAAAAACATTTCAAGCTACTTAGTTTTTAGTCAAACAGTTCTAATTCAAACAATTCAGTTTAGCATAAGTATGCAGTTAGTTCTATTTATTTAGTGTCATATCAGGACACTCATTGGGGGTGGGGTTTTTACTCCTCTGCAGAGGTGCGGTCAGCATATTCTACAGCCCCAGCCGACTGGGCAATACACAGACTTAAATGTCAAAACAGTTTAATTTCAGATAATTAAGTTTAGCATAAGTACACAGTTTAGATGTCAAAACAGTTCTATTTCGAGTAATTCAGTTTAGCTTAAGTATGCAATTTAAATGTCAAAACACTTCTATTTTAAATAATTCAGTTTAGCATAAATATGAAGTTTAAATGCAGTAAACTCCAACCACCGTTGAGTTCTATTTCACTCATAGATAAGGCCCTATCAGCTGCTACCACTCCAGGCCAGAGTGGACCTGGGAGCGATAGCAATAAAGGGGTACTCTGCATTCCCCAATGCTCCAGCATTACTGGAACCTCACCATCAGATTGTTTAGTGTCATATCCAGAACACTTGTTGGGGGGTCTTACCCCTTGCAGAGGTGCAGCCGGTGTATTCTACAGCCCCAGCCAACTGGGCAAATATCATCAGTAGTTATCTATTTCAGACAGAAAGTTGTTTATGGCTTCACCTTAAAAAAAATCCAACAACCCCTGGCAAAAATTATGGAATTAGTACACTTAGAGAATGTTCACTTAAGTTTTTTGATTTAGACAAATAACAGATAAGATGCAAAACATTATTTAATTGCTGAATATTCTGGTTTCATAAAATTTACCTTAAGCAGATTAGATTAAATTATTTAAATTAATGGTATAATTTTTTTCCAAGCCATACAAAGGAAAATATTATGGAATAACCCAATGTTGAAGAAAAATTATGGAATCATCATGTAATTTGCATTCCTAAAACAAATACCAGCAGAAGCCAAAATATGCAAAACAATTTATAGTTATAAAACAGTTCTTGTAGACCTCAACAAGTGGCTGGGCCTAATCAAAGGAAACATGGTTCCAACAAAAAAATAGACAATTGAAACAATGGAAAAGATTGTAAAACTCATTCAAGAAGGCAATTGACATGCCCCCCAAAAATTGAGGCTATCATAAAACTCATGGAGGGACAATTGAGTATTTTTGATTTTTTTGTCAATGAATTCCATAATTTTTCTCTGCATGGATGAAAGGTAAATTATACCATTAAATTAAATAATTTAATCTAGTTTGTTTAAGGAATATTTCTGGAAGACAGAATGTTCAACTATTAAATAAAAATGGTTTACTGCCTTGTTTATACTGAGCATGACATAGAAGATAGATTTATGTTCATTCAGACCTTATTCATTGAATGACTCTTGTACATATAATAGGTCCTTGCTCAGTTAATAAAATTCATCTTATTTATTGAATGAACCTTGTACATATATTAGGTCTCTCCTCAGTTAATAAAATTCATCTTATTTATTGAATGAACCTTGTACATATATTAGGTCTCTCCTCAGTTAATAAAATTCATCTTATTTATTGAATGAACCTTGTACATATATTAGGTCTCTCCTCAGTTAATAAAATTCATCTTATTTATTGAATGAACCTTGTACATATATTAGGTCTCTCCTCAGTTAATAAAATTCATCTTATTTATTGAATGAACCTTGTACATATATTAGGTCTCTCCTCAGTTAATAAAATTCATCTTATTTATTGGATGTCCCTCATAGTACTTCCGGTTTCTTAAACCCCAAGAACCAAATTACAACAGTTACCATAATACAATAAAAATGTAATCATTTATTTTACATTTGAGTGTATAATGCTAATCCATAATTTTGACATCATTTTTTTTATATTAAGTTTTTCAAATTATACATCAGTAAATATGGTACCTACAAACAAATCTTTCCTTCATTTTACCATCAAGAATTATGTAATGCCAGTAACAAGATTTAGGTTAAGATGAGGTCCAAGAAAGACTAGATTCATCCCTTTTCAAAGAATATTAATATTCATGTGTTCCTAGAAGCTATGACCAGAATTTAAAAATATGATTAACCAGTTCCATCCTTTTGATTGACTTATAAAAGACAAATAAGCTGATGATTGAAATTCCTCAAATACAAAATCAATTTTTATTGTTTAGATCACCTGAAGGAAGAATTTTAATGCATATTAGATTTCTTTTTGGTTATAAAAATCGAGATTTTTATCAAGTTTTTATTCAAGCTGACAAGTTAGATTATCAAGTCATTGATCAGAAAAACTTACAGAAACTGTTTTCATCTTTTAAAAGGACCATTACCTTCCCCACCCTAAAAAAAAAACAATTAAATCAGAGTTGTAGTTTAGTGCTCATGACACAGTGATGTTTTTCTCCAATTTCATATTTTTGATTTGATTTCAAAAACCTCTTGAGAAAATTGTTTTAGGAAAGACTGAAATAGAATGCTAAAAATAAAAAAAATAAAAACACCTACTTAAATATAGAATACAATATAATATAATTCCCCACCACAATCTGAATATTGCTGCACTGGTATGAAACTCTGAGTAATAAGTGAGTCAAGAATGTGAAGACTGTAAGTCTAACAATTTTAAATCTTCTCTACTCCTTTTAGTTGTATTGAGCACTTTAAAGTGTTTTTAATTGCTCCACATACATCAACATATTCAGGACGGAATGACCCAAAATAAGTTACATCTATAGTCCAGAAATTAGAGAGAAATATCCACTGGAATGTGTATTTGTTTATAATTTTCTTTCTCCTAATGTGAACTTATTTTTACAGAAAGCTTGTTACATTTTTGCGTGAATATGGCCATATATTTGCTCTAGATACAGTGTAAATTTTGTGCTTTAAGACATAATGTAAACTATATAAATTCTGATTTTTAGTCAGTATGTGTTGTGGAGTAGCAGGAACAACACCCCTACAAGATAGACTTGTCTAAAGACTATTTAAAACAGTGCTTGCTCTAGACTGAGCAAGCAACTTATGACTGTAGCAGAAAGAATTTTGTATTTTTGTTTGGCGCATAATTTAATTCGACCGTTAGGATCGACGCATAATTTCACCCAATCAGGATGACTTATCCTATTCAACCCGGACCATCTTTCTGGGCAGCAGAAATTGGGGAAGCCGTCAAACACTTTTCCTTTTTCAGAACTTCTTTGTTCCAGACAGACATCTTACTGTCTACTCTTCAACAGCAGCAGCAGCAGCATCGACACAATGAGGGAAGCCATCTAATTTATGGATTCCTTGCGTCTATTCTCTTAGACCAAGGGTTCCCAGTTAAATATGAATTAGATGAATTCAATATGCCACACACAGGAACAACTCTTATTGCCTCCAGTATTGGCTATGTCGACTGCGATGCAAAATTCCGCTCCGACGCCTAGCTACTTCACCTCTGGGCAACATTTCCTGGAGACATTCACGCTTCTCCCCGAAACAACCAGAACCACAAACTCATGGTGACTACAAACGTTTCTGTCCTCAAACAGCAAACATGACTTTTGCTACACTATGGTGAATATATTTCCCTCACACATTCAACAATGCCTTAACCTAATAATGCACTTTTCATTCAGGCATTTAGCTGCTAAAATGCTTTCTCAACTCTATAACAACTTCATTTCATTTCCTTACTTCTTTCCTTCCTACGAGACTTGCAGCATAAACGTAAACCCTCTATTCCATGCTGCCATTAAAAAAACCTTCATATAAAACCTAACGGCATCATCTTCTTCTTCATCCTCCTTTATTTTCTAACAACACTTAGCGACGGAATAACAATACGCGCAAGAATACATTTCTTTGCTAAATGACTATTGGTTATTCATATTAGTTGGCATACTCCACTATGTACCATATTCTCTCCGGAATAAAATACCTCTTATTTTGAAACGTATGTCAACCTTACATACTTCACAACACAACACTATGAACTGATGAAAAGTTGAACAAATGCTAAATTTATGTTAGATTCTGTTGCTACACATTCTAAAAAGTCAGTGTGTATTATACATGAGAATTTCTTTTTTCAGAATTTTATAGACCAAAGTTAAGGGTGCATGTTATACACGAATAATTATGGTAACTATGAGAAAGTGATTTTTTAAAACCTTATTAAGTCTAACTTAAAGCATCTATCATGTCCTCTTTGATCTAAAAAAAAACGCATAGAAATGTGTTTTCAATTTTTATTGTGCCAGAAATTTGGTTGACTGTCAAGCCTTAAATTCTTAACAGCAGAGAAATCCACTCAGAAAAATTTCAATTTAATTCAGGTCTGTTGAATCCAGAATTAATTACTTCAACAGAAAACATATAACTCCAGATCAAATTGAACCTGGGAGTAATGGCAATAAGTGGTACACCACACTTCCCAGATCTCAAATATGATAGACACTTAAAGAAGTGTTCTCCACTGGGTGTACCATAGATATGGTCTTGTACCAATACTGAGCCTATTCAACCAATGTATGTTGCAAGAAAAATTGGAAACAGAGACATAAGGAAGACAATTGTGAATGCAGAGAATTCATGTTTCCTTACTTATTTCGGCCTGCTTTTATCCATGCCTCAGCAGTGAGTTTGCGTTCTTCAACTGTAAGTGACATACCTTCACTTGATGTCCCATTCACTATAAAAGAAGAAAAACAGTTGTTAACAATTTTTAATAAGGATTTTCATAATACAAAAGGGCATATATATATATAAAAGTTAGGACAGCATGCACACAGAGTTAAAGCACTTGGTAACTATCAGTTTCTCACTGATGAAATTGTTAAACCAAGTGGTTCCAACATGGTCGACATCATAGGAAGAGTGGACTAGTTTGTGGGGCATTCTCGGAAAAGTGGTCTATATGGTTTATACTGCATGGTTATTTATGATGGCTATATTATATTTGATATCATTGGCAATATCAATATGCACCTTGCAAAGATATGGACTACTATCTATAGACTATCAGTCATATGGTAGTCTGATCTATTTCATAAAATAAAACAGAATTTCTTCCAAACTGAGTCAATATTACTCTATGGATGCACCACATAGACACTGATAAAACACATTAAGAAAAAGCTAGACAAGAAATGCACAAGAATGCTATGAGCTATATTGAACAAATCCTGGACGCAACACCCCACGAAACAATAGCTTTACAGCAACTTACCTCCCATCTCTAAAACCATTCAAGTAAGATGAACAACACATGCAAGATACTGCTGGAAAAGCAAGCACAAACTCATAAGGGACGTTCTCTTGTGGCCACATTCACATGGACATGCTAGCGTTGGTTGACCAGCAAGAACTGACCTACAACAGCTCTGTGCAAACAGAGGATGCAGTTCAGAGGACCTGCCAAGAGCGATGGATAGAGAGAGAGAGAATCAGCAGCATGACTTGATGATAATAATTATATTAATTTTGTGATTTCTTAACTTATTTACTCAGTTGTGTTTAATTTATTAGTGTTATTATTATTATTAAACTTCTTGCAAGTTTTCACATCAAGATTAATTGATAGTCTTTCACTGGAGTCTGAGCGACAGCTGGTCTCCAGTATTCTTTTCAGTATTCTATCTGATCTTAACAATGATGTAATCTAGATGGTCATGATTTGTCTTCCAATTTCTTACTTTTCTGGGACCATTCCAAGCATGCTAATTACAATTGGTATCACTGTTACTCTCATGATTCCACAGCTTTTCTAGTTCTCTGGCAAGGTCCAAGTACTTGTCGGTCTTTTCATTTTCTTTGATTTTCATTCTATGATCTGCCAGGACAGCAAAGTCCACCATATGGCAGGATCTCTTTTTTTTTCTATTGTTAATTATCACTAGGTTTGGTTTTCTGGCTGGGATTAGGTGATCTGTTTGTATCTCAAATTCCCAAAAAATTTCATGTATCTCATTCTCTAGGACATATTCTGGTTTGTACATGTACCATTTGATAGTATGGTCAAATTTCAATTTCTCGCACAATTTCCAGTAGATCACCTTCTCTGCCCAACCATGTCTAGTCTTACACTCCCATTTGTGCTAGTTTGCTACATTCACTTATGTGATTAATCGCTTTGTCTCTATCACCACATAATCTACACTTGCTATTCTATTGTATATTATCTATTTTCGCTTTAACATAATTGATTCTTATAACATTGTTTTGTACTGCTATTAAAAGAAATTAAGTTTCTCTCTTAAGGTTTCCCTTCTGTAACCATGTCCAGGTCTTCTTCAGCAAAATACCCATACAGGTATTTTTCTTCCGATTTCTGCTTCCTAGTTATTGTTGTCCCTTTTCTCCCTGCATTGTTAGTGCCATTACTGGTCACTGTAATTAGTCTTCCTTTGCTTTTTTAATGAAGTCTTTGAGTGTCCTTGTATTGATGCATCACACTATGTTCAATGTTGGTGGCCTGCTTACTTCTTTCCTTAACATATATAGTCTGTTTATATTATCTCTCGGATGTAAGGCCTTGTGTATCATCATCAACTTTCTTGTCCTCTGGTCCATTTGTCTGAGTTCTTACCTTATCCATTTTAAGAATGGTTCTAAGTATCTTACAAGGGAAATAACCCAAATGTTTATCCCCTTGATGATATTTCTGCTGCAGAGTTTGGTTTTGAGAAGCTTTCTCATTCATCTGAGGTATTCTTTTGTTATTTTTTCTTTCATCTCTGATTGTTTGATGGTGTCTGCTTCCAATATTCCTAAGTACTTGTAATTTTCATTATTATTATCATTTTACCTATTTGAGAGTTTTTCACATCAGCATTAACTGATGGTTTTTTCCATTGAAGTTTGAGTGGCAGCAAGTCTCCTCAAGTCTCCAGGACTCTTCTTAGTGTTCTGGTCAATCTCAACAAAGCTGTAGTTTGGATGGTCTCTACACATCCTCTTATTTCCAAGTTCTCCAGTCCCTGTGCCGATCCTTTGGTGACTGTACCAAGGATACCAATTACAATTAGTATCACTATCACGTTCCATAGTTTTTTCAGTAATTATTATTGTCAAATATCTATTCATTTTTAGATATCAATTTTTCTTTCATTTATTTTGAAATACTCTTTAAAAATTCTATTTGTTTTTTTTTTGTTTTTTATCATTAGCCTTTGGAAGTGTTAGCTTTTAGGTGGCTTAGGAGGAATCTATTTTCATGTCTACATTTACATATAAGTTCTGATCATTTATTTAGAATTTTTTTCTGGGAAAGTGATTATGGAATGGATTATACAAGAGTTGAACTAGGAGTGTCATTCATTGATAAGAAGCCCTGTTTAAAGTGTATTTTTATCATGGAAATCAATAGTGATGGGTCTCTTCACATACAGAAGTCTGTTAGCATGTCCTTATTAAATGAGTGCTATGCCAGAGAGTGAATGTGCTTCCACTCTTTGGACTTTTGATTCAGGCGCATACTGACAAATCAATGTTTACCCCATTTGTAAGGAATTCTTTTGACTAAAACATGTTTCTCTGTACATATCACATATTCTTCTGTAAATTTCACATAATTTGCAATTCTTAGCCATCAAAAATTTGATGACAGACCTCTGTTTAAGTCTGGAGCACTCTAGGTTCAGTTCTGGGATGAGCTTAACAGGTGACCAGAATAAAGAGAATTTTTTAGTCATTGTGTAGATGTGCACCACAGTTGTTTGGATTAAAAAAAAAGTGCTGAGCAACCAGGTTGTCTAAAAAATCAGTGATCTACCTATACTGACGTTTAATATCAAAGAGAGTAATCAACAGAGGAATAAGTAGAACTTTTTAAAAACATATACCACATTAGTTTCCAGATAATATTTACAATAGTTATACAAAAAAAATTCTTACCAAAAATATTGTCAACTTTACTGCACACCAGAAAATCTACATAGGTGTCAAATTTGGAAAAGTCAATATCACTGCAAAAATAAAATAATAAAACATTAATAAAAATTATATGAATAATGAAAAGTAAATACTAAGGTAAGTCAAAAGTTTTGCAATATTTTGGTACGTGCTAGTTTATGGCACATATATCATATGATTGAAGCAGTTCAAGCCATGGTTAATACCTATCATGGTTGATAGTATTGTGGTAGTTGGTGTGCTGGCATGTTGAGTATTGTATCACTCCATGTGTGATTTCAAAGTAGCACAGGTGAACATACAACATAATCTACATTTGGTTTAGTTTTATTGTTTAATGGCGTATCAACCTTCATGGGTTATTTAATACACAAACCATCCTTGTAGAAGAATAGCAGTGGTAATATTTAAACCCAGAGCAGTAGAGTAAGAGGGTTTGTATCTTTTTGTTATATAAAGAAACCTCTTCTGATTTACAGATACATTCCACACTAACTCATTAGCAAAATGAATAAATAAACAAATAAAAACACCACAAGCATACATTTAAGATAGAAAAAGTTAGCATTCTCCAGATATTGTTTGAAAGATGGCTGAGACCAAAATGAATAAAATGTCACAGCGCAGGTAGGCTCTGCACATCCATCAAGTTGGAATGTAAAAATAAATTTACAATTAAAGAGGTCCTTTTTTTCAATCAATCATGAACTTTCTCCTCCAAAGTTTTTCAGAGCCAATTTAATCCCTAACATGGCTATAAAATGCTCAACAAAAGTTAAAAAAAACCAGTTGACTCAGGGGGACTTCCAGAGAGAGAACAATTAGCAATGCATTTTGGACAAGATCAATGAACGCTGACACTCTACCAAATTAAGCCCCACATTTCAACACTAGACAAGATTGCTTATAGCTTACCAACCCACATCACACACTGTGCCACAAATAACAAACCAGCTGCCCAAGAATGACTAACACCCATTCACCTCCTGACCCATATCTGATGGAAGAGAGCCAGTTAAGAAAACTTAAACCCTCTCACCTCCTGACCCATATTTGGTGAAAGAAGAGAGCCTGTATTTTTTCTGACATACCAAATTTTATTCATTTAAAAATAAATGAAATTAAATCCATTCCTCTTGTTTGTCCATTGTATCTTGCAACCATATGCTTGTCTATATAACACTTCCCAAGAGTATTAGTCAAAAAGTGAACATAATAGCCCAACAGGAGTTTGAATTTGCTTCCTATGATATCACAGACCAGCACTTTAGCCATTACCCACCAAGGACTACCGCCACAACATAGTCTAATTCAAAAACTTATGCTTCAGGAATTCAAACTGAACAAACCAAAAACATTTATTGAGCAAAAGTTGAAAGAACAATTGATCACAATAGAGTAACTAAATGGTTCAAAAAATTTTTGCTTGGTTTGCAAGAAACTTGACAGTCAGGCAAGATCAGGAAGGCCTAAAACTATGGTCATGCTCCAAGCTATAGACACAAATCTGGTGAGTAGCACTTAGAGAGTATCAGGTGGGCTCACTATTTCACAGTTTAGTGTGGTTCATCACCTTCACAACCTCAGCAAATGTATCCAGAACTGCCTAATGTTACCAAAATATTGCAAAATTTTATAGAATTCATATTGTTTACATAAAGAGTAAAGTAAAAGTCATACACAACATGAATCCATCAATATTGATATCATGTTGAAGAATGATTCTGTCTTTAAATATTCTGTTGATGTTTTTTATTGGATGTACATGATGCAACAGTTTCAGTAGAAATTATATAGATATATTAAAAAAGTGTCTTATAAATTGTATCTACAAACATTTACTATAACAGGAACAATGAAATATTACATGCATAGATTTATTTTTGCTTCCTAATTAAGACTTAAAATGATCTCGTGGATTCACACAGAAAAAAATGGAGACATTGTGTGCGTAAATATACAAGAGTTATTCAATAAAAAAAGTTTTTCTTTTTTTTTTTTAAAAAAGCAAAATAATCCCCCCACCCAAGAATTTTTTTATAAATAAAACTCTACATTGTTTAGAATGTGGCAATATAGCAAGCATTATTCTCATCTAATAAAAATATTTTGAAGCTATTCAGAATGGCTGCAAATCAAACAGCATTCCAGGCTTGAACAGAGGTCTGTCATGAAATTTTTGGTGGCTGAGAAGTACAAATCATGTGAAATTTACAGAAGAATGTGTGATGTGTATAGAAAAGCATATTTTAGTCAAAAAATTCCTTACAAAAATGGGCATGCTACTTCAAGCCTGTGTCACAAAAAAAAATTTATGGATTGGAAACATACTGACTCCCCAGTAAAGAAAAAGGTCCTGGAACAGTAGTTAATAATGGAGGTGATACTGACAATCTTCTGCGATATGAAAGGTCCCATCAGTTCTAATTTTTTGAAAAAGATGCAACTATAAACAGTGCTTCCTTTTGCCAACTCTTTAAGCAAGATTCAACTTATTTATTGAATGAGTCACATATACATGCTGCCTTCAATAAGACTTATTTTGTGCAGGCATTTAAAATTGTCGTAGACTCCTGAAAATTCACTGTTATTGCTATACATCTTATGAGATGACTGACCAATTTTTATGATTTCAGCTTCAAATCAACAGCTACAGCAGCAATTGTAATACACCATACTAAAGCCTGATTGTCACAGCTGGTGAATTTCAAAAATGCAATCTGGACGTGAGGATACTTTAGAAGAATGATATGCAATAAAATTCTATTTTAAACTTAGAAAAAATGCCAAAGAAACATATGGAAAGCTTCAGACTGCTTTTCAACCATCTTGCATGAATCGGGCATCAGTTTTTGAGTGGCATAGGAGATTCAAGGAAGGCAAGGAGTCTGTGAGGGATGATGAGAGGTATGGGAGGAGTAAGGAAGTCAATACACCAGAGTTGATTGGCCAAAAGGTTAGGGTTACTATGTTAAGGTTTTAACACACACACACACACACACACACACACACACATACAAATATTTATAGTTATAATTTGGTTCTTGAGTTTTAAAAAACTGGAAGTATCACTTTCTTTCTTGGAGATTTACATCTGACTGGAATCTTGCATTGAATTTATTAGTTATATATATATATATATATATATATAAAACATCATTTGTATTGTGGGTAAAATAGAAAGGGAAAACTAGGCTCTTTAGCAACTAGGCTAGCAGAAGGAAAATTTTGAATTCATATCTCCTGCTAACATATCCTGAACCAATATGGCAGGGTAAGGGTCATTATTCCCTATGTCATGCATATCTTAGGAAAGGGCTTGTGTCCTGCAGTAGAGTGATAAAAAAGTTTATGGGATGGGAGAGAAGGGGATCTGTATGTATACATATTTATCAGTATGTACATATATTCATTTAAATGTGTATGTATGTGTGTGTGTGTGTACACACACACACACACATTTAAATGAATGTATATATACAGACAGGGATAGGTGTGTGTGTGTGTGTCTGTGTATATATATATATATATATATATATATATATATATATATATATATATATATATACACACACACCTATCCCTATGCTTTTTTGACAAATACTATTAAATCATAATGTTCAATTCTTGCTCAGGAAACAAACCCCATGTCAACATCTTAATAAAACTGATTAAAAGATCTTATCTAATTCATCACACAGGATGATTGTCAGATGATAATAATATATGGTTAAAACTTGTTTGTGTGTGTGTGTGTGTGTGTGTGTGTATATATATATAGAGAGAGAGAGAGAGAGGGAAAGAAAGAGAGATAAATATGCATATCTTTGATTATATTTACACATAATGTTTGAATGTATATACTATAATCATGTACATATATATGAAAGTATTCAATTAAATATTAGCCTTTGTCAAAGCTGACTATGTGTCAGAACTTTCAATTACTAGTTCCTGTGTTATATATATATATATATATATGGTTAATGCAAAACTTTTCAGAGTATCAATCTTGTCTTTATAATCAAACACTTAACACAGAAAATCTCATTTATGGATAAGGTAATGAAAAATGGGTTAATTATAAGGATCCAAAATGAAATGTTCTAGTGTGCTTGAGATTAAAATGATATAACAATGACCTTGAATTTTTGTAATAGAATATTGGAGCTATACATTCTAGTGTGACACTATAAGCTCTTCTGCTCCTGATTGCACATAGGTGCAATAATGCATATATGCATAGGTACAAGTAGGTCTATATGAGTATATGTGTGCATAGGTATAACATATATGTATATCCATGTTGAGATAAGTGTATCTATATATGAATGTGTGTGTATGTGCATGAGAGAGCATGAATAGTTTATATATATGTTTGAACAAGGATGTGTGAGTATAATAATAATAAAAGAATAATAAAGAATAAGACAATTTAAGTTGGTTGGCAGATTTTAATAGGTGATAAAATAAAAAGGGAAGATGTTCTCTATGGAGATGAAAGAATCACTTTTTAATGTCCAATATAAATAGAAGTCTTTGGGACTTGTACGGTCAGAGGACAGTAGACAAGAATATCATCTTTTAAGTGCTTTAGTTTTGAGGAGGTTCATGCAAGAAGCATGTGGATACTTTCCCCAAAAGCAAAGACTCTATATATTCAAGGGAAAGTCCAAGGCAATGATAAATTGTGCTGACAGGTTCCCTACTCCACAACATCAAGGCATGCTGACATAGATTCTTTTGACTATCTCTTGCCATCCATCCCTATCAGCCATCACACTTGATAAATCTACTAGACAGCACATAGAGCTGATGAATGGACAACTGTTAACTATGAAATGCTAATTAGAGTTCTTCAATCCTTCTTAAATAGAAGCACCAATATTACCATGGACTACTATTAACTATGAAATGCTCATTAGAGTCTGTCACTCCTTCCTAAATACTGGCCTGTCAGTTGGGTCTGTAGAATACATTGACTGTAAACCAAACCAAACCAATCCTTCCTAAATAGAAGCATTAATATCATCATGGACAGCTGTTGTTACAAAAGGAACCCAATGGATTCATGGATCATCTAGCATTAACAAGAGATTTCTTAAAGATTTCTAAAATTTCATAGTAACACATTCAACATTTTGTCAATTCATATTCCTTCAGAAAAGAAAAGCAAAAATAATCAGGAAAAGACAGATTGTATTATATATAAATATAAAAAAAGAATATATTCAGGATAAATCCATCAACCCTGTTACACAATAAGCATTTTATGGCAGTATCGATCCATAGCCCATCAAGTATCACTGACTAAACAATGTTTCTCCTTCTATTGTGTCTGTTTTTTAAAAAGATCTGTCAGCCGCTAGATTTAGATAAAACTGTGTAAACCGCAGGTCAGCTACACAAAGAAAGAAAACAAACAAACAAACAAATCCAAAAATACAATCATAGAGTCATTTTTATTTACTCTTCAAGACATGGTGGGTGGATGTAGTGTGTGAGGTTTTGGCTTTTCCCACTAAGTGATTAAACCCTAACCATCCATATAGGATGCTGGATGAAGACTTACATGCTGGTTAGTTTTCTACCTCACTCTGTCTAACAGTGAACCACTACTAACCCAAACACTTTCTTTGAGCTTTCACAAGACTTGAATTTTTCTTGTGACTAACTATGGTGGATGGTTAGTGGGGCAAACACCTCACCTCAACCGATTAGCCCTCTCTCTGTGCATCCAACAACCAACTCCTAACTCTGCTTTCTCAGACTGCCACTGCTCTAGAGTTGATCTGAACTCTTGAATATATGAGGCCTTGACTTCCAGAAAGAAAATGTCTCTCACATAGACATCCCAGAAGTAAAATACATTAAAAAAAACTAAGATCCTTATCTACCAGTCTCTGATCATACTAGCACCAAAAACTTCAGTTTATTATGGACACTAAAAAATAACCCTTTCATTCTGATCAAGAAATCCTTCTCTTTCTTTTTTAACTATTAAAATGCCCACACATACCCATACAGATATGCTGGCACTCATATCACTCAAAATACATATATGCTACACTTGTATGCACATCCCAGAATATGCTGACTGCATCTCTACAGAAGAATAAGACCCTTGCCTAACAAGTGTTCCAGATATGACACTAAACTATCTGATGGTGAGATTCTATTCCTGAAGCTTTGGGGAATATAGAGTACTCCTTCATTGTCATTACTCCTAGGTCCACTCTGACCTGGAGTAGTAATACCTGTTAGGGTCCAATCTATGAGTCAAATAGAACTGTTTAACCATTTAACTGCGTGCAAATATATGACTGATGTTAAATTGAATTGTTAGTGTTACATAGCAATACTTGAAACCATTTAACTGTGTGTAAACAAATAAGCTCTGGCTTATTTAAAATGTTACCTATAAACTATTCATTTACAAATCACATATATTTAATATATGTATAAACAGTATGTAGCATTAAATAACCTACAAGGATTGATATGCCATAAAATCCAATCAACCTATATGCATATATATTCATAGAGATATGCTCACACCTACACCCACATGCATTATTGCACCTAAACATGTGTACCAAGTGACAGATGAGTCCATAAAGTCACAATTTCAGCCATAGAGAAGGTGCTACACTAGCTGCCATTTTTGTAAGTTAGTATGACCTACAGGATAATTCCTCACCTTCAATAAAAAAAGCCTGATCCAGGGGATGGAAATGGCTTGGTTATCCCAACCCATCCATCAAATGTACTTGCCTACACATTAGATTATAAACGGAATTAAACTAATAACATTTTACTAGATAAAAAATCAAAGAAGGCTGGAGAATGAGCCAGCAGTGTGGATGGGGAAGAGAAGAGATAAGAAAAAAGAACTTTGCAAAATACAGAACTTCTATTGATTATATCAAAATGTAAAGTAAATGTATTTACAACAAAATCATTTTCCTTTTTTTTTAAGTTTAACAGTCAATATATTTTTAAGGAAGACACAGACTATGCAGATGACCTAGCACTTCTTGTAAACACACCTGCTCAAGTAAGATATACTATAACGAAGTACCTGAATGATATTAAAACAGAATTTTTAAAAGTTAATTGCAAATATCAAACCATAATTACAAGAACAATACCTAAATCTAATCAACTTAATATGAATAATTACAACACATTTAGTATTTCTGTAAGAAGACCAAAAATATGGAATGAACTAATACTGCTTATATATCTCAAGTGATAAATCTGAAGAATTTAATTAAAAAAATATTCTAAACTGAAGATCAAATAGATATCTGGTAAAAATGAGGATGAAAATGCCTGACAGGTCTTCACCCTCCACAAAAAAAAAATGGGGAAAAAACATATCTTTTGAATGTTTTTATATTGTTGAATATTCGTTTGAATTATGGCCACCATGAAAAAGCGAAATATTATAGACTTTCTAGGTAAATCCCCCACCAAAAAAAAAAGGCAAAAAGGAAAAAAAAGCTGAATCTCAGCTAAATAGCTGGCAGTGGGCAGCAAGGGGCATGGTCTAAAACAGAGTTTCTAAGTTTTAAACAAGATGGTGACATCTCTTCATTAAATATCAAGCCTCTGAAATTTGTAGATCAGTTCACATACCTTGGTAGTTATATCTCATCCACTGAAATCAATGCCAACATATGCATGAATAAAGCATGGACTGTTTTTGACAGGTTATTAACCATATGGAAGTCTGATCTCTCTGGTAAAATGAAATGGTAATTCTTCTAAGCTGTAGCGATGTCAGTACTACTGTATGGTGGATTCACTTGGAGAAAAAGCTAAATGATAACTACACAAGAATGCTGTATGCATTGAATAAACCCTGGAAGCATCACTCTATAAAATAGCAGCCACTTACCTCCTGTCTTACAAATAATAAGGAAGGCATGTTGAACTCATAAGGTTGAAGGTTGAACTCATAAAGAATGTCCTCATATGGACTTCTGCACATGGACACACCAGTGTTGACTGACAAGCAAAAACTTACATTCATCAGCTCTGTGTGGACATTTGATGACGAATAGAAGACTTACTAATTGCAATGACTGAGAGGGATGGATAGCAAGAGAGAATCAAAGGAATCCATGCTGTCAGCATACTTTGATGATGATGATATCATAAAGACAATTAAAATGTATTTGTATATTAGAAGATGCCAGTTCAAGAAGAGGATTAATATTTGTTTTTTTCCAGTTAATATGCCAAGTGTGCTGAATTGCAAGATGAATATGTAGAATAGTATGTATGTTTCATAGCATAAGGTCATTCCTATCTTGATCAGCACACTCTTGTATAGCAATTTACTCAGCTTAATCTTGCATACAAGGCCACATTCAATGAAAAACATTGCATTACTCTCATCTTCCTAGTTTGACACTATTGATGCTAATATACAGTGTATATATGTGGACATGTGGGCAGATCTGAGTACATATATGTATGTATGAACCTGCAGGTGTATACATGTGTATGGTTGTGAGTTAACCATAGGTATGTACATGTGTACGTGTGTATAAGCCTGTGTCCATAAAGGAGCTGAAATATATTTGCATGGGAACTGCTACTTCAGCCCTGCCTGTATAAAAGTGCAGATGTCAGATAAAAGTGGATCCATGATTTAAAAATTTTTATCATCACACTGTTTAGGATCTCTGGTGGATGCATAGTCTGGTGTTTTTTTTATGTTCAGCCTATGGGTGGCTGAAAATCTGGAAATAGGAATGTTCACCTCTGAATATATACAAGAGGGTCAGTCAGGGAAAAACAGAACAGATATGAACTGTACAGTCAGAAGAACAGAGGGAAACAGATGGAGAGGATCAATCACAGTACAGTCAGAAGACAGACACAGATAGGACCAGAGATACAGAGGAGATAGGATCACAGATCCAGAGAGTCAACCAGAGAGACATGGTGGTAGGTGACATCAGATCTAGCAGTTAGCTTTAGTTTTCAGTTAAGGGAATTTTCGCCAGCCAAAGTGAAGACACCACAAACCGTCATTTTATCATACACAAACCCTCTCCTCTCTTTAAACAACATTTATTCAACTTTTTATTTTTGCCTTAAATTCTTCGTGGACTGTCTCGGACTCATGCATTTTGACTCAACCTGCTGAGAAAGACAATACAATGAGGCACATTTAATGTAACAGTTATTGTTGTAGGAAATAGAATCAGCAACCAGAGTTCGAATCCTTGGCGCTAATGCCCTTGTTCTCCCTCCATCTATGGATGAATAGTGGGGCTGATTATGTTCTCCAGCTTTGGTTAGGCAACCAGTTTTGGAGAATGAAAACTTTGAATTCAAACCAGCTTTACAACACTTAAAAATCCACCAGCTCATGGTAAAGGGGTTGGGTATTTTAGTCTCCCAATTGTAATTAAAGACTTTGTTTACTTTGAAAATCATCAGATGAAATCCTGACTTTTGCCTTAGTTTAAATAACAACCATTACTACCAATTAAAATTTATACTAATTCAAGTCAAACAGAAGGTCCTAATATAGATAGACAGATAGCTATAGCATATTGATTTGTGTAGGTCTCTTTTGCTTAATGGCATATCACTCTTTGTGGGTTATTTAATGCTAGTCATCTTTGTAGAATAACAGCAGTGATACTATTTAACCCGTGGCTGAGGGATAAGAGGGTTCATACCTTTCCCAAGGGTATTAGTCAGAAAGTGAACATAATAGTGCTACTGGAGTTTGAACTCGCTTACTTTGATGTCACAGTCCAGCACATTAACCACTACACCACAGGGATTCCCCCAAGAGATTGTGATTGATAGAATGGAAGAGATTAAAAGAGATGGATAGAGAGGAACAAATTGAGATAAATATTCACTTAGCTTAACCTAGTCTTTAACAAGGATAACTAAAAATAAATGATGTGTAGGAAGATCATATTGTTCCAGTCTTTCAAGTATAGATTGCTATTCCCTTTTCCTTATCCTGCTATGAAAATCTGCCTTCAAAACCTATGGATTTTACTTAAGCTTGAACAACAATCACTGGTACCAATACAAAATACACAACTACCTCAGCCACCAAACTAGCCCAAAATCTATGTTTATATCATTCTTAACAAATTTTCAAGGACAATTCCAAAATAAGACCAACTTGCAAGTGTAAACAACTTGCTTTATATTTAGAAATACTCTGACTTTTATGTCTAAAGATAATGGGACTCATCTACATGATTTACGTGTCTTGTCTTCATCTTGGAAGTTATAATCACAATGCTTCAGCTACTCTACCCTCTGGCCTTCTTCAGGAGTCTATTGTCTAAGTAACCTTCAAGGAAATTTGAACTGAACCCTTTATTTAATGAGTTGAATGTGGTGTAGGTGTGTGTGTGTGTTCACATATAACACAATTCTAAAATAAAGATTCAACAAACATCGTGTTGTAACAATTGACCATTAATTTCTTTTTTTCATAAAAGTTTAAGGGAAAAAAGTTCTTAATGTCTCTTCCATATGTCCATTATTGTTATGTAGAAAGAAAGTGTTGATACTGATCTGTGTAGTTGGACATAGATCTCGAGGCAACAAATGTAACCGTTGAATGAATTGTGCTACTGGAGTCATGTGACCATGAATATCTAATTGATAAAGCATTCAGACAGAATTCTGAGGTGTGTTAAAATTCTGATTCTGGATTTGGTATCCAGTATTTGGTATTGTAGATCTGTAAAGAGATCATTTCTGAGTCAATTACTTGAGAGAATTATTTTGAGAGTGTTATTGTGCACTATTTCAAGGATTCGACTTTGACTTTACACAAAGATACAGGAATATTATAACTTGCTAAAAGTTCCCTTCAGAATATTGTTATAAAAGTGACAGTGAAGATTTCGTCTGAACTAAAGTAATACAAATTATCCTTTTCTGCTTTGGTGTTGTAGGGCCAGAAGTAAATTTATGAAGATGATAATAGTGTGACGGCAAATTGACTAAAATCCCTAAACGGGACTTTATTTTTGCACGTGTGAAGACGGGGCAGGTTGGCACTTGATCCCCTGCAGAAATAAGTCCTGTTCAGAGTTCTTCTCTCAGGCATGTAAGAACTGGCATATTACGTGAGGGAATAATTTAGGGCCAGACTGACCACCGCTGGCAAAGGGGTCCAAAATTTCACACTATTTTACACACCCACCAGGTCGCTTTCTTCTTTCCCCGAGATAATGGAAGAAAGTGAGCCTATAGGTTTTAGTTGTAATAATATTAATATTGTTATAGTCGGCAACTCCGGTTTCCCGTGTGATACTTTAGGAATTAATAGGACAGTTCTAAGCAAGATAATATAAGGCGAATAGAAGCTGAAAGGAAAGCATGAAATAACAACATAGACCACATGGTAAAATGAAAATACATAGGTTCTTTACTACGGTTATATATATACATATATGTTCAGTAAAATGTCAAACATATAGTAGGATAGTCCATGAATATAAATGTCTTTTCCTGGCTTTTATCCTTTTTCAAATTGAGAGAGAGAGAGTGGTAAACAAAATTTGGGTGTAAAGGAAAAATGTCCCAAAGTTACTTATCTTATTTTTTTGACGGGGTTCCACTGGAGAATTTTTCTTCTTTCACGGGCTAATAGACTTTGTTCTGTTTTTAGTATACTGGCTTGAAGGATTTTGGAGTCCTTCGTGTCTCAGTTAGTCTTTTGTCTTTAGCCCGGAGTAAAATGGCTATCGTCCGTCTGCCACGAGACTTGCTCAAAAACTTCTTTTTTGTGCCTTACTTCCGCTGAGGGGAAGGGAACCCCACTTCCGTTTGGGGTCCCCGCCAATCATTTGGCTTCTATCTCTTTCCCCTTCCGATGTCCGGCGACCTGAGTTCACTAAGTGTGAACATCTGGTCTATATTCTCCGTGACCCACATTCTCTCCTAACGGTCACTTTTTGACTGCTAGATAATGTTAGTTCAATGGGGGGGAGAGTATCATTCTTGCCTCTTCGTCTTCGTGAGCTATCACGTGACAATAGGAATAGTAGAGATTAAGTCAACCTTGTGCTAAGTTAGGAAAGAGCAATAGCAAAGGTAGTACTTACTTCAGGTCCCTATAATGTCTGTGTGCAATGTGTAGGAAAGTGAACAATTTTCTCTCCTTTTTTCAGAAGTGGGATCTAAAAATGGGCAGATCACCAAAAACCCTTTTTATTTTTAGCATCATCAGAATATTTTGTTTTCTTTTAATTCTGTCTTACTATTTTATTCATTTAATTCATTTTATCTTATTTTCTTACAATCTAAAGGTGCAGGAAAGCACAACAGCTGAAATATTGGGAATAACCAAAAGGAAGACAAGATATGTAAATAGATTAAAGAATAACTTCTCATTTCAGAAAATTTAGTCCGATATAAGAAGGCTTATTTGAAAATTGGAAAAAATTGTTAAATTTAAAAACTTACCCATTTGGTAAAAATGGGGTACAGGGGGCATTGATAACTCCAGTGATCCAAAATCGATTGGGATCCTTAAAAATAAAGAATTAAAATATTAGGGAAAAAAACAAACAATGAAAAAAATTAATTTGTTGTTATTAATTTTTTGCTCGTCTTTCTCCATCTTATTGTTGTTTTTATTTTGTTACAAATTTTTTGGTTGAATAATATCTGATTGTGCAATTTGATGTAAAATGTTATAATAAAAACCAAGTAAATCAAGAAAAACAAGCCAAAAATTAATCATGAAAATATTTCACCTCACAAAGAGAACAAGATAAATTTTTCACATGTAAAAAACACATAATACCTTGAATAATTATCAACCAACAAAAAAACTACCAAGATGAGGACAAAAAGTCCACAATAAATAAAAAAAATGAATTCTCAGATTAAGAAGCCTCATCTCAAAATGATTCCAATTAAAGACAATTACAAATTCGGTATGGACCCGACTATGGAAGACCAGATAAGGAGAACAAATAATTGGATTTATAAGACCAAAAAATCCATCCTTGATCACCCTTCGGGGCCCGTGGCGCAGCAGATAGAGGCGTTGAGTCTCTCCGGTTCCAGGTGAGCATTGTCAGAAGATAGCAGTTTCAAATCCTACCCAAGCAAGCCAGAGGTTTACTTGGTCAAAAACGTGGAGGGATAGACAACAACTATGGAAGGCAGTAATTACTGGGGATACGGTTACAAGACTCAACATTTCTATCCGAGGTCGCGGTAAATCACCTGAAGAAGGCCAGAGGTGAAATTTGGCCGAAACGTAGTGAAAAAAGAAACAACACACAAAAAAACTACCAAGATGAGGACAAAAAGTCCGCAATAAATAAAAAAATTAATTCTCAAATTATCAACCAGTTTTTGTTATGGCACTAAAAGTCCAAAAATAACAGCAAAGTTATGTTGAAAAAAGATGGGAACTTTGAACTTTACATTCTAGTATATATATACATATATATATACACAACTCAGAAACATATAAAATTATGAACACTAAAAATTCATTTCTTTTGGCATAATGGTTAGAGTGTTCGCCAATGGCCCGGAAGACCTGGGTTCAATCCCAGGTTGAGTCATACCAAAGACTCCAAAAAATGGTACTTGATGGCTTCTTGCTTAAAACTCAGCATTATAACATATGGATCAAGGATAAAGTGGGGCAATCTAGGGAAAGGAGTAGTGCCCTTCCCTATACCTCGGTGTAGTAACTATTGAAAAGTGAGCCTTCAGGTCATCCTTGACTACAGTCGCCAACTTTATAAGTTTCATGTGGTGTGCACAATCATCAGACAAAAAAGTGAGACAAGTGGCCAATCAAAAATAATTATAAAGCGAGTCACATGTAAAGATGGAAGTACATGTAACACTTACATGCAGACCCCCCATATATATATATATATATATATAGGGTTGTCCAAATAGAGGATCTCTTATCTCCCCCAACTATGAGTTAAATAGTACCACTACTGTCCTTCTATACAGATGACTTTAGCATTAAACAGGTTAGAGAAGTCAGCAGATTTTAGAAGATAACAAAATGGAAAGAATAATTTTTTGATAGGAATGAAATGTCCATAATGTCTTTGGCACTGGTACAGAGGTTGGTAGACAGTAGTCTGATTTTGTCTATGTTCTTTTTAACTGGGTGGTTAAAGCAAGAAAAGCAGTTTTTCCAAGAAATCAAAGCTCCATATATTCAATAGGAAAATTTAAATTTAGTTAGTAGTAGCAGTCTGAGAGTGTCACAGTTGGCAGTTGGCCATCAATACAGAAAGATTTCCACTAGGCCAAACTGAGGGATTATAGCAGTTCAAGGAAAATCACCAGTAGAGTTTGGGTTAAGAGAACAGCAGTGTCACTGCAACTAGACAAAGTGAGGCAGAAAACTGACCAGCACCCAAATTTGTGTCTACTGTCCATATCACTATAGTTAGGTTCTACTCAACTTAAGCTGAAAAACTGAGTGTCATACATGCTAATTCCAGGATTATTTCAAAGAGGAATTGTTAATAAAGACAACCATACAATTGAATCTTCAGGTTCTGTTTTTTGTTGTTGTTGTTTTTTTTTGTGAACCTTCAACAGTTTTGACCCAAACTAGCAGCTGACTTCATTTTGGGGAAACAAACACAACATTGAGAGAGGTAGATTGATAGGTAAGACAGTGATTTTTACTTGCATAATTATTAATAATCTTAATTAACATTGTTACAAGACGAGATCTTGCCTTGATTTGAAAAAACAAAAAGAAAGAAAAGAAGAAAAGAAAAAAAAAAAACGGAAGTTAACACTTCGAGTTCCCAACCCAAAATGAAAAGTTAGTCGCTCACGCATGGGCTCCGCGCAGAACTTCCGTTTGCGATAAATTAACAAAAAAAAAATACATTAATAAATATCCAATTGGAACGCTTCCCGCGGGGCACAAAAATTGCCGTTCTGAGCCTACAGAAAACGTATAAATAGACGGACCAAATAATCATCAGGCAGTTGCGTTCCTACACCACAGATTTGTTCCCTCACACGACCCGTGTTAAGGATTCTTCACCCCGTCTGGCGCCTGTCATCCGATACATCAAACGCTTTCCGCAGCTACCAACGTTATCCTAATTCCAAGAAAACCATCCCTTCACCACGAGACAAGTACAGTACATGAACTTTATAACTACTACCACTGAATTCATTCTTTGACTGTGAACGTATTTCTCCGTTCTACTCTCTGTACTTACTCTATCTATAAAAAATTTCTATAACCTCATTACTGTGTTATTGTGAGTATATATACGTTCTTTGTTTTGCAACCATACCCATTTCTCGCCCACAACTCAGAATATAACACTGGTGTCAAGCGTGCAGCAAAACAAGTATGGAATACTCCGGCCTTTCTCGATCAGAAATCTTGGAAATTATAAAACAGCAAAAAGCAGCGATTCTCCAAACGAAAATTGACATGGAGCCAGCAGACAACCCGCAAGCACAATTAATCATTAGTGAACTGAAAACAGACCTCCACAAACTTTTAACTGCTCTGCAAACTACCGCACACGATCGATCGCACACATTGCAACAACACACCACAAACTATGAGCTTCTATTGCGACAGCAGTCACTTCGGGACGCCACAAAATCCATCCGGACCTTCGAACCGGGCAGCGATGTAAACCGCTTCATTACCGACCTTAATAAGGCTTACACCATACACGTTAAGCCAGAATTAAGAGAATATCCTGCAATGGAGAAGGAGTTTGTCAAGCTGGCAAAGCAACTACTGAACGAAGGCATATTCCAGCAGATGGAGGACTCAAGACAGCCTACGTCCACGTTCGAGGAACTAAAGGCTTACCTTATATCCATCCACGGGAGCTAAATGACAAACTTCCAGTACGTCTCGTATGGATTCGGCAATTCATCGAGACACGCCTTAACGAGAGCATCAGAACCGACATGTTCTCCAATCTAATGGCCCCCATAAACGAACTAAATAAGCCCGGACGAACATTCGTCTGGACCGAAGGGGCCAACAAGGCTTTCAATAAAATTAAGAAGCGCCTCGCTTCACCACCAATCATTTCATTCCCCGACTTCACCGGACTCTTTACCCTCACCACCGACGCCAGTGATATCGCATGTGGGGCCATTCTCATGCAAGAGAATAAACACGGCCAAAAGAAAATAATAGCAGTTGCCTCACACACCTTTAACGCGACGGAGCGCAACTGGTCAACAACTGAACGTGAAGCATATGCGATAAAATGGGCCATCACCAAATTCGATTACTTCTTGCGTAGTCGTCCCTTCGTCGTCCTCACAGATCATCGATCTCTCACATACTTGGATCAACGTGAATTCAACAATGCGAAGATACGACGATGGCAGGAGGAAATATCGTGCTACAAATTCGTCTTGGAATATGTAGAAGGTGAATCGAATGTCTGGGCAGACATGCTCAGTCGGAGATATGGCCACAGCAAGGACAAGCTTACGGCAGACCCCACACCTGCAGGGAAGCGCTTCAAACTCCAAGGCTCCAGTCTAAACATCTACGTTCCATCCTGGTGCATGGACGAAATCAAGAGCTCCCAGCTGCTCCCTGGGACTCACACAACACGGAACATTCAGCATCATCTGCAGGCCATCGACGCATTCCTCGCGTTTCATGCCACATGGACCATCCCGGTTGAAGAGATAGCTGACCACATGGGTATTGCAGCGGAACAAGCCTCTGATGACACACTTTCAAAAATCATCAGAGCTCTTCAGTTGGCAACCCCAAGACCGGACGCTACCCTACTCGACCCCAAAGATCATCGTACCGGGCTATATAACAAACACATGCACCAATTCTACTTGGAACCTGGTACATCTGTATTGATGATCAGGGATACTACAAACACACCAAAACTGGTAGTACCCTACAAGCTCCGGACAAAATATCTCCACCAAGCCCATGACTGTGTCAACCACTCAGGGATCTCCCGCATGCAGGAACACCTATCCAGCTACTGGTGGGAGTTCAAAAATCGCGATATCAGGGCGTATGTTCAGTCATGCCAAACCTGCGCTAAACGCAAGGGAAATTACGGCATGCGCCGAAACTGGTCCACGGGCCATTGCAAGAGAGGCGGAAAACCATTCAAGGTTGTCTACATAGATTTTGTCTCAATGCCCCTCTCAAAGGGCAAGCGGTACATACTTACTATTCTAGACAGCTTCAGCCGCCACCTCATGGCCATACCATGTGCCAGAGGCCGCGCAATCGATGCAGCCCGCGGACTCTACCAGTTCTTTCTTCGTCACCGCGAGATTCCCCGCATTGTCTCCTCCGACCGAGGAACCCACTTCACTGGTGAGGCCTACAAGGAATTTTGTGACCTAACCTCGATCACCCGGGAACTTCACTGCCCGTGGCGACCACAAAGCTCGGGGAACATTGAGAGGCAACACCGGACCTTAAAAAACGCCCTTTACATGATCTGCGAAGACAGAAACTGTGAATGGACGGACGTTCTCGAATCCGCAGTTTCCTCAATAAATGCCACAGCCAACACCGCCACTGGTGCATCCCCGCATTACATTATCACCGGCCGCCAACCAAACATTGGTCTACCGAAGATCCCCTGCCAAGACATCGTTAACAACAACCCAGGTGCTTACGGTATGCAGATAAACGCTCTGCTCCGACAGGTGCATCAAAGAGTCGCCTTGGCGAACAACGAGGCTGACCACAAAATGGAAGCCAAACTGAACCGCAGCATCTTCAAAGACCCGATACAAGTCGGTGACAAGGTGCTACTCCACCGACCGCAATCCGCAACAGCCCACTTGTCTCACCTGCCTTGGATAGGTGACTTTGAGGTCACCAAAACGAACGGTTTGGTAGTTCAAGTGAAAAACGACAACTGTGAAACGCATTGGGTTCACCGTGGACACGTCCGTCGACTCGTACCACGACCAAATGACCTGCAACACATGCATCGACCACCCCCACCTCCAGCTCTATCCCCACCTCACCAAATTCCCAATCACCCGTCGACACGACCACTCCTATCTCCTTGTCCACCCCGGCAACCTACCCATCACCCGTTGTCACAACTCCCTACACTTTCGTCAGGGGAGCATCTTGTCGCAAATGACTGCAGTTCCGGAGACAATACCCAAAACCCAACGAAACGAACAACACGAGGGCAACTCCCAGCACGCTTTAAAGACTTCGTTATGTGCCAAAAAACAAAATAAATAATACATAACCTCAAAAAAAAAAACAAAAAAAAAAAAAAACAAAAAAAAAAACACGCAAGCAAGCACTAACAACATAGCAACTTCAAATCATGGTAAGATCTGGGGGAGCTGTTACAAGACGAGATCTTGCCTTGATTTGAAAAAACAAAAAGAAAGAAAAGAAGAAAAGAAAAAAAAAAACGGAAGTTAACACTTCGAGTTCCCAACCCAAAATGAAAAGTTAGTCGCTCACGCATGGGCTCCGCGCAGAACTTCCGTTTGCGATAAATTAACAAAAAAAAAATACATTAATAAATATCCAATTGGAACGCTTCCCGCGGGGCACAAAAATTGCCGTTCTGAGCCTACAGAAAACGTATAAATAGACGGACCAAATAATCATCAGGCAGTTGCGTTCCTACACCACAGATTTGTTCCCTCACACGACCCGTGTTAAGGATTCTTCACCCCGTCTGGCGCCTGTCATCCGATACATCAAACGCTTTCCGCAGCTACCAACGTTATCCTAATTCCAAGAAAACCATCCCTTCACCACGAGACAAGTACAGTACATGAACTTTATAACTACTACCACTGAATTCATTCTTTGACTGTGAACGTATTTCTCCGTTCTACTCTCTGTACTTACTCTATCTATAAAAAATTTCTATAACCTCATTACTGTGTTATTGTGAGTATATATACGTTCTTTGTTTTGCAACCATACCCATTTCTCGCCCACAACTCAGAATATAACAACATTATCCTTAATCTAGTTGCTTAGTCTAGTTGCTTTTTATCCTAACTCACTTGGATTGTCACTTTTATGACTGCAAGAAACTACATGCTATGGAAACAAAAACTAAGAACAAGTTCCTATTGAGACTTTATCTCATGTCCCCTTCTGCCTTAGGCAAACTTGGTTTTTCATACCAACTACTATACTAACTTAGCTATGAGAACATGGATGGTATCACAGAAGTTCAAATAACTCCTACAAAGCGACTTAATATCTCTGATGGGTTGGCATCATATTTGCTATTTATTTACACACTAGTAGTGCTAAGGATAAATAGTAAGGTTGACTGGACTCTTTAGCCTTGGTTAGGCAACCAGTCTAAGAGAAGGAAAACTATGAATTCCAACCAGTTGTAGACTTAGATAAGGATAGGCTCTGCAAGGCTATTCCTGCTCAAGACACACTACATAAATAGTGTCCCAGGAACCAAACCAGGTTATAGGATCAGTGAAAGTGAGAGATCTCAGAATGTTTTTGAATAAATAAAACCAATATGAAATTATCAATTACATTTTAGAGTATTATTAATAGCTGACAAACTATATTACACTTGAGTAATAATCTTTAGTTATACAAATAATACTAATTATAAAAACAGATATTAAAAAATTTGAAAAGCTTTCAAATAACTAACCTTCAACATTTTCCATGTCAATTAGCATCAACAAATTCCATTACCATTTAAAAGTGACAATTTTTTAGAATCTAATAAAGCTGTTTTAGTGAAGTATTTTTATACAGTTTTTTGTCATTTTATGAAAACTTTTATAAGTTTTTTTGTCATTTTATACAAATGAATTATTACAACTACAACCCCCCATATATTCTTTGTCTCTGTTTACAAATTAATAATCAATACTTAATCAATTATAATCAATATGTTGATATTTTCTAATTATCTAGCTGATAACAGCTGTTTCATGCAGCTAACAATTGTTATAAGCTAAAAAAAATATTGACGTATTGATTATAATTGATTAATTATAATTATTATAGTTATACTTTAAATATTCAGCAATTTGTATAAAAGGAATAAAAAAAGATAAGCTATAAAAAAGGATAAAAATATTATTTGAGACAATGGCATGAAATAATATAATATATTATACAAAGCTCTATTTCATTTTGAGCACTCAAAACAGATATAAGAATACAAAAATGAAAAGAAAAAAGAAAACTGAATGCTAAGCTTAGCACAAGACAAAAAGTATAGTGCTCAGTGAGAATCAAATTTGCAATGGTCTGTAAATCTGACTTGCTAACAATTACATCATGTGAGGTGCCCATAATATACATGAATATCTCTTTTGTACACATGATGCAAAAAAAAATGATTAAAGATTAAAAGAAAACAAAAAACTGCATTGGTGCTAAAAAAGCCTCCATCAGTTGATGTTTTTGAGCCAAGCTAATATGGAGCATCACTAACCGAGAGTATCCAAGCAGAAGTTTGTTTCTGTCATATTATTGGGATGCCAGACCAAAATTCAGACTCATCCCATAATTCTTTGGTATATTCACAACTTTCCAGTCAATGTACATGAGCCTAGCAATAAAACATTAATTCATTGTCTAAAATTTGAATTAACTTACAAGATGGTGATATCATGAAACAGAACATGAAATTTAGTTGGAAAGACAATATATATAGTTATATCCAGTCTAATATTGGAAAAAGCAATGATTTTATGCAACAAATATTTATTTTTTAACATAATCCCCTTCCTTTTCAGGATACTTAAACTAATGCTTCTCTGCTAATCATAGTTCAACAAAATTATATATATATATATATATATATATATATATATATATATATAGTCATCCACAGACAGATCTGTTTCGTTCTATCAGAATTCATCAGTGTGGCTAGACAGTAGCTTCCTGTAGCTGTGATCGAAACCCGGTTGACTCAAACGCCAAGCCAAAGCCTCTAACCATTCAGCCACGAGGAGCTATTAGCTGCGAAGTAAATTTTAAATGGTTATGAATCACAATTACAATTGTTTACATACATCCATTCAACGGCTGCCGAGACCTCAATTCATATACGAAGAGGCTTGCAATAGATGCTAATGGCAACACGATTACTTCTTTGCCAGAGAACTCAACCCTATGGGGGTAGGGGAGTATGTATACATATATATATAAAATGTACTTTGCTATATTTATAAATGAAGGGTACTCAATATAAGTGATAGAGTATATGCAGCTCCAAGTTAGAATAGGATAGACACAGTATCAACAGCAAATTGTTGACTATAAAATTCTTGTCTTTACAATCATCAGACCAAGAGTTTCCCACAAAGTAGGTTTCCCTTTATATACTATTATGTGGTGCATGATGGGAAGGGTGATTTAGTTTGTGGGGCATTTTGGGAAGAGGGGTCTTGCAAATATTGCATGGTTATTTACATGGTTATATTAATTTTATGATTTGTTAATTCATTTACTCAGTTATGTTTAATTTCTCCAGTAGTGTCCTGCATAACAAACACATAAGTGATGTTCTCCTACAGACCCTCTCACATGGTTGGACCAGTGTTGGTCAACCAGCAAAATCTTAATTGCTCTTGATGGATACAGGATGTAGTTTGGAATACCTGCTGGGAGTGATGGATGATAGGGACAAATGAAGAGAGAGAGAGAGTCAGGGAAGTGCTAGAAGTGTGACTTGATGATGATGTTTAATTTATTATTCTCTAGTGTTTTATTATATATATATATATATATATATATATACACACACTAATGTATATGTATGTAAATTTTATACTTGGACAATGTTTTAACCTATATTTATAGATAATCAATAGTCAACATGAAAAGTTTTTTACTGGTTTTTATAGCATATCAACCATTGTTGGTTATTTAATGCCTAATCCTCTTAACATATATATACTAAATATATACAATTTGTAAACACATTTTGTTTATGACATTTTTAAGCAAGCCTGAGCTCATTTTTTTCACACTCAGTTTAATGTTTAAGTATTTCTATCTAATATGAATTGTTCTATTCATGATTAACCATTTGTTTGCACAAAGTTAGACAGATATACATATATGATCTGTAAGTGAATAGTTTGTAGGTCATTTCATTTTTAATTAGAATTAATTTGTTTGCACACTAGTATTGATATATTTTCAACAAAGTTAAATGGTTCCAATTATTGCTATCAAACACAAATAATTCTATTCAACAGTAAAATAGTTCCAAGTATGGCTATCTAATACCATTAAATCAATTTAGGCACATACATTTAAATAGATTCAAGTATTGATATTTAACACTAATAATTCTTTTCAACATTACTCATTTGTTTCCACACAGTTAAATGGTACCAAATATGGCTATATATGGTGCCATATCCTGCTTGTGGTAGAGGGGTTGGGTAAATATATAAATTTAAAAACATCAAACTAAAAATTATTCTAAATTAGTAGAATTGAAAGCAAATTTTTAGATATAAGCTGTGAAATAAGCACTTAACTTTATTTTAAACATTCTTATGGTTGGTTTGGTAGATGAGATGCTGCTACCAAAAATGATATCAGCATGTGTCTAGTGAAGACTTGAACAGCTATCAATAGACTACTGGTCATATGGAAGTCAGACCAATGTGACGTTGTATACTAATATTCCAGGATGATAGCCCATTTAGGGCATATGCACCATTGGATTCTACTCTGACCTTAAGAGATAGACATTTTGGTCATTGTCCTCAGTAGAAGGCTATTACGTAGAATCTATATCGCTGAGAACAGCCCAGCACTTGACACTCCACAAAATAAATCCCAGTCAAGACTCCTATTTAGGTGTATGTGAAATAAACAAATAATGTGGATGCTGGTTCGAGATTAGACTGGTCTCTGATGTCGTAAAGGGGTTGCCGATTTGTTCTTAAATATGCCACCAAGTCCTTGTCCCCCTACCCCTTCATATTACAGAGGAACGAATTTCTAGGTTAGATGACATTCACTGTAGATAGATTTCCAAATTCTCTTATATTATTTAGGGAAGCAATAAGATGTGTTAGCGAGAATTAATGAAAGGGGAATGAGGCCGAGATATAAGATACATGTAAAAAAAAATCAATTCAACCGAGGAAAGAGAACAAAATTAAAACATTTCAACACAAGGGTGCATTTAAAATATAACAAAAATTTTAATATCCGACGATCAAATCAAACAATGATCAAATTCAAGAAACAGTCATTTTTTCTTTTTTCAAACACCGGAAATATTTAGCCAACAGGAAAAGATCAAACAAAAATGTCTCTCAACAGTCCTTTTTCTTCTTTCTCTTTTTTTCTCTTTTCTTTTACTTGAATAAAAGTGTTTAAGATGCCGGACTGAGGTGTATAGAAATGTTCACACAATATTTTTAATAATTGATGGAATAGAACATTCACAGTTTTTTTGAATACACACTACTTTCCAATATTTAAGATTTGGAAAAGGAAAACAGTTTGAGCAGTACTTGTCTTTGACGGATTTTCAATTCCCAGACCTTTTCTCTTTTTACAGGTGATTCTTTTCTTTCTCCCAGAGCTAGTCAAAATACAGTGACTTGTCCTTAACACTGTTCCACCTGAAACTAAAGATTCTCTTTCAAATTTCTCTAATGCGTGCCGGCTTTTTGTTGCGAAGATTCTATCGACCAATCAATTATTTTTTCTTCTTCTACCACCTCATCAAACCATGCCACTTGATTAACTTTGACTTCTATCATCTATCGCTTCAACAGGCTAAAGTGCAAGGGATTTAGTTTGTTTACCATTTCTATTCCCCACCACTTTAACAGTCGGCCCTTGTCTTCCAATCTTTCCTAACGCCTGTTGATTCAAATCAAGAGGGGTAAGAGTATTGACCTCCCCTTCAGTCTATAGCATACCACGTCACAACTATCAAATGAAATAAAGCGCAGTTTTTTCCAAGCAGCAGTTGTGTCAATACTACTGTATGGATGCATCACATAGACGCTGACTAAACATATGAAGACAAAGCTTGACGGCAATTGCACAAGAATGCTGCGAGCTGTATTGTTCAATACAGTTCCTGGAGGCAGCATCCCACAAAGCAGCAACCGTATGGACATAAACCATTCATTTTGAAAACCATCCAGGTTAGATGAACAAGACATGTAGGACAATACTGGAGAAGTAAGAGTGAGCTCATAAGTGATGTACACCTGTGGACCTCCTCACATGGACGAGCAAGGGTAGGGCAACCAGCTGGAATATATCTACAACAGTTCTATACTGATACAGGATGTAGCATAGAAGACCTACCGTGAGTGATGGATGATAGGGACGAGTGATGGGAGAGGGTCAGGGAAATCCATGTTAGCTGCATGCCATGATGATGATAGTTGGTTCATTTTATATCCAGTTAATCCTCAGTGGGTCATTTTATAATGAAGTCAATTTAAGAATTAGGGTCAACTGTATATACATGTATCTTCTAAATCATTTTAAATAAGTAAACACAACATACTTAGTTGCAATATCAATGCTTTAAGAAAAAATTCACAATCATTTTAAACCTTATTTCAAACAAATCTTTCATACAAATTTAAATAAAGTCATATGCACTGCAGATCAACTTATACGAGTACAATAAATTGATGATGTCTACACATCTGAACTTCATTAACAGTTTTTATGACACACAAGATTATACAAGTGCAGAACTCTCCAGTGGTTCTAAAACAGATAATATTAGGTGAAAACAGTAAGAAAGGAAGATAACTTTTCGACAAAAAGATATTCAATATTTACCTGTGAACAACAAAACTTTTGACATGGGAGAATATTTTTGTGACCTTGTAGTTGACTTTTCTCAATCTGTATAAGTGTACATGAAATAGTTCTATTCTGTCAGTATTCATTCCTGACCACTGATAATTCCTTTCTTCCTCATTTTCAGAGCACAACATATATGTTTAGTTATGAAACATTCAAAATAAAAATTTTATTTAAAAGTGCCTAATTCAATGGTTAATCATCAGATTCCACTTTTAACCATACTAATATCAAACTGAATTGCATTGCTGTGAAATAGGATGGACAGATTTGGGGTGACATATAAACACCTAAATAAACAAACCAAACAGTCACAGCTCATTTGAAATGCACAGCCCTTCTATGCTTAACACATACATCTCAAATGAAATGTTCATTTGCCAGGTATTTTGACAGTAAATACTCTAGCGAGAAAAATCACACATGCAGCAGATCAACACGTGCAAAAATATATCTGGCATGTAAAATAAGATTGGGACAGAGAAACATGTGATTAGGAAGATCAAACTCACATCCTCCCAATCGTGAATCGTGTTTGACGTCAAGACTACCTACATGCTGGCGCACATGTAAATTACTACATTGTGTGATTGACCCAGATTTGGCATTTTGGTAAGATTATTTAAGTCCTGCCTGAATGCACCTGGGCAAGAGAGGCATTTTTCGTCTCCTCTCCAGTTGTTGGGTCACATTCGACTGGCCATGCTCGCCTTGACACAGATCTAGTTGGGTGTGCCTTGGCACTGGAGATTTCCTCCGGCCTCAGGGGGCCATCCCCCAAGGCTTTTACCCACTCTGGGGGGGAGGTAGGTTTATTGCCTGGTGCCAGAGGCGCCCGTAATAAGGGGAATGCCGATGGGACCGAAGGTATTTTTGGCCATACCAGACACGTGTGTGCTTTGGCCCTGCAACTGGACCCACCTTAAAAACGGCCTTATGCCAGATTTGTACACTTAGTGGGGCATATGATAAATACCGAGAGGCGTTTTGAGTCTGACTCGGCCAAACCCTTTGTGTTTGGTGCGCTTCTCCAGTTGGTGGGTCGCATTTGGCCGACCATGTTGTTAACTACATGGCTCGGCTGGGTGTGTCTCGTCAGCTGGACATCTCTTTGGCCTCAGGGAGCCGTCCCTCCGGCTTTTACCTCCTTTGGGAGGGTTAGGTTTATCGCCTGGCGCCTGAGGCGCCCTTTTAAGGGGAATGCCGACGGGGCCAGAAGCATTTTTTAGAATGCCAGGCATGTGTGAGCCCCGGCCCTGCACCTGGATCCACCTTAAAAATGACCTAGTGCCAGATTTGTATACATGGTGGGGCGTATGATAAATACCAAGAGGAGTTTTGAGTTTTGATGACGCACTACAAGAGACGAGCTTGGGTGTAGGACTGCTAAAGAAGATTGTTGCAGGCAAAAACGAATTCATAGGAAGAAGCTATGAGAACTATCATTTTCAGCGAAGAAATTCGGTTGTCCACCTTCTATTAAGAAGACGACACAGCAATAGCACTTGAAATTGATTCCACGTGTTCAGTTACGAGGGACTCTTTTCTTTCTGTTACTGACGAGGCATACTATCCACCCCCCACTTCTTTCAGACATATAACAGTCATATGGAGAAAATTGGATACCAGAAAATGATTTTCATTCAATAAATGAATATGCTATGTCACCAATACATTTTATATTGTTTCTTTGAAATCAAATCAACTCTTTAGAAAAAACTTTTTTTCACAAAAACTTTTCTCCTGACAATGACCAAAGGTGAAAACTACACAGTCTGAAGGTATTAAAAAAAAATCACGTTAACTTCAATATTCAAATTTGGTTTGAAAAAATTGTCAAATTTTTAACAATCAATTTAGATGTCAAAACAAAGCCCAAGTTAAAATTTTAGACCGTATCAGTATGTTTTATTGAAGTTATTTGATGCATTCTAAAAAATTTGCTATCTGAAGTTATTAGACAAAACAAAATATTCACATTTTACTTCAATAAAAAGGTAATAAAATCATCAAAATTTGATCAACACCTATAAAAGAACAAATAATAAACACATGATAAATCTTTGAATCCTTTACATTTCAACATAGTGATCCTTCTCAATAACAACCAGTTATCTATTATACATTGATTTTGTTATTTTTCTTTTACTTTTTGACTTCAGCAAGTTCAATTTCTGACATGATAGTTTTAATTGCTTCCCAAAGGCTTGCTTTGCTGTTATATTGTTTACTACTTTCATATAATTTCATCTTCACAAATGACCACTGATTTTTGATCAGATTCAGATCAGGATTTGATGGTAGCTATTCTATTATTTTCTCTCCTGTAAGCCTTTTATGCTCAAAGAACTCATAGGTTATCTTAGATACATGAGAAGGAGTGTTGTCATGCATAAATACACACTTCACTTTCCAACTGCAAAACTGTGATGAGTACTATTCAAAGAAAGCCTTGTCCATAAAATTGGAATAGTTAGTACTGTTCAGATTAACTCTGTCATAACTTTGAATAGTCTTACAATTGCTTGATCAACAATCTCAGTCCATATTATCCTTGATCCTTACCTTATAATGCTGAGTTTTAAGCAAGGCGGTATCAAATACCATTTTTGAGTCCTTGGTATGACCCAACCTGGGATGGAAAACCGGTCTACCAGACTATTGACGAACATTCTACTCATTAAGCCAATGCCTTTTTTTTAGCCACAGGCATGACTGAATTGGATAAAATCCATCCTTGGCTCCTTCCATCAGGTCCATCAAGATCCATCCATGAAAATCACTTTAGAAAAGTCAATTTTCATGTATTTTGTGGCGCAATTTTGATGCTTTAAAATATTTACTTTAATGAAAGAAGATTGCCTAGGAGATTTTTGTACAGATCTCAATTCACAAAGTATTCTACACCTTTGTCTTTCTCAACTCAATTTCAACCTTTTCAAAAATCTGAGCACAGGTCAAAAGTGGTTGATTTGCTATAGCTTGCTTTAGTTTACATTCATCTCAAAGACATAAGTTCTTAAAGCTTTTTCCTTTCCTTTGAGTTCTCAATTTAGTTATATTTTCAATATTTTCAGTTTATTGTTCAATGATCTCTGCAAAGCTCTTTTGATATCTAAAAAGTGGACATTCCCTCTCTCCATAACTTTGTTATTTTCTGTTTTTCAGCAATTGTTACATTATCTTCTTTACCCATATTTCAACGTATATTATAGACAAAAAGAAAAAAATAGAGAAAAAGAAAAAATAGTTTTTATTAGAATTCAGAGATTTTTAGCTAATCTTCATGTTAACTTCAGTCAGTCCATTTTCATGAATTTCAAATATCTCAAAAACTAACCATTAAAAATGGCAGAAATTTTACTTAAATATTTTAATAAGGGTGGAAATGGATGAGTTTAAATTTGATAAATATTGGTTCAGAATTTAATTTATTAAAGTTTATTTGAATTGCATAGTGACTTCAAACATGCTGTAGTTGAGTTGTCTTATCAATTTTGTTAAATTTTTATATATAAGATACTATAATAGTAAATGCTCCAATTTATTTCCATGGAAACTACAGATATAGGGATAAAAATAACACTACTGAATAAAGGAAGCTTTCATGGGTTGAAGAGATATGAAGACAAATAGTTGTAAAGATTTGTCTGTCATCAATTTGCATGAGAAACACATAAGGAGACCAGTTCAATTTTATTGAGGCACAGCAGAGGATTTATAATGCTTATATAGAACCAGAAATTTTAAAATTCTTAGGCTATGGGTTTATTGATCTCTCTCTCTCTCTCTTCTAAATGTGTGTGTGTGTGTGTGTGTGTGTGTGTGTGTTAGACATTGTAGGTATATCATATATCAACTGAATGCATGTTATTATACTTCAGTATCAAATTTGTATTTTACTTATTTCATATCTTAGTTTTATTAAATAAGTTATGGTAGCAAAGGAGAAAGAAAAATAAGATCAACACTGCCAGTAAGTCTTCTTGGTTCTCAAAATACACCTTTAATCCTCCAACATGATGTTGGTGCATGAACAATGTCCTCAATTCACTAACAATCACATACTAAGGATCTCATGGCCGAATATATATATATATATATATATATATTTTTTTTCCTCTTAAAAAAATAAACAACAATCAGTCACATTAACATAATAAATTTATTTTCATCCCGTTAAAAGCATTGATATAGATCAATGCTCTAAAAAATTAACAGGACTTCTTCAGATCAAACAAGTAATGAATTAAATTAAATTTTTTCACATTTACAGCCAGACAAAAAAAAGAATTATTTCTCTTATACAATAAAGCAAGCCTAAACCTTAAAGTAACAATAAGTATCAAATTATTATGCCATGTAAAACAACATCTGGTTTCATCATAATTCAAATTTAACAGAGGCAAAATTTACAGTTACAATAATACATATCAAAAATTCAAACATTTATAAAAAAAAAAAATCATTCGGACATATCTAATTTTAGTATGTCCATTTTTATCATTAAAATGAACTAAAAAATCTAAAACTAATGTTAATTATGGTACCCCACCTCCCACTAAATTACAATAATAGAGTAAAAATCACTGATATAAATTCAAATTCTAATTCATTGACCAATTTAATAAATCATAGTTATTCGTTTTCTGTTTATTTATTTATTCATTTATTCACTTATTTTTGAAAATAGTCTAAATTTATTTTTATACCTACATCTAGCAATTAAATCTCATCTCTGAGTTAATAGGTTACCAGGATCAAAGTATAACATTATTATGGACGTGCCCGTGGTGTAATTGTTATCGTCGTAGGAAATGAACACGGCGACACGAGTTCAAATCCTGGACGAGACTGATTGCGTTTCACATAGCACTAATACCCTTGGGAAAGGTATGAATCCAATTATTCTCCCTCCAGCTATGGGTAAATAGTAGGACAGACTAGGTTCTTCAGCCTTGGTTAGGCAACTAGCCTAGGAGAAGGAAAACTCTGAATTGAAACCTGTTAAACTCCACTTAAAAAAATTGACCTTGTGTCATATCCTGCCAGAGCGGAGGGGTTGGTAAATAGGAACATTATTTGTGTGTATATATATATATATATATATATACATGTATGCCTATCATATGATACTTCAATGTTAGGAATATACTTTTACTGTAGTAGATTATATTTAGTTATTTTTTCATTATCCATATTTCATCTATTCAATGAGATGCTAGTAAATAAGGAAAGTTAAAAACATAGCATGACATGTTTTGTATGTTACAAAGCAATGGACACTATATATATATATATATACAAGGCTCATTAAATAAGCTTCCAGACTTTTTTTCGTATGGGCACTTTTATTGATAGTAAACAAATGAAACTCTAGTCCCCTTTGAAATAATCTCCTCCGGCTGCAATGCACTTGCTGTACTGTTCCAACAACTTCTGGAAGGCCCCATGAAAGTCCTCTTGTGAGAGCATGTCAATGACCTTCATCACAGCCTCTTTCATCTCCTCAATTGTCTCATAATGACAGCCTCTAAGTTTTTCCTTGAGCTTAGGGAATAACCAAAAGTCACAGGGAGCAAGGTCTGGACTATAGGGACAGTGAGGAACTGTCTTGATGCCCATCTTGCTCAAATAATCTGTGACAAGGATGGAGTTGTGGACTGGTGCATTGTTCTGATGGAAATGCCACAGACCCGATTTGAAGAGTGCTGGCCTCTTCTGACGGAATCTCTTGCTGAATTCCCTTAAAACTTCAACATAGTATTCCTTGTTGACTGTCTGTCCAGTGGGAACCCAGTGCATGTAGATAATGCCAAAGCTGTCAAGAAAAGGGATCATCAAAAGTTTGTGGGTGGATTTGCTCTGTCTGGCCTTCTTGGGCCTGGGAGAGCCAGCAAGCTTCCACTGGGAACTCTGTCTCTTGGTCTCAGGGTCATAGCAGTAGATCCAGCTTTCATCGCAGGTCACCAGAGCATCAAGAACTGCAGGATCTGAATTGATCAGCTCGACCATTTCCCTGCTGTCATAACAACATCTTTCTTTCTGATCTTCTCTGAGCACCCTTGGGACAAACTTCGCACAAATCTTCCGCATCTTCAGTTCCTCGCGAATAATAGTGTGTACTGTTCCTACACTGACATCAAACTGTACACTTATTGTCTCTATAGACACACAACAGTCCTTATCCATGAAATTCTTTATTTGGCCAATCAATTCTGGTGTTCTGACTTCCTTATTCCTCCCACACCTCTCATCATCCTTAACAGACTCCTTATCTTCCTTGAATCTTTTATGCCACTCAAAAACTGATGCTCAATTCATGGTCAAAAAGCAGCCTGAAGCATTTCATGCATTTCTGTGGCATTTTTTCCAAGTTTAAAACAGAATTTTATTGCATATTGTTCTTCTAAAGTGTCCTCATGTCTAGATTGCATTTTTGAAATTCACCAGCTGTGACAATCAGGCTTTAGTAGGGTGTATTCCAATTGCTGCCGTAGCTGTTGATTTGAACCTAAAATCATAAAAATTGGTCAGTCATCTCATAAGATGTATAGCAATAACATAGTGAATTTTCAAGAGTCTACGACAATGTTGAATGCCTGTACAAAAAAGTCTGGAAAATTATTGAAGGCACCTCGTATATATATATATATGTGTGTGTGTGTGTGTGTGTGTATGTATGTATATATATAATAGATGTGTGCTTGTGTGTGTTTTGACTGACTGATTGCTTGATTTTAATGGTATGTCAACCCATTTAGTAGTTAAGGAAACACATTCAGTGTAAATTCATATTTACATTTTTTGTGAAGTTTTTTCTTAAGATTTTTTTGCATATGGTCCTATGGAATACAAATAATCTTTAAACAAATCTATTTGACCGATAGATGGAATTCTAACAAGTATTATCACTCTGGATCAGAGCAAACCTGGGTGTAATGGCAATGCAGGGGTAGTCTACAATCACTCACTCAGATCTCCAGAACTGCAGCCACGCCATCAGATTCATTTTAGTGTCATACCAGAACACCATTTTTTTTAGGAGGTCTTACTCTTCCGGAGGGAATACAGTCATTGTATTCTAAGCCTTGCTAACAGGACGGGTTGAAACAAAAAAGCTTATGGTATACAAACTGTTGTTTTATGAAAAGTCAATGATTAGGTTATATAATCTGCACCAGTCAATGTTCTTATCATTTACATCTTTAACAGGCAGCATCTGAAACTCATTGCCCATCTGATCAGAAGAAAATTCTAACAGAAAACCTACAAACTAGTATCTTTACTACCACTGTCCCATGGGTTGGGCTAAGGAAATAAACTTTTGGTCAAAGGTGGCAATGTGCATACTAAATTCTGCCTTTAAAATAAAAATTCACTAAACAGATGCAAGTGCCAGTCTATAGAGAAGAGACAATATCATAATACTGGAATTCCCTACAATTGAATGAAGATGCACTTGGTGTAATAATTGCTGTCATAGGAAACATTATCAGTGACTCAAGATCAAATCTTGGACGAGGCTGTTTGCAGTCTGCTTCCTGCTAATATAGTTGGGAAAGACATGAATCTATCTCTTTTTACCCTAGCTGCAGGTAAATAGCAGAGCGGACTGAATACTTTAGCCTTAGTATAACAACCATTTTAGGAGAAGGAAAACTATGAATTCAAATCACCTGTACTTCACTTTAAAAATTGACCTTGTGTTACATCCTGCCTGTGGTAGAGGGGTTGGGTAAATACAAACTCACTACAGTTGCCAGACCTAATACTGATGCTGTAGAAGAATGGTTGATAGGAGACCAGCAAAATATGTGGAGTGATCAATTTTAACAGCAAGTGAACCCATCTTGGGTTATTTTATGCCCAGAGGTTAGGGAATCACATTCATTGTAAATTAATATTTACAGTTTTTGTGTACTTGTTTCTTAAGAGTCTATTTTTTGTCCACAGTCCTATCAAATATGAATAATCTTTAAATGGGTCTATTTGACATAGATGGGGCCCTAAAAGAGTGAACCTAGAAGTAATAGCAGTATGGGAGTACTCCATACTCCCCAGATATCCAGAAGTGGAACCTGGCCATCAGATACAGTTTAGCATCATATCCAGGACATCCCTTCTTGTGGGAGAAGGTGGGGTCTTATCCCCCTGTAGGGAATTTCGTCAGTATATTCAAAACCTCACTGATAGGACAGTCAGATGTGAAAACCCCTTCTAAATATTCATTTGTAAAATCAAGACATGATAACAGACACAGGTGTGTGTGTGCGTGTGTGTGTGTGTTATAATAATAGTATAAACATATTATATTTTATCCAGCAGATAATTTGAAGTTATAAAGGGTGAAAGTAACTTTACAAAACAATTTGTAGATAATCAATATTTGATTACTGAGAACCATTTTCCCAATCAAATATTGATTATTTCCAAGGATGCTTTTGAAGCATTTGAGTATGTATTCATTTTCTTTATCTACTATCATCTTTCTTCCATTGTTTATGATTCAATACATATATACTGCAAGCGTGTAATGACAACAACGACCAAAAGTAAACGCGTTTTAAAAATCACAAACTGCACTAAAAATGCAGATGGACGTCTAATGTAATTTCTCCATTTAGTTGATCACACACACATATATATAGATATATATACATACATAATTTTTTCTAAATACCCTGTCCGGTGGCAAAAGCTGCTTGGTTGCGATGGAAGTGACAGTACCACCTTGAGCTACCGAAACTGTTATCACTCCTGGTTGGCGGCTGATGAGAGCAAGATATTGTATGTGTTTTCACATGTATGATGAAAATTTGAACACTAAGACTCTCTGAAAAGCAAGAAGACTCTTTGGAAAGACAAAGTGACTCTCCAGAAAGTTGCAGTGACATCCTGGAAAGACAGGAACGTAAAAAAATATGAACAGTACAACAAAGGAAAAATGCCCTCAGAGTGTCTGTAGCGGGGAAGGAGAATATATCACCCATCACACGTGCTCAAATGAAGTTGACTTGATTGCAGCTGAGAATTAAACAGCTAGTGAGGGTTATGAATCCACAAAGCACACTGGTGCAAATGACGTAATTCTCTTATCGGAGAATGTAAATCGAATATTGGGCTTATGAATCAGGAACACCCCCACAGTGTTCAGGAGCCCATTGCTGAGCAACAGCATCCTGGAGACATTCCTAGCAAGCCAAGTGGCCTAATGGTAATCAGATAGTTACATGGACATACTTAGACAAGGAGCTTTCTTTTTTGCTCACCACCCATCTTAAGGGTCCCATTGATCAACAAATGACATCTTCCTGCAGAGTTTTATATGACGTTTGTCTGGAGTGGTTTGGTGCAGTAACACATAAAAATGATAAACCAAAAGAAAAACAACCAAATAGATGACAGATACAGAAGGAAAAGTTAAGATCGGAACAGAGAATGCTGAAGCCCCAATTCATGAGAGGTTGGATATTCAGAATATCCTAAATAATATTCAAAAAAGACTTTTAGTGATCTCCAGAGCTGAAAATCAGAGAAAACATCGAAAGAAAAAGCATCAGGCTCAGAGATCATTCTACTCAAACCCTTATTCTTTTACAAAAAAACTTTTTATGGAATCAAAGAGTGGCAAGCTTGATGTACCAAAGGAGGAACTTGAGAATCACTCGAGGATTACATACTTGTATGATTTAAACAGTATCCCAATACCTCCTCTGAGAGACATACCAAAACCCCAAGAGCCAATGGTAATGCTTAATGATAGTGGGATAAAACTGAAGGAAGTCCAAGATTTCATCCATAAGGCCCATGAAGGTAATGCCCCTGGCATGAATGGGATATCGTACAAGTTATATAAAAACTGCCCATGTGTCCTCAGTAAACTCACTGTTCCCCTTCAGCAGGTTTGGAAGAAGGGTATTGTACCAGAGGAATGCTGTTTGGCTGATGGTATTTGGATACCAAAGGAAATGCAGTCAACAGGTATCACAAATTTTTGCCCAATATCCCTCCTAAATGTAGAGGGGAAAATATTTTTGGAGTTCTTGCTTGCCATATGACAAACTTTCTGATGAGTAAGCATTATATAAATACATCTGTCCAGAAGGCTGGGATACCTGGCTTCCCCAGATGTCTGGAACATTCACAAATGATATGGAACTCAATACTCTCAACTAAAGGAGACATAACAGAACTACATGTAATCTGGCTTGATCTTGCCAATGCATATGGTTCAGTTCCATACCACTTAATCCGGATGGCCCGTGACTTTTTCAACTTCCCTAGCAAGGTTAGGGAAATCATTATGAAATACTTCAATTCAGCCTTCATGAAATTTACCGTTAAAGACTATACCACCAAGTGGCAGGCACTTGAGATGAGCATCATGATGGGCTGTGTGATTTCCCCATTTCTTTTCGTTCTGGCCATGGAACTCATATTACAAGGTGCTGCAAATACGTCAAAAGGAGTGATGTAAAATGAGCATCTGACTCTTCCTCCTCCCAGAGCTTTTATGGATGACATCACCATTCTCATCACATCCAAAATCACTGCCGATGGCTTACTACAAAGGTACTATGACCTTTTCACATAGGCGAGAATGAAAACTAAGCCAAAGAAAAGTTGAAGCCTATCATTAATTGGAGGATCTGTCAGGGAGATCTATTCCAAAATTGGAGGGGATATGATCCCAACAGTCAGAGAAAAGCTGGTAAAGAGTCTTGGACGTCTTTATTCAATCCCACTGACTGATCATCATAGGGGTAGAGAGGTCCAGAAAGTAGTCTTGAAGGATCTTAAATCAACTGACAAAACTTGTCTACCCAGAAAGATGAAAGCTTGGTGTTACCAACATGGTCTGCTATCCAGTCTTTTGTGGCCCTACCTGATGTATGATATTGCACTATCTTGCATTGAGCAGATTAGTATAGCAACAAATACCTGTATAAGTGACTTGCAGTTCCACCTTGTTTTTCAAAAGTAGGTTTATATACCAATTTTGGAAACCTCTAGCTCTCAATATCTTCACTGGTAGAAGAATTCAAAATTGGGAAAGTATGCCTTCATATGATGATGAAGGACTCAGCTAACAAGGTCATTTGGAAAGCGTATCCAGAAATAAAATAATGTACAAAATGGTTGACCATTAAGGACCCCAAGAGGTGGAATGCAGCCTACGAATCAAAGACATCATAGGCATCACTCAAACCAATCAAGCTGGGCTGGGTAGCATAATAAACAAGGTATTTTCCAAAGTGGGTCTAAAGGAGAAAAGAGACATGGTGAGTGAAGAAGTCAGGATGTTTGAAGAGGAGCAAAGAACAGCCACTACTGTTGCTCAGCCCAAACAATGTGCTTGGATAAAATAGAAAGATATCAAACCAATTAGATTATTGTGGAAATCCTTAATTGAAATAGAACGACTGGCGATATCATTCCTTCTTCACTCTACATATGATCTCCAACCAAATATGAGCAACATAAAATTATGGGGATATACTGATTCGGATCCGTGCTTTTTGTGTAAAAGTGATTGGGGTACCTTGCACTATGTACTATCTGTATGTCTACAATCACTTCAGATGTACACATGGAAACATAAAAAGGTGTTGGAGGTGGTCATAGAGTTGTTAAGAACACAATGTGAGGCAGCAAACCAGCAACCTATTACAGCCAAGGAACTCATAATTCAGTTTCACAAGGAAGTTGAATGCTCAGTAAGGAAACAAAAAATTCCAATATGAAGCTACTGAATGGAGCTAGTGACTGGAAAGTTTCAGTGGATCTCAAGACATCTCAACAATTTCCAGTTCACATTATTCAAACAGAAAAGTGGCCAGACATTGTAGTGTGGTCCAATTCAAAGAAGAGTATCCTCTTCATAGAATTGACTGTCCCCTGGGAAGAAAACCGGAAAGAGGCACACAAGCAGAAGAAAAACTGATATGAGACACTGCGTGCTGACTGCATGGAAAAGCGCTGGATATGCCATGTGATTCATATTGAGGTTAGTAGTCGTGGTTTTTTAGGACACTCAGTCATTTCATTTCTTTCAAAAATAGGAATAACTGGCTGCAGTTTGAAAGTTGCCTCCTACTGTCTTCAGACCATGGTGCAACTTGGATTTAGTCAAGAGTGAAACGTCTTCAGCATGAATGAAATACACGTGGAATTACCATTCCCGTGTGATTACATAACATGAAGAAATGGTTACTGTAAGTGCATAATGACATCAATGGCCAAAAGTAAACGCGTTTTAAAAATCATAAACTGCACTAAAAATGAAGATGAACGTAAAATGTAATTTCTCCTTTTAGTTGATCTAGCATATATATATAATTTTTTTTTAAATACTCTGTCTGGTGGAAAAAGATGCTTGGTAGCACCAGGAGTGACAGTATCGCCTTGAGTTACTGAAACTGTTATCACTCTCAGTTGGTGGCTGATGAGGGCTGGGTATCGCATGTGCTTTTACACATTGTATGATGAAAAAAAAATGTGTTTGTGTGTATGTGTGTCAATACATTAAGTTCATCATCTGATCTATAGGTAGCATTACTACTTATCATTTCCAATGATGTGTTTAATGATATTCTATCTCAATTTGTTCATATCAATCTATTCTCAGTCTGCTCATACCTACTTTGGCGGAACCTAGAATATGCTGGCTGCATACTCTACAGAGGGGTAAGACCTTTCTTCCAAAAAAGGATATCCCAGGTATAACACCAAACTGAATCCAGTGGTGAAGCACTGGAGCTCTGAGGAGTGTGAAGTAAACCCTTCATTGCTTTTATTCCCAGATTCCCTCTGACTGGGAGTGCTACTTCTTTGTTAGGGTTTAAACTATTGGTCAAATAGATTTTTTTAAAAATTATTAGTATTAGTTAGTAATACTTGAAACTATACAACTGTGTGCATATGGCTTGTATTAAGAATAGTTACTTGAAGCTATAAATGTTTACAAAGGATTATTATTATTGGTTACTTGAAACTATATAATTGCTTAAAATACTTAAAACTATAAAATTGTGTACAAATTGTTAGAATTAGATACAACTGTTAACAAATTATTTATAATTATAAAGTTACTTGAAGCTATAATTATTTACAAAGGATAGTTATTATGCTGGATTGTGGCCTCAAAGTAATTGAGTTCAAACTCCAATCATGCTATTAGGTTAACTTTCGGACAAATACTCTTGGGAAAGATAAGAACTCCTTTATTCTCCCTGCTATGGGTTAAATAGTACAACTACTGTTCTTCTACAAGGATAACATCAGCATAAATAACCCATGAAGTTTGATATGCCATTAAAGAACAAGAAAGAATTATTATTATCATTATTAGTTACTAGAAACTATATGATTGCTTGAAATACTTAAAATCCTTAAAATTGTGTATACATTAGTATAAGATTTGAATCCTGGAAAACATGTACCTGTGTACCGATCATTTTCAGTGCTGTGTTTAAGAGTATCTTATCTATGTCAATCTGTTCATATCTATCTATTCATCTATCTCAGTCAGTTGATATTTATCTCAAATTTTCCAAAACATTTCTTTTTGTTTATCTCAGTCTATGCATGTTTATCTTAAACTGTTCATATCTATCTATCCTTGTCTGCTGATAACTATCAAATGTCTGACCAAATTTCCTCTTCATGTGTACATGTATATTTTAATTTGCTTTTATTCATTCCAAAGAATCAAAGAAAGAATGTGTCATTGCTTAAAATTTTTTTTTTCTAATTCATGTATATCATAAAACATATGAAGCCTTTTAAGAGGTTTGCTTGTTGATCACCTCCACATTAAACCAAATTTGTGTCACATTTTGGTTATGATGAGCCAAATAAACCATCATAAAACACAATTGATTAATTTTAAAGGCATGTCAACCCATCTGAGGTTATTCTATGCTTAGAGTTTTGTGTATTGTATGTTTATATTTAAATTTTTTGTGTACTTTAAGAGCTTTTTTGCATACAATTTTATAGTATCAATTTTTCCTATCTAATACAAATAATTTTCTATTTTTCATACTACTTTTTGCAGTGGGATCCTATATAGTCAGTGTATAATAAGTCCCACTAACAAGGTGATATTCATGAAACACATTAAGGGGTTAAATGTCACCAAATTCATAATAACCTACCATGTAACACTTGTAAGTCAGTCTTAAACACCTTTAGCACTTGTTTCCAATATAAAAACTTCTCATTGAATAAGTTGGTTGGTGGATTGGTGTTTTATGACATATCAACCATTGTGGGTTATCTAATGTCAAATCATTTTTTATTTATATATAGGATTTGTAAGTGAATTGTTAATAGTAACTTTATTTTTAAATGAGTTGTCAGAACTCATATTTGCACACAGTTGAATAGTTTTAAGTATTCCTATTTAAGACTAATAATTCTATTTGATTTAAATCATTTGTTTCCACACAATTGAATAATTATAAGTATAGCTATTTAACATTAGGTATTATATTTATCATGTATTACTATCTAATACAAACAATTTGCACACATCTGTATAGTTTCTAATAACCAATAATAATAATTCTTAGTAAATGATTGAAAAGTTCTATTTGCTCAATAGATGGGACCCTAACAGGTACGAATGCTCAGGTTAAAAGTGGACCTGAGAGTGATGCTAATGACAATGACAAGGTACTCTACATTTCCCAAACTCTGAGACTGGAGCCTCACCATTAGATGCTGTTAAATTTCATACCCAGAACACAATATAATATACAAATGTTTGAAATATATTAGAAGTACAAAGTCTCTGTTTTGAGCTGTTCTGGATGAAAATGTGCTTATTCATTATTTTCAAATATGGATATCAAGATCAAAATTCAACCTAATTTACCAGATGCTATGAAAACTATGTTCTTGGAGGTTACCTTTAGTAACACAAAAACAAATACATTTATTTAGGTGTGTATGGTATAATAGTTACTGTAATAGTTATAAGAATTTATCTCCCCTTATTGGAACTCTTAAACAAAGAAATAGAAATAAGGTATCAGCCTCATAAAGACCAGGGTCGATTTAAAAAACAACCTGTATTTAGTTAATAAAAGCATGTAGTTAAGAACATACATGTTTTGTCATAATTACTAATTAAAGCCAGATCCCAATATATTATATCACCATTATAAGAAATAGACACAGTAACTTGAATTCAGATCCTACATGGAGCTGTTTGTATTTCACATTGTACAAATGCTCTTGGGAAATGCATGGATCCATTTCTTCTCCCCTCAAGTATTGTATCACTATGGTTTCAACCGAGACAGACATCGACACGTGAGTAGCAAAGTCATGGACAGCTATTGGTCACATGGAAGTCAGACCTGACCAATAAAATGAAATGCAGTTTCTTCCAAGCAGCAGTCGTGTTGATACTGCTATATGGATGCACTACATGGGCGCTAACTAAATGTATGGATAAAAAGCTTGACGGCAACTACACAAGAATGCTGCAAGCAATATTGAACAAGTCTTGGAGGAAGCACCCCACAAAGCAGCAGCAGTATGGCCACCAACTACCCATCATGAAAACTATCAACCAGACATGTGGGACACTGCAGAAGAAGAAGAAATGAGCTCATAAGTGATGTACTCCTGTGAACTCCTTCACATGGACGAGGAAAGGCAGGACGACCAGCTCGAACCTACATACAGCAGCTCTGTGCCGATACGGGATGCAGCTCTGAAGACCTGCCAGAAGCAATGGACGATAGGGAGGGGCAGCAAGAGAGGGTCAGGGATATTTGTGCTGATAGTGCAACATGATGATGATGATGATGATGATGATGATGATGGCTTCACCTACTTAATTGAATTCTATTGTTTTATTTAATTTTTATTTGACCTTCATTTGCAAAGTTAAGCAAAAATTTTGGGCAAGTGAAATCTGAGAGTGATCCTGAGAAACTGCATGTAGAAAATCAAACAAAGATCAGCTGTGTTATTGTCTAGGCAGTGTGATTACTGGTATAAAAGAAAACTTCTCAGAAAGAAAAACCAGTGATCATCAGGCTGTACAGAGTGTCTGTTGATTGTTACATCATTAACTATATTCCCTGCCAAGAGCACCAGTGTCACATATGTTGCTATTACATATAAGAACCATAGAATGAATGGAGATAACTTTCCTCAACAGAGAATGACTTTTGATATCTTAGAGATATCAGTGTGAATTATTTTTTAACTTCTCCCTTAGTTCAGTATGCCTCAACTTTAGCAGTTTTGACCAATATTGACAAGTTATCTTCCCCAAAAATCACAATATGGGGTTGATTGCTTGTTTGGCAAAGTTGATGTGACCCTGGGCTATGGTCACACAATGGGTAAATAATAGGGCAGACAAGGATTTTTAGCCTTGATTTGGCAACCAATCTTGGACAAGGGAAACTCTAAATTCAAACCAGCTGTACTTTACTTTAAAAAAAATTTACCTTGCATTGCATCCCTACTCATGATGAATGGCTGAGGCATACAATACATTTATTTACCATGCCCAATTTCAATTAAAGTGCAGAAAAAAGTCTATCCTTACTTATAATACAACCCTACATTTTATAAAAATTTGATAAATCTGTGCCAGATATGGAGGCAACTCAAAGACAGCCTCATGTTATATTTACTCTAAGATGGCTTTTTGTTTAAATATTGAATACTGACAGGCAAGAGTACAAAAGACTTACCATATTTGACAGCTTATAAGATGCACTCTTTTTCCAAAAATTGTTCCAGAATATCACTCTGCATCTTATAAGTTTAAGAGTTAGCTTTTGGTTTCTGGCTAGTGCTGCAGTGGCACTTAAATTAAAACATCTCCACAAATTTAAACAAAGTCTAAATACATTAAACTTTAAAATTGACCCAACAGTGAGGAGGGCTATGAATGTCAGGCAAAAAACCTTCATTTGACATTTGTAGTTAAAACCTGTTTATTTATTCATTTATTTTAATGCCTGCTCAAACTGATGTTTGCCCAGTCAGCTGTGGCTGTGGAATACATTAACTGCATCTCTTCAGAGGGGTAAGACCCTCTCAACAAGTATCCTGTATATGACACTAAACAATCTGATGGTGAGGTTCCAGTATTGCTAGAGCTTTGGGGAATGTGGAGCACCCCTTCATTACCATCACACTCCCAGGTCCACTCTGCCTGGAGTGGTAACACCTAATAGGGTCAAATTAGGTCAAACAGAACTTAACTGTTGTTTTGAAAGTTTACTGTTTTTACATTTAAACTGCATACTTATGCAAAACTGAATTGCTTGAAATAGAACTGTTTTTGACATTGAAACTGTACTTACACTAAAATGAATTGTTTGAATTAGAACTGTTGGACTAAACTGAATAGTTTGCAATAGAAATATTTTTGATAATTAAATTGTGTACTCATGCTAAACTGAATTGTTTGAAAAAGAACTGATTATTTGTATAAAAATGGATTTGACATTAAATAACATTCAAAGGTTGATATGCCATAAAACCCAACCAACCACCAATCAAATTGAGGTGCACCTATAATTCCTTTTATTAGCTGCCAAATATGGTACTTAAATTTTTATGATGAAATAGTTGACACCAATAAAAGAAAAAGTAGGAAAAAAACCTTTATGATGATGACCAATGAGAATAATTGCTTTTGAATAATCATTCTAAGATAAACTGTCCAATGGCTATTGAGATATGATAGATAAATTGTTTTCTATCTTGGTATTGATTTATCAATTTATTTGAAGTTTTTCAAAGATCATAAATCCTATGTAATCTAACATTTGTAACAGCCCAAAAGAAAAAGTATTCAAGATATTTAGCTTATATACAGTGTAAAAGGATTTGTTTACAATAAAATATTGTAAATTTTTAATACATGATAGTTTATAAGTAGATTTTTAATATTGCATCTTTTACAGATAAAAGGAATAAAAGTCCCTTTTTTAGCTATTGTTTTAACTAATTATCATTTTTGTAGCAAACTTTTTGAATGAGAGTAAAAGATACTGGCAATTATAGAAATAGTTTAATGGAGCTGAAAAGTTTTAGATGTAATCAAAATCTAAAACTATATATATATATATATATATATATATATATATATATATATATATATATATATACTCGCGCACGCACACACACACACACACACACATACATATATACAATAGTCATTCAAAAGGTTCTAAGTCTCATTCAGTAACCATTTCAGAACTAATGTATAGTTGCACCACTTAGACTTTTTTCAAAATATTTGGAGAAGAAGCTAGATAGTAACTACACAAAGATACTGTGTGCTGTTTTGAACAGATCTCTGGAGCAGCATTCAACAAAACAGCAGCTGTACAGCCATTTACCTCTCATCTCACAAACCATCCAACTGAAATAAGCAAGATATGCAAGAGAAAGTAGGGACAAACTCATAAGCAATCTTCTCTAATGGACTCCTACACATGGACATACCAGTCTTGGCCAAACAGCAAAAACATACATTCATCAGCTCTTTGTGGACATTAGATGCCACCTCTAAGACCTGCCAAGAGCTATGGTTGATAGGGACAGATGGTGAGAGAGCATCAAGAGAATCCATGCTCTCAGCACATGATGATGATGACTAACAAAAATCTTGGCACCATATGCTATTTTCATATAATATGGATTCTCCTATTTTACTTCCCTTAACTTTTTATAACACCACGATAAAAATTTCTAAGTACTATAATTAAATCAAACAAAATTTACCAATACTTGTTTCCATTGTGAATCAAATTTTTGTCTGTGTGCTGGATGGAAGTACTAAGAAATCCAATATACTTTCAAAAAAGAACAACCTTGACACTTTTTTCAAGTGCAGCTGTGACATTTTCATTTGTGTCATACACGCGCACATGGTTGTAACAATATCTCAGCAGAATCAAAGCAGAAGGCAGTATTACTCCAGCATTCTCATTGGTCGGTTTGCCACATGTATTATCATCTCTTCTACAATTCACGTGCCACCTTCTCACATCATGTTTTTATATCAGTTTCAGTTACTAAAACTGGTGGCATGGGCTCTTGAGCAAATATTGGCAGATGTTCTGGCTGTTGATAAATGGTATGGAAATGGTTTTGTTACTTCAAACAGTTCTTATATTGGAGAAAACTTGGAGAAAAAACTGATTCTTTGTCTTCATTGAATTCTTATTCTTTAGCTAAGCACAAAGAACAGCATTTTTACAAATATGTTTAGCTTAATGGTTTAACACTTGGGCAATTTTATCACTTAAAATTTGCTAAACTTTGTTAATTGATTGATGGATTTATTTTAACAGTATCTCAACCTGTCTGAGTTTATTTTATGCCTCGAGGTTAGGAAATTGCATACACAGTATACGTATATTTACATTTTTGTGTAGTTGTTTCTTAAGATGTTTTTTGCACAGTTATGATATCAAATATTTCTAATACAAATAATTTACACACAGCTGTATCGTTTCAAGTATTCCTATCTAATACTAATAATTCAAATACAATTTTATGGTTTCAAGTAACTATTTCTATTTAATAGTAATTTGTTTGCACACAGTTATACAGTTATATGGTTTCAAGAAACTAATAATAATAATCCTTCGTAAACAATTATAGTTTCAAGTAACTATTCTTAACACAAATAAATTACATACACTTATATGATATCAAGTATCCCTATTGAATACAAATAATTTGCAAACAGATTTATTTGACCCATAAATAGGACTCTGACAGGTACTACCACACTGGTTCAGAGTGGACCTGAGAGTAATAGCAATGAAGGGGTCCTCCACATTCCTCAGATCTGGAGCCTGACCACCAAATGTAGGACACCCTTTTTTTTGCTGGGGGGTGGTGTGGCTTACTCCTTTGCAGAGGATATAGTTAGTGTATTTTAAGCCCCACTGATAGGGTGCTTTTTATTTAGAATTCAGATATTAGTTCATGAATAAAACTTTCTTGTCTCTGATGTCAGTTATATTTTTAACTTTCATATAAGCTTCTAATAAATTTGTAGTGAATTAGATTCAACCTAAGTCTGCAGTTTAACATAGCGACACAATTAAAGATGTAATCTAGTCATCCATGTGTCCATGGTGACCATAAAACAATGTAACACCATTAGGGATCACACAATGACGTATCATGACCAAAGAGGTCAACATTCTTTCTGAACTTGGTTGGCATCTTTTTGTAAAATAACCCAACTCCACTATGTGTTCTTTAGATCTAGAGGTGGAAAAATATCTTTACAACTTAAAGTTCCTTGATAAAAAAAATGTACTCAACCTCCTAAATTTTTTAACTTTTGACTTGTCAATGCTTAAAAAAAAAATGGATATTTTGACATCAACTTTCTTTGTTTAAAACTATCAAAGGTATAACTTAATAACTGACAAAAATATTCAACTGTTTGACATTTTATTTATTTCCTCTTCATTTTCACAATATGGAGGCTAAGTTGGCCATTCCATGGACATTTGTATTGAACATTGCAAATTTGTCAAAAACATATGATAAACCATACAATGGGCACATGTTTATGGACCAAAATTTCACCAGAAAACCATTTATAACCTCTAAGAAGACATATGTTGAAAAGAATTTAATATTCATTAGACTTTTGAATCACAAGTAAAAGCACAAAAAAATTAAGAAATTACAGCACAAGGTCAATTGGCAATATCTAACATACATCACTCACTCTTAACATTTAACATGTAATATAGACCAAAACCCAGAGAAAGAAGGTGCTTTCATCCAATTAACTATTATCATTAATAATTTCCTAAGATCATGATGTCTTGAAATAGCATGAATTTTAAATGAAAAATTTTTAAATCTCGATTATGCTACAGCATTTTTAAGATATTCCAGATACATAGAAAATATTTTGGTGTTTTTTACACCCAAAATATAGGTATTTTTGAGCAGTGTTACCTTAAAATCTGGTAATAACAAGTAAAATTTCACTGAAATAATCTTAAAAAGATATTACTAAACTTTTCAGTTGAAAAAAATCAGAACATTTCTAGAAAGTATAGAGGTGTTTTGTCTTAAACTAACATGTAATGTATATGAGCTAAAAAACGTTTTAAAGATTGCCCCACAATTTCAATGATCAATTTGCATGTAAAAATTTTACCATTAATTTTTCAATAAAACTGTCAACTTTAAAACATTGTAACTTTTCAACAAAAAAGCGGCAGAAACAAAATCTTTAAAAATGTATGTTTTATCCAAAAATTCAAAATTAAGAATATGCATAACAATCTTCAAAAACAGTCAATATCTGCTCCTAGCCCACTGTGTGCCAGAAGAAGGCCAGAGATATAAGGTCAAAATATCATAAAATAAAAAGAAAACATAGCTCACTGTGGCTTTGATTCAAAGTTGTCTTTATTCTTTAAACAATCCTTTTTTTTAAGTTGTTTAACAAAGAATTCATTTTACACTCAAAATAAAACTAAAATTTGTTTATATCTTTTCTCAGATACTTGCTGTATTTCTATATACTTCTAAAATCCTACATTCCAATTCTGTTACATCATTACCATCACTGCTTATTACATGACTCATTTCCAAAAGGAAATCCCTTGAAGAACAATGCAGTGACTAAATTTACCTTCACCAAATACTGTATATATTCTATGGACTGCTTCTGTTTGAAGTTCAAACTTGCACTATATAGAAGTTCTGAATGATTGATTTTAATGGCATGTCAACCTGTCTAGGTTTGATTTCTTTTTTTAATGATATGTCGACCTTTGTGGGTTATTTAAAGCCAAAAACATCCTTTAGAAGGACAGTAGTGGTATTATCTAACCCATACCTGGAGGGATAAGGAAGTTTATATTTTTTCTAAGAGTATTAGACTGAAAGTGAATGTAATAGTGCAACCGGAGCTTGAATTTGCTAACTTCAAGGCTGCAGTCCAGAACTTTAACCATTACACCATCAAGATTCCTCCTGTCTAGGGTTATTTTATGCCTAGTGGTTAGGGAATCATGTTCATTGTACATTTATATTTACATTTTTTATGCAGTTATTTCTTAAGAGCTTTTTTTGTACATGGCCCAATTGAATACAAATAATTTTTAAACAGATCTATTTAACTCATAAATAGGATTTTCACAAGTACTACCACTCTGAGTCAGAGTGGACTTGGGAATAACAGCAATGAAGAGGTAATCCCTACTCCCCAGATCTCCAGAACTGGAACCTCACCATCAGATATAGTTTAGTGTCATAATCAAGACACTCCATATTTTGGTATGAGAGGGGGGAATCTTACTACTCTGCAAGGGATACAGTCAGCATATAAGACCAATTGACAGGGAACTCTATAGAATTTCTCATTCATAATTAACTTTAGGTCCATCCTATTGATTTTACTCATTACTATTGTATGTATACTCATCTGAAGATTATTTGGTAATAACTGATGTGTGTGCATCTTATATTTCTTAAGATAATGATTTACAGTTGAATCTTTTGTGTACAGAATCACTTTTGAGCAATGCACTAGAAATATTCTACAGACTACTTTTTTGTTACTTGTACCATGTAACCCAATATAACCTGTTGCATGCTACTTAGAAAGGGGATAGTAACTTCCATTATCATGAAGCCCAGTCAGCTGTGGCTGTAAAATATGCAAACTGCATCTCTGCTGAAGGGTAAGACCTTCCCATATACAATTAATGTCTTAGATATGACACTAAATCATCTCATGCTGAGGCTCAAGTCCTGAAACCTTGGGGAATGTAGAGTACCCCTTCATTACCATTAAACTCAGGTTCACCCTGACACAGAATGGTAATACCTGTTAGGGTCGCATCTATGAGTCAAATAAAACTATTCAATCCTTTACTATATTTGAAACCATTTAATTGAGTGCATACAAATGATTAATGTTAATTTGAATTATTAGCATTACATAGCAATGCTTGAAACCATTTAACTGTATGCCAAAGAATGAATAATGTTGAATAGAATAGAATTATTAGAGTTAGATAGCAATACTTGAAACCGTTTAGTGTTCTGGGTATGACAGTAAACTGCATCTGATGGTGAGGCTCCAGTTTTGGAGTTTGATGAATGTTGAGAATCTCTGCATTACCATTACTCACAAGTTCACTCTGACCTGGAGTTTGAGTTTGAGTTTTGTTTAACGGCATATCAACCCCTGTGGGTCATTTAATGCCAAAAAGGTTATTTTGAATTTCAGTCATTAAAGTAGCAGTTCTATAGAGATGTTTGGTTATATCTTGCTGAAAAAGTTGCTTTCTTTTAGAAAATTAAAAATATTTTCAGGGTTTGTATTCTTAAAGATGTCCCTCAGGTTTCTTGCTTGATAGTACTTGGTACGGATATGTTGTTACAATTTAGAAGGATATGTTTGGTTGTGAGTTGTACTTTGCATGATGGGCACACTGGGGCATCCTCCCCTTTTAACAGGTGTGAATGAGTAATGTGGGTGTGCCCAATACACAATCTGGCAAGTATTACTTCTTCTCTTCTGATGCTTCTGTAGCCTGTTGGCCACTCTCCGATAGCTTCTTGTATTTCATGGAGTTTGTTTTGGGTCTGATTGTCCCATGATTTCTGCCATTTGTCTGATATAAATTTCTTTATGGTTGGTTTTAGATCTGTATATGGGATTTTTGATTTGCACATATCAATTTGAAGAGCTTTTTTTGCAGCTTTGTCTGCTTTTTCATTTCCTTGGATGCCAATGTGACTTGGTATCCAGGTGAATATGATGTTATTATTTTTAGAGAGGGTGTTTAGTTTGTTTAGGAGCTTTGTGATCAAGGGGGATGATGTATCTCTGTTCTGTAGTGCTAGTAGGACTGATTTGGAGTCTGTGTATATGATAAATTTGGAAGCTTTATGATTTGCTATGATATTCATAGCTAGATCAATGGCTGTGGTTTCTGCACTGTAAATTGAAGCTTCATTAGGTAGGCGTTTTAGGGTTTCTTTTTTTTGAGAAATAGCAGCACAGCCTACTTTTTTTCCTTGTTTGGATCCGTCTGTATAGATGTGATAGTGATCTTGTATTTTTATGAGTTTCTCTTGATAAGTGATGGGGTGTGTTTTTATTTTGGGTAACTTAGCCAGTTCTAAGTTTATAGTTGGTTGCCTTATGGTCCATGGTGCCGTTTTGGAGAGTATGGTATGGTGTACTATTTTAGTGTTGATTTTGATTTCGTTGAGGAGGTCACTTATTCTTAAGCTAAAAGGTCTGATTTTTTTTGGGTTATTTTGATACAGGTTTTCATATTTTGTTTTGCCGGTGTAGTCATAAGCAGGATTTTGTGGACAGGAGATGAGTTTGATGTAGTACTGTAGTGCTAATTTTTGTCTTCTTAAATAGAGAGGGGGTTCGTTTGCTTCTATGTACAGACTTTCCTTTGGGGAAGTATTAAAGGCTCCTAAAGTAAGGCGAAGTCCTTGGTGGTGTATTGTTTCCAGTCGTTGTAAGTAGGATTTTCTGGCTGCTCCGTATATGAAGCAGCCATAGTCAAGTTTTGATCTTATTAGAGATCTATATAGCTTGATAAGTGTCTTTCTATCAGCACCCCAGTCTGTGTGGGCTATGGCTCTCAATAGTTGCATGGCTTGATTGCATTTTATTCTTAGCTTTTTTATATGTGGGATAAAGGATAATTTAGAGTCAAAGATAATGCCAAGGAATTTATGTTCATCTGTTTTGGGTATTTCAGTGTTATTTAATGTAAGTTTAGGGTGGTTGTGCATCTTGTGGATTTGACAGAAGTGTACACATTTTGTTTTACTATTTGAAATTGTAAATCCATTTTCTATGGTCCATTTTTGGATTTTATTTATGCATTGTTGTACTTTCCTTTCTATGGTTGTCATGTTTTTTGAATTATAGCAGATGAGGAAGTCATCTACATATAATGACCCTTTGATTTCTGGAGGGAGGCAGGATGTTATGCTGTTTATTTTTATTATAAATAGGGATACTGATAAAATACTGCCCTGAGGAACTCCCACCTCTTGTGGCTTCGAATCAGAGTATGTGCTGCCAATCAGTGTCCTGAAAGATCGGTCTTCAAGAAAGTTTTGGATGAAGATGGGAAGTCTACCTTGTAACCCAAAGTTTTTAAGGTCTTTGAGAATTCCGTATGGCCACGTTGTGTCATAGGCCTTTTCAAGATCAAAAAAGACTGTCACCAGGTGTTCCTTTTTTATGCATGTTTCTCTGATTAGAGTTTCTATATGAACCACCTGGTCCATTGTGCTTCTTTTTATTCTGAAGCCTGCTTGTAGGTTTGAGAGCAGTTTATTTGATTCAAGAAACCATATTAGTCTTTGGTTTATCATCCTTTCTAAAGTTTTGCATGCACAACTAGTTAGGGCTATGGGCCTATAGCTGGTGGGATTTGTTGGGTCTTTTTGTTTTTTGAGGATGGGGATGATTGTAGCTTGCTTCCATAAAGTAGGGATATTGCCTGAGATCCAGATATTGTTATATATGTTTAGGAGATATTTCTGGGAAATTGAAGGTAATTCTTTAAGAAATGTGTAGTGGATTTCATCTGGACCAGCAGCTGAGTTATTGGATTTGGATAATGAATTTTGGAGTTCATCTAGGGTGAAAAGTTGGTTGTAGCATTTAGTATCGTCAGAGGTGAACTTTATTTTGTTCTTTTCTTCTTTGATTCTGATGGAGTTAAATTTGTTGGAATATTTTTTGGTAGATGATGCTTGGGCAAAGTTTTCTGCCATCAGATTAGCTATTTGTTTTTCATTCAAAGGTTGTTTCCTTGGGAGAGATGATTTATAGGAGTGTGGACAGTTTTATTTGATATTTTCTTTACAAAGTTCCAAATTGTTTTGGGATTAGTATTTGAGTTTATTTTTGCAGTGAAGTTTCTCCAGGAGGACCTTTTAGCTTCTTTAATTGTGCGTCTAGTTTTAGCTCTTTGTTGTCTATATTTGTCTAGATTTTCTGATGAAGGGTTGGTTTTAAATTTCCTGAGGATTCTTTGGCGTTCTCTGATCATAGTTTTGCACTCCTCCGTAAACCAGGGATTCTTATGTTTTGGGGATGTTGTAGTTTTAGGTATGGTTTTGTTTGCTATATTAATTAGGGTATTTGTGAAATGTATTATAGGTTCTTCTTGGTTTGTATTTGTTTCTGGGATTAGGGTGTCAAGGCATAGTTTTTTGTAGGCTTGCCAGTTTGCTTTTTTGAAGTTCCATCGTGGGGTTTTTGAGACTGTTTGTGGGTCTGATTTTCCTGGTTTAGTATTTTCTATTATGATTGGAAAGTGGTCACTGCCGCAGGAATCTTCATGTACCCTCCAGTTATATTCTATAAAGGTGGCTGGATCGCTGAGTGTTAGATCTATAGCAGAGAATGTACCTGAGGATGAGCTTAGGTGGGTTTGAGCTTTCCGATTGTGGAGACATAGGTTGTTGTTATTAATGATTTTTTCAAGGGTCTGACCTCTTTTGTTCGTTGTCCTGCTTCCCCACAAAATGTTGTGGCTATTGAAATCTCCCATCAATATATATGGCTTAGGGAGTAGATTTATTAAGTTATTTAGCTGTTCTTCGTTTATAGGGTCTTGAGGTGGAATGTATATAGAGCAGATGGCGGTGGTTTTGTGTAAAGTTGCTGAAATTGCTACTGCTTGTAGGGGGGTGCTGATGTTGATTTTGCTTTGGGGAATATTTTTCCTTATTAGGATTGATACACCACCCGAAGCTCTTAGTCCCGTGTCATGTATATAGTCATATTACTCATAATTTTTCATGTTTGTTTTATCATTGCTTTTTTTGAATGTTTCTTGGAGACATATAATGGTAGGATTTTGTTCAGTTATTAACAGCTGGAGTTCATTGTAATTTGCCTTGTAGCCACGACAGTTCCATTGGATTATCTTGTGGGTATTTTGGTATTTGGCCATAACTATTTATGCATTGTGTGTCTTGGGTTTGGGGTGTATTATTTAATTTTCGTATTTTCAATTTTAGGTGTCGAGTCCATTTCGATTTCCATGCTTTCTATGTTTCTGGATTTATTTTTGGTTTTTGTAGGGGTGTGTTGAGTAGGTTTTTGTTTTCCTTCTTTTTCTCTGGTTCTTGAGGTTGATCAGTTTCTGTTTTTGATCATTAGCATTTCATTTTTTTGGCTAGAGGTTGAAGGGATGTTTTTTGATTTGTCAGTTGGAGTTAGTTGTACATTGGGTATAATAGTTTTAAGGGTTTTGATTAGTTCATGTAGGTCGTTTATTAAATTTGTTAATTCTTCTATTTTTGTTGTTTTTATTTGTGTTTTTGCTTCGTTTTCTACTTGGTTTGAGGGAGTCCTGGTTACCTGAGAGAAAGTTAATTTGTTAAAGGGATTTTCTATGAGTCTTCTTGCTTCAGGGAAGGTAATGTTTTTGGTGATTTTCATTTTGATAATTTCCTTTTCCCTTTCCCAGATTTTGCAGTACTTTGAGTCTGCTCTATGATTCCCTTTGCAATTGTTACAGTTTAGGCTGTTTTTGCAGGATTCCTCTATGTGGTTTGGTTCCTGCTCTCCACATTTAACACACACTTGTTTTCTTGTGCAGTGCTGCTTCAAGTGTCCATATTTCTGGCAGTTATGACATCTTCTGGGATTTGGGATATATGTCTCAACTTTAACCACTGTATAGCTTATTTTTATTTCTAAAGGGGGTTTTGGGTTATTAAAGGTTAGAATGTAGGTATTGGTTTCAATTATTTCATTTTGTTTTTTGATTGTTATCCTTTTGACGTCCATTACATTTTGTTTTTTTAGTTCATTTTTAATTTCCATTATTGAGCATAATGATAGCTCTCCATTTCTTATCACCCCTTTAGAGGTGTTTAATCTCTCATGGGGGTAAGCTTTTATATCTATGTTGTGGATTTTTTTTTTGCTTTAATATTATTTCAGCTTGTTTTTTTCCTGTCACCTCTATAAGGATGGTTCCATTTTTCAAGTTTTTTACGGTTTTGGGTGATATTAGAGCTGAAATACATTTTTCTATGATGAAGGGGGATAGTTTTGTTAGCGGTAGTCTTTCTTTTGATTCTAGAATGATGAACCTTGGATATGGCTCATCATTGTCTGAATCACATTCAATATGGGGTCTTTTTGCTTGGGTTTTTGTTTTAACAGAAGCCATAAAAGTGTTGGATGAGTTTCACTGAACATGCTCCCCACCCACCTCGGAGCCCCATATGGGGATGTGCCTAGGGGGAAACCCATTCGCCTAGCAACACCAGGGCTACATGTTCAGTATACTCATGCTGGTGATAGACGAATTAATTTTTTGTCCCTGGGTTTTCGTTCCCAAGATAACTACTTCCCCAGGGACAGAAAGGACTACGAGTCTTTCCACAGCATGATTGACCCTACAGCCATCGTCCTCATTTAGATTAAAAAAAAAAAAAATCTAAGAGAGTACTGTCATGACCAGCCGATTGATCGGATCGGGCCTCTCCGACCGCCTGTCTAGCCCAGTAAGGGCCAAAGTGGTGTGTTGCAAGAGACTTGACCACTCGATTTTCAGGCCAAGTACTGCTCAACCACCAGGATCCCGTCCTTAAGCATCACGGGTCGCCACCCACGGCCAACAGGTAGCCTCGTTGGGGGGGTTTTACCCCTCTGCAGAGGTGCAGTCAGCGTATTCTACAGCCCCAGCTGACAGGGCGACTCACCTGGAGTGATAGTACCTGTTGGGGTCTCATCTATAGAGCAAATAGAACTGTTCAATATTTTACTAGGGATTATTATTCATGTTAAATAGCAATACTTGAAACCATTCAACTGCTCACATGTAAATTATTAACATTGAATTAGTTAGAAATACATGATAAATAGAATCATTAATTTTAAATAGTTATATTTCAAACCATTTAATTATGTACAAATATAACTATATCAGATAGCAATACTTGAAACCATTGAACTGTGTGCCAACAAATCCACTCTGGTATGTTTAAAAATAATGTTACCAACAACTTATTAGCTTACAAATTATATATATATATATATATATATATATATATATGTGTGTGTGTGTGTGTGTATATATAAACAGGATTAGACATTAAATAACCCACAAGGATTGATATGCCATAAAACAAAACCAATCCATTACCATGTGAGATGCTATGAAGGGTAATTACTTGGCATGTTGCCCAGATAGCTTAATAGGTTATGGGACACATTAAAACTAACTGAGAACACTTTTACATTGTACGATGGATGCCATTTTCATTTGTCAGTTACATAATGTATACAAAAAACTGCTGAACTTTAACTGCATTAGAATGATGATGATCATGTGATCTTGAATTGATTTATGATTGGCTTGAATTCATCATTTAACTTTCAAGCAAAAGGGAAAGAAGAAGAGCAGAAAGAGCACAAAAAAGGATTAAAATCTGAAAGAATGCTGTACAACAGGAAGAAAAAGATAAAAAGGAAGAAGTAAGATGGAAGGAAGGAAATGGAAGAAGTTGAAGGAGAAAAAGAAGATAAATTAGAAAGAGGGAAAAGAAAAGGAAAAAAGAAAATGTATAAAAAAAACATTAAAGTACTTTGTAGTGAAATGGAAAAATAAAATAAAAAGAACATGAAAGAAATTTTTATTTTAAAAATGGGGTTGGGAATATAGAAAAAAAGGAAAAGAGATAAAGAAAAATTGATAAAGCAAGATAGAAGGCCTTAGAGAGAAGGAATAAAATAGTCGGTGGGATTGAAGTTGACAAAATAGAAGAAGAATTTGTTTGTTTTTTTTTCAGTTAGGATAGAAAAGATGGCTTCTATAATTTTAAGAAGAGTCTATATCTTTCCAAGAATTATTCAGACTATTGAACTTATTTTTTGCAGTGTTTGTTGTTAAAACAATATTTTAGCTGATGCAATCTACAATATTTCTCACAATACTTTTTGGAATTTTGAGAAGAGGGATTCAGACAATTCATCATATTCTTATGAGAAGAGTCATTATAATTCCAAGGGTTGTTCAGACTACTGATCACTTTCTTTATGTTTAAGATACCATCTATAATTTTGAGAAGACTCATTATAATTCCAAGAGTTACACAACTTAGATTACAAGTCTTAATGACTTTTAATCTAAGTTGTGTAGCTTATACAGCTATTATGCGGTAAGGAAAACAATGCAAATGAAGATGCTTATCCAAATACTCCATGAAATAAGATACTAGAAGAAGTCTTTTTGGTTATAGCAGTAATGATGTAAAGATTAATACAATAAAAATAAAGATATTTGATCAAAACTATCATTAAACAATACTAAATTCTTTTTACAAAAAATAATTTCATACCTCAGCTAATAAATCTTTTTAAATTGAATGTAATTGTTTTTATAGCCATTAATTATTTTCTTTTTTTCTGTTTTAATTTAGATGTGCAGGTGACCAGACACTTTATTACTCATAAATTCTTGTATTCTTTTTATTGTCATGTGCAATTCTCGACACTAAATGTTAATGTTTGTCAACCTCTTTGGAATTACAAACAATGGTGTAAAGGCATCTAAATATAAATGGCATAAATACAAGCCAAGAATGCTTAGCTCTATGCTTTTTATATAAAAAAAGAAAAATGTCTTAGAACAATGAGATCAATTTGCATCCCAGAAATGATTTATTGAATTAAATTAATTTTTTACACTAAACTAATATTAAAGAGAAATGTAAAAAGTGGAGTTTCATCGGCTGATTCCATATATTGAGAGAATACAATTACATATATTAACTGATTCCAAAACCTGGTTTCAAAGTGTAATGAGATATTTTGTTGTTATGGCAACACAAAGTATTACTTAACTTACAGTAAATATATTATTTAGTTTCTTTTCTTAAAAAAGAAAAAAATCATCTCATTGAAATTAAAATATATCTAATTAATTGAGTGATTTTAATGACATGTCAACCCATCTAGGGTTATTTTATGCTTATAGATTAGGGGACTGCAATTTTTGTTCATTCATATTACATTTTTTTGTGTAGTGGTTTCTGAAGAGGTTTGTTTGAATACTTTTTTGCACATGGTCCTATTGAATACTAATAATTTTAAAACATATATATTTGACCCATAAATGGGATCCTAACAGATATAATTATTCTGGGTCAGAGTGAACCTGGAAGTAATGGCAAAGAAGAAGTACTCCACACTCTTCAGATCTCCAGAACTGAAGCCTAACCATTAGATGCAATTTAGTGTCATACTGAAAACTAATTTTTTCTAGAAGTAGTAACTAACTAGACAACTTAATCGTTCGCCTTTCTTTCTCTGCGATACACATCTTTTTTTCCTCTCTCATTATAACTTTTAATATTTCAATCTTCTCACTTGTTTGCATTAGTTGGTGTCTTTTCTCTCTTTTTCAATTTCTCTTTCTTAACAACTTATTCTCTCTTCTTTACATGCTTTATTTCTTGTATTTACTCAGTGATTTGAAAGGATTTCAGTCAACCAATACTCCTGCAGTCCTAACTTCTGAACACAACTGATGCCACCATTTTTAACCCACAGACAAGTGCTGAGCCATATTCAATTTCATCATTTATGAAAAGAAAGATCTAGCACTTACAGCAAATACACCTGCTCAAGCTGAATCTCTGCTGCATAGCCTAGAGCAGGTAGAAAGAGACATCAGTCTCTACATAAACTCAGATAAAACAGAGTTCGTGCATTTTAATCAAGATAGTGATATTTCCTCATTAAATGGCAAGGCTCTAAAATTGGCAGACCAGTTCATATACCTTGGTTGCAATATCTATTGAAAGTGATGACAACGTAGGCATAGCTAAGGCATGGACTGCTATTGACAAGTTAATGACCATACAGAAATCTGATCTCTCTGATAAAACAAAGAGGGAATTCTTCCAAACTGTTGCTATGTCAGCATTACTGTATGGTTGCACCACTAGGATTTTAATTAAATGCCTGGAAAAAAAGCTAGATAGGAAAATAAAGACATTTTTAACAAATCTGGGAAGTAGCACTATACAAAACAGCAACTGTATAACTACTTACCTCCCATCTCATAGACCATCTAAGCAACATATATGGGGCACTGCTAGAGAAGAAAGAACAAACTCATAAGCAATGTTCTCCAATGAACTTTTACACATGAACACTCCAGTCCAGGCTGACCAGCAAAAACTTACATTCATCAGCTCAGTGTGAATATTAGACGCTGTCTAATGGACTTACCAAGATAGCTGATAGAGATGGATAACATGAGAGAAACAAGAAAATTTGTGCTGTTGGCATGCCATGATGATGATGATGATGATGATGATGCTATTTATTTGGGGTAGCCCAGATTTTCATTTAAAAGAGGAAAGAAAATAGCATATGTAGCTTAAAAATGAAACTGATATTGTAGGATAAAATTCTAACCACCACCACCACATTGGTTCTTTACTTCACAAATTGAGTAGAATTACAAAGAGTCTCTTTAAATTGATACTTGTTATTCAAATTTTATATGTATTTTGTGTTAAAATTATTTATAAATATATTTGTAACATTATTCTCAATTTTTGATGAGTTTTTATTTTCCTTTTATTTTTTGCTGGCATATGAGTTTTAAAAATATATTTACAACCTTTAAGCTAGAAATAAGCATTCAACAACATTTGAGCTCTGCTCTTTTTTACCCTTGAAAATCTAACATGGCAACATCTTATTGATTAAACTAGGAAAGCTTGTAAATCATTCTAATTTAGTCATTCTTTTTTATCCAATTTTTACTCCATTACATATTGTTTGTTTACTTCTAGTCATAGTAGAAATGCTTGAATTTCTTATAATCTATCTAAAAGTGCACAGATACTAAGCAGTAGGCAGTGAAGCAATACTTTGATCCTAGACAAAATATACAGAAACTCTGATCTAAGGTAGACACAGTAATCCATCCATAAATAAACCGGTCGTGATTTATATGTGCTGTGCTAGTCACATAAATGAACAGTGCTATTAAAAGAGAATTGCATAGCAATTTAATCTAATTTGAAAATCTAAGCTTTATATATTGAAAATAAATCATTATAGAAATACACTAATTTATTTTGGAAGTGTTTTTCTAAACTTTCTTTGTTGAAAATAAATCATTATAGAAATTCACAGTAAACAATTTATCTAAGAAATCCATAGTTAAAATTTACAATGGAAATGCGTTAAAAGTGATTGGAGGTGTAATCAGATATTTTTATGAAGTTTGAACCCAATTTTTTTAGAAAATAATTCTTTGAGATCAGTGACTCCAACTATGCACTGCAGCACACTTGTGCATTTTGAGATGTAGCTATGTGCACTGCACAAAAGTATAAACAAAACTAACATAAAAAGAAATAATTTCTATTGCAAAAGAACATTCAAAAAATTTGGAAAAGATCAAACTTTTATTATCCACCATTAAACACAAAAGATTACGATTGGGTTGGAAAACCTTTCATAAAAATTACATCTGATATTCATTTGAAATGTAAAGAAGAATTTTCTTCTATATCCAGTGATCATGTGCTCATGAATAATTACCTATTGATACATTTTGGATTTCTGAGAGAAGTGTATCCATCAGAAGCTAAAAAAATCTCTAACTATTCTGATCCAGTTTTCCACTTCTTATTTATGTGAACTGGGATTAGCTTTTCCAACATTAAATAGAAAAAATATAAAGACTTCAGTTCATTGAAGAAAAAATGAGTCAGTTTGTCCTATGTATATCCTAACATAGAAAATGTTGCTAAGAAACAAAGACAATTTCTCATTTGTGACTAAGCTTAATTTACTGAAAAAAAAAAATTGCTAATAATGTGCTGCAGTTTAAATTATTTTCATAAGCTAAAATGTATGAATATCTTTTTTTCAGAATTTATGTACAAAGAATGCCAACATATTTTTGTTGCTTTTAAAATAAACACCAAAGAAGGAAAAGAGTGTAGGGTCTAACATACAGGACTGTGACATGGTAGTCAGTTTGAATTCCAGTTGCACTATTCACTTTTGGACTAATACACTTCAGAAAGGTATGAACCCCCTTATCTTCCAGCTATGGTTTAAATAACATCACAACTGTTCTTCTAAATGGATGACTTTGGCATTAAATAATCCATGAAAGTTGACAAGTCATTAAACAAAGAAACCAAACCAAATCAAAATTTGGAAAATACTGATTTAGTATATCTTGGTTATTTTTTTAATTCTTAAAATTAACTATAAAAAATATATTACATATGATTAGCACTTAATAACAAGTGGGGTTTGTATTTACCCAACCCCCTCTACTATGGGTAGGATATGATGCAAGGTCAATTTTAAGCAGAGTAAAGCTGGTTCGAATTCAGAGTTTTCCTTCTCCAAGACTAGTTACCTTATAAAGGCTAAAGAACCCAGTCTGCTCTTCTATTTTTCCATAGCTGGTAGGGGAGCAGCATAGAGCATTAGCATAGAGTAAAACACAAACAGCCTTGTCTAAGACTTGAACTTTGATTGTAAATTCCATTTCCTATGACACTAACTATTTATGTTAACTGTATCTAATAAGTTGGGGTTAGAAATTTTTATGAAGTTGACTTTAACCCTATTTTTCTAGAAAGTAAATCCTTATTAAAGACAAGGAATATGCTTCAGGTTTTCAATTGCAGTAAAAAGGATAATCTTCTTATAATCTGATCTAATAAAGGAGGATTATCTAAATAGCTAAAGTCTCCACCCTTTAAAAGCAGCTTCTATAGGAAAATTACATGTCTAATTAATGTTAAGTGGCCTAGTTATAAACCTTTTATGAATGGTCAGTTTGTATGATCCTGATTATATGATTTGAACAAATGAATGACAGTGAATCCTACAAAAGTAACGCAGTAAGAAAAATAATGAATGGATGACCAATTGATCTCAGTGGCATGCCAACTCACTGAGGGTTATTCTATGCCCAGACATAAGCAAATCATGTTCATTATATGTTGATATTCATATTTTTATGTAGTTATTTCTTAAGAGTTTTCAGCAAACAATCCTATTGAATACAAATAATTTTTAAACAGATCTATTTGTCACAGGTACTATCACTCCAAATCAGAGTAGACCTGGTTTCATTTGGTTTGGTTGAGTTTTAAGACATATCAATCATTGTAGTTTATTAATGCCAAATCCTCTTGAAACATATATATTAGATATATATGATTTGTAAAAACATTTTGTAGATAATATTTTTAAATGAGCCTAAGCTAATTCTTTTGCATACAATTAAATGGTTTCAAGTATTTCTAACACAAATAATTCTATTTATTATTAATTATTTGTTTGAAAAGTTAAAAGATTTCAAGTATTGCTATGTAACACAAACAATTTAATATCAGTTATTTTTTTGCACACAGTTAAATGGTTATACATACATCATTTGTGAGTCAATAGTTTGTAGATAATTTTATTTTTAAATGAGTTAGAACTAATTTGTTTGTATGCAAGTATTACTATTATTTCTATCCAGTTAAATGGTTTCAATTACTGTGATCAAAGACAAATATTTCTATTTAATATTAATCATTTGTTTGCATACAGTAAAGTTGTTTCAAGTATTGCTATTTAACACTAATTATTATTTTATTCAACACTATTTATTCATTTGCACAAAGTCAAATGGTTAAAAGTATTTCCAATAATTCTATTTTGCATACTGGTAAACAGTTTATATTCCACACTAATATTTTTATTTGCACACAATTGAATGGTTCCAAGTATTGCTATATATCACTAACAATTCAATTAAACAGCCATTTGTTTACACACAGTTAAATGATCAAACAGTTCTATTTCAAGCAATTCAATTTAGCATAAGTCATTTGTTTGCACTCAGTTTAAATGTCAAACAGTTCTATTTGACCCATAGACAGAGCCTGATCATGTGCTATCCCTCTGGGTCAAAGTGGACCTGGGAGCAATGGCAATGAAGTGGTACTTCACATTCCCCAAATCTCAAAGACTGGAGCCTCACTATCAGATGGTTTAGAGTCATATCCAAGACACTTATTGGCGGGAAGGGGGCTTACTCCTCTGAGGAGATGTAGTTGGTGAATTCTACAGCCCCAGTTGACTGGCTGAAAAATCCAGCTGTTAATGGCTCTAATAAACATGAGAAAAATTCAGTTTTAGGTATTCCACAATGAATTTAACAAAATCTATAGAAGTTGGAATATACAAGGTGTTTCAGAAATGCTGATTTCATTTTGTAATCTTATAACTTGACCAATTCTTGTTCAAATGATCTTAGATTTTAACAACATCCATAAAAACAACTAAAAATTCCATATTTAATGCTTTATGTTTTTTTAAAATCTTTTTAGGTACAGAAATGCTACTCACTGAAGAAAGAAAAGGAGTTTAAACATTGCACATACAATTGTAAGTTGATTCTTCATATGCTGTTAAAAATTGAAATCATTTCCATGAGAATTGGTTAAGTTAATAGATTAAAAATGACATCAATTTTTCCAAAACACCCTGTACATTTCAAATGTCATTAATTTTTTAAACACCCTGTATGGTGATTTAAAATTAAATTGTGACATCTCGAATATGTTTCATTTTACAAACAATGAAATGTGTTGGTAATATAACTGGATTACAATAAATAATCAAGTATACAGATGAATATGTGCCAAGTACTCAAACCCCATATTATCCCACTATACATCCTTTTTGGCTAGCCCTTTACTCTTAATATGTATATGATCATACAGATGGCAAATATTATCCTGTAGTATATTATTTAAAGTCAAAGACTTAGAAATCTTTTTATCAAAACATCAACTACATCCTAGCATGCACATATTGTATAAGTTAAAATTGACATTTTCCCTCAGGGTATTGCAATTCTATTTTTTGTCAGTAAATATAATTTTATTTTAAGAAATATCATAAGTTCATGAAAATTAAAGATAAGATTATCTGTAATGAAAATTTTTAATTATTCAATTTTTCAAACTGTACTTAGTCTATCTTTTTTTAATGCATGACTGACTTAATGGTTTTATTCTAAATTGCAAAGATGTACAAATTAATTTTTAAAAGTCTTATGAGTCTTTGATTATTATTCAAACTTTTACAAGCATAAGACTTTGTGAAAAAGAAAAAAAAGATTCCTTTGTTCTAATGACATATTGTCTTTATGTTGGATAAACATCTCATGGTGATGATCACTTCAGCTCCCATGTTGCGTTTTTTTTTCTTTCAACAGTACACCTCCTTTCTTTCATTGTGGACTGCACACTGTTTCATTATGAGGAACAAATACGGAGACATCTCTTGCTGGGAAAAACAAATACCAAACTACTTTTGTATGCACAATTCTTTTATTACTTTCTTATATAAGATGTTTATTTCCTTACATATAACCTAACTAACATTCAGGAAGTGACTCTTTGAACATAGATGGAAAAATATGAATACACTTTTTTTCAAATATGTGAGCATCTCAGCTCCTCAAGACCAACTGATTGAATTTTAAAATATTTTTCTAAATTCTAGGAGATTTTGGTCACATAATAGACTACCCAATCCCAGCCAAATACTCAAATTGATCACACCTAATTGACCCAATGTCTCTGAATTTCTATTTCACTTTTTCAAATGCTACACTGCATCTCAAATAATAAATACAACTACTCTATTATTTAACAATCCTCTAACATCCCTTTTTCTTCACCACTCTATTGGATCTTTTTACTGCTCCCCAAAGGGGAAAAGAGCAACACTGCCCACTTTGAGAATAATTGTTCTTGATTTTAACCATAGACATTGTCATTATAGCCTGTTCATAATGATCGACTTTCATGGAAAGAATTAAAAAAATGCATTGGACAATATTACAATATAACTGTTTCAATTATTGGTGATAATTGAAGCACCCAATGATAAATTGATAAAATCTCTCCAAACACAGACTCTAAATGGCTTTAACATCAAGCTAATCCATCCTCAAAACACCACATTGAAATAGGATGGATAGATTTGAGTTGATGCATAGACATCTAAAAAAACAAAAAACAAATGCTTGACCAAAACAGTCACAGCTAATTTGAAACACACCCCACTCATGCTTAATAGATATTTTCCAAATGGAGAGCTCAATACCAGGTGTCTACAATAGCAAAGATAATATAAAGATCAGTTCAAGACACTTGGATAACAAAAAATTATTTTCATTCAACACATGTATATGATACATCATCAGTTCATTTTTTGTCACTTCTTTTGTAGCATATCAACTCTTAAAAACTATTTCTTAAAAATTTTCAAAGAAAAAAAAAATTTGCAAAACTTTCTCCTGATGACGTCTTTCGGTCAAAACTAGTAGAGAACAATTAAAAAATAAACAACACAAAAGAAACTTTCTATTCGTCTTATCACTTTTATTCATCTTTTATATATAAGATACTCTGAAAGTAAAGCTTCCTATTTCCATGGAAACTACAACAGATATAGGGATAAAAAATAATACCATTGGATAGAAGCTTTCAGCTATGAAACACTATTTTTTCCACATAGGCACCAACATTGGTTATAAAGTTTTCCCAGCAGTGATTAAAACATGTATGCCCTCTATTAGTGGTGGAATAAATTTAAACTCGCAAGCACCAATTAGATATTTTTCTGTTATTATAGTAACTTATAGAGATGAGTTTGTTTGCAATTCACATATCACTAATACCTTTGAGAAAGGTATGAATCCAACTATTCTCTCTCCAGTTATGGATAAATAGTAGGGCAGCCAAGCTCTTTAACCTTGGCATAACAACCAGTCAAAGAAAACGAAAACTGAATTCAAACCAGACCTGGAGAGGGATGGGCATCACCAGGCTATTTCTGCCTAAGATATACTACATGAGTAGCACCCCCAACAATTAAACAAGGTTACAAGATAAATCTTTCTTTTTATATAACATACTTTTTTTATTAGTTTATCTTTCTTTAAGTAATTCATACTTTTCTTTTTGTCTGCAAAATTTTGGTTAAAAAAAAACATTATGCTAAGTTGATAGTTGACCTTAAAAAAAGTCAAATTTTAACATTTCAAAAGCTTCAAAAGAAAATCAATAGAAAAAGCATCTTTTCTATTAAAAAAAAATTAAATTGCAAGCAGAAAATGTACAGATGAAAGAATCAATTTGACAAAATGAAGGAGAAATAAAAAAAGTTTTTAAAAAAAATGAATATCAATATGAAAAAAAAAAATACCATTAGGAAATTATTACAGGTTTTTTGAAAATTATGCATTTCTCTAAAGAATTGTTTGAAATGCATCTTTAAAGTTGTTATTTTCAATGCATTTCTCTAAGCAAATGTTTTGCTGTCTTTTTAGAGAAAATTGTTGACATCTGACAACTGAATCAAATTCTTATGCATTTTAGACAAGTGGGTTTTAAACATTTTGCACACTAAGAAATATATTTGACTTATATGTCATACAAACTATTTACTCCATTAAAAGATCAATATTTATAAGTATCTATTAGACCATGACTAGGGTATAAGACCACACAAACTCTCTCTCTCTCTCTCTCTCTCTAGAGAGAGAGAGAGAGAGAGAGAGAGATTTAAGTTAGGATAGAGTAGACACAGAATAAACATAGTACTTGGTGACTGTCAGTTTTTTTGCCTATACAACAATCAAAACAGCTTTTGATCTGATGACTGTGTAGGTGGGAAACTGACTGTCACCAAGCATTGTTGACTGTATCTATGCTATTCTTAGATCTACATATGGTCTATCATTGATATTGAGTACTATCTATTTATACATACAACAAAATGCATGATATATATGTATTATAATTCCTGGGCTGACGTATGTCACTAAAATAGCTGAGCAGTTAGATACCATGTCGCATAAAGTTAGGCGGTTTTCAATCGCAGCTTGAAGTGTTCAGCATGTCTAGCCACAATGAAGAGTTGTGATACAACAAAACAGTCTGTCAGTGTTTGACAATATATATATAAAAATCCCTTGAAAATAATGACAGAAAGTTTCTACAGTACAATGTTGTCAAATTAAACTGATATTGTTAAAATGAAATTCAAATAAAAAAAGCTGAATGATTCTATGGGATAGTCCACCTCTTTTCTTATGAACCATTTTAAACTCATTTTAAAGCTTTATATAAAAAAATAATCTATACTTTAAAAATACTATGTTTATATGAATTAGGTTTATGGTTAATTTTTTAAATGATTTTTTAAACATCTCTATAAAGATCTAAAGTAGACTATTTCATAGACATACCAAATGTCTCTAAGACATATTGATATACAGTATTGCCCACAAATACACCTTCAGCAATTTTTTCTAAAAAAATTAAAATAAAAGATAAAAATAGATAGATAAAAAGTTTATTTCCTTTAAAACCAAAGATACTAAAATTTTATCATTTATAGTGGGACATTATATAATCAAAATGCATATCATTATATACTTTACAGCATTGAAACTGTAAATAAAAATAAATTGCAATCCTTCTGTAACTAAAAATAAAATTGCATAAATATATATAAGGAGTGTATTTATTTTAGATTGCAACATATTCCTATTTTTATTATAGAGTTTCAATGCTGTAGAGTTTGGTAATAAATAATACCTAATGATATCTAATACTAATAATTATTCACAATTATATATGACATCAAGTATTCCAATTGACTATTAATAATTTCTACACAATTCTATGGTTTAAAGTTACTATTCTTATCTAATGATAATTTGTTTGCTCACAGCTATATGGTTTCAAATATTCCTATTTCCAATCATTTATATGGTTTCAAGTAACTAATAATAATAATCCTTAGTAAACAACAGCATTTCAAGTAATTATTTTAAATACAAATAATTTGCATACTGTTAAATGGTTTTAAGTATTCTGATCAATCATTAATAATTCTATTTATTAATAATCAGTTGTTTGCACACATTTGTATGGTTTGATGAATTCCTATCCAATGATAACATTTTTCAAACAGATTCATTTGACATATAGATGGGACCCTAACAGTTAGTACAACACTGGGTCTGAGCGAACATGAGAGTATTGGCAACAAAGGCTGACTCCACACTCTCCAAAACTGAAGACTCACTATCAGATGCATTTTCATGTCATACTAAGACACAGTTCTGAAATTAGTGACCACTTAGGAACAGCAGGTACCATAGGCAATATTAAGGCTAGTGTGACAGACTAAGCAAAGCTTTATAAATAACAATAAAAAGAGGCAACTATGTAATACTTGGTGAAATCATTTTTACAGAAATAAAAGTCGTGTTCTGCCTTCATAGCCATTGGCCTATATCAAGTTCACACAACAGAAAATTCCTTGGCAAATTTACAAAGGCAAAATTTCCAAATAGTTCAACACACTTTCAAGAAGCATGAAAATAAAAAACAAACAAAACAGAATTACAAACTTGAGTTACAATTTGTGTCTAAATTTAAAACTCATTTGATGAAATCCAAGAAATTTGCCCAAAAGGAAAAATTGAATTTTGGGTATGTGTATATATACAATGCATTTTGTTCATATGTGGATATACAATGCGTTTTCTACATGGGTAAATATACAAAGCATGTTTATGTGTGCATATATATATATATATATATATATATATATATAATCCATTTTGTATATGTGTGTGTATATACAGTGAATTCTGTGCATATGTTTATATATATATATATATATATATATATATGTATTCTGTATGTATATAATGCATTTTGTGTATATGCAAATAATATTTATTTTGTGAGTGTTATATATATATATATATATATATATTAGATAGATAGAGAGAGAATTTGTGCGTGTGTGTATAATTATAGATTATACATTTAGGACTGCAAGTATTCTTGCATCTCTGTGTGTATACACACACTCATGTATAGAGAGCCTAAAAAAATCTCCGTCTGTATGTCTGTCTCTGTGTACATATATATATAAAGAGAGGGAGAGAGAGAGGCTGGCATAAAACCATAAGTATGGCTTACTTTGTGTGGACTGAACTCACAAGGTGTAATGGCCTGCAAGGTACCCAATCCCCCCCCCCTCTCTCTCTCTATATATATATATATATATATATATATATATATATATATATATATATATATATATATATATGTGTGTATGTGTGTGAGGCTTTCATGTTTTCCATCTATATTTTTATAGCTTTTTCTGTTTTCTATTCTTTCTTCCTGCTGATGAGAACAATTTACCACTGACAATAAAGCACTCCTATGCCATAATGCTATCATCACTATCCTTTACAGTGAGAATGTTATTCTCTGACTTTAAAACATTCTCCAGGATTTTTGGAATGCACATTTCTCCACCAAAATAGCTCAGATTTAATTTAACTGTAACACCTTTTCCAAAAGCCTTCATCTTTGCGAACTTTAACCAAAATTTCACGTGTCTCAATTACAAGATTGGCTTTTTTCCTCAACAAAACCTTTTTAGCTAACTTCTATACAACCATCTTTTTACTACAACACTGATACATGCATGTACTTACAAAAATTACCTTTTGATTATCTTAGAATTTTTTAAACAATTCTAAGTTTTGGATAGTTTTAACTTTATTCTGACTGCAATAAAACTTTTACAGTTCCACAGGACTTGAAGATGTTGACTATTGTTTTTTACAGACAGTCTCAGAACTTGTTCCAACTTGTAGAAAGTAACAACTATTTATAATAAGCATTTTATGAAACTCTTAGACTATACAATAAGAACAGGGAACAAGTTCTTTATTCTAAATGAGTTCTGGCATTCAAAGAAAAGCAACGTTATCTTTGTGGTTAATACATATTTACTAAGGATTCCGAGACCTAAAAATGGATAGACTGATAAGTAAGACAGCTTTGTTCTCTATTTTTGTTATTTTAATGTTATATTATAAAACTTTAATTATATATATATATGAGGTACAAAGTACCACAACAAATATCTATATAGCAAAACAAATTCATATTCACTTTGAATTTGAGAACATGGCCCTGGGGAAGACATAAATCCCCTTTTCCCTATACTCTATTCTACTGCTAATGCAATATGAACACAAGCCACCTCTGCCTGAAATGGCAATCAGTTTACTGATTTCATCTTCAAGTAATTTCCAACAAATGGAGATAGATCTAAACGAACAGATTGAGATAGATCAAAAGATAGATATTGGCAAACAAATAGGCATATGATCACAACTAAAGTTGTTCGAGATATATATATATATATATATATATGCACACTTCCTCCCACTCATACTCTGAGCCAAAGTAGCATCTCCAGGTTTGTAAGAGAACAGATCTCTATTTCAGGAAATGGGATGTACAAATTGGTTTCTAGCAAGAAGACACAAAAAGGTCAAGAAGTCAAAATAAAATTCTTTAGAATTCCATTTGCCAATTAGCAAGACAGATTCTCTATAGGAATAAAAACAAAAAACAATTTAACAATTGCAGAAGTTGAAAAATTAGTTACATTAGAAAGAGTAGCTAAAGTAACAGCAACACAATTTACCCTGATGGAATGTGTAGTAATAGTAGTAGTAGTAGTTGCAGCCATGAAAGTTTTATTTCATTCTGGCATTTTATGATCAAAAAGATTATAGAAACAGGACCTCCCAAACATGTTTGTTTGTTTTTGGGTTTTTTTTACCTATCTTATATTTTAAACATAACTTTTACCAACTTACAACAATACCTATGATCTTATTTTGAATTGTGACTTGCTTTGAAGAAGTGGTTAGCAAATTAGTCTTACAAATCATTAAAGCTACTCTAGATTAAGATTAGTAAACGATTTAATTTTAAAAAGTAAATAAATGGAGTCATTTCATAAAACAGAATTAGATAGATAGATAGATAGGGTTTAGTTGGTTTTATGACATGTAAACCTTTGTTGGGGTATTTAATGCTAAAAGAGTGACTACACTCCCCAGAGCTCCAAAAATTGAACAAAGACACTGGATGCAGTTTTGTATAATATCCGGGAAACTTTTTTTTTTTGAGGGTGAGGTCTTACCCTTCTGCAAGGGATGAATTGGCATATTCTAGACACCCCCACTACAGGGTAGGTAGTTAGATAAATATGAACAGACTAAGATAGGTCAGGCACAAGATCATAAGAGTAGGGTACATAGTATGATTGACTGACTGATTAGTTAATTTTAATCGCATATCAATCTGCATAGAGTTATTTTATACCAATAGGTTAGGGAATCTCATTCACTGTAAATTTATATTTACATTTTTGTATAGTCATAAATATTATTTGTTTTTTTTTTTGCGCACAGTCCTATTGAATATGAATATTTGTTCCATAGATGAGAATCTAACAGGTGCTACCACTCCAGGACAGAGTGAACCTGAGAATAATAGCAATAAAAAGGTACTCCACACTCTTCAGATCTGGAGCTTCACCATCAGATGCAGTTTAGTGTTGTACTCTGGACACCATTTTTGTGTGGTGGGGCTTACCTTTCTGAAGAGGAAACAGCATATTCTAAGCCCTGCCAACAGGGTTACAAACATGTAAGAGTTGAACACAGTAATGAATTGATCTGCAAAATATACTTTGTAAACATTGTACACACACACATGCATGAAAACATGCAGGTACTTTAATAGCAATAAATCTAATCAATGATAATCATTTTTGGAAAAAAAGAATAGAGTTGTAAATTGTAGTTGGTGGAAAAGGAGAAGAAGATAAAAATTAACTTTAAAGAATATAAAATATAATAGTTTTATTGTCCTTTTAATATGTCACTGTGACAATGACCTGATAAATTCATGAGTTGGTGAGAGTTCATTTAGAGGTCAGCACAACATGGTGAGGTGGTGAGTGAAAACTCTGATAAAAGGAATGGCAGTAGACTAAACCAAATACAGATATTGGTGTTTGAATCTAGTGAGAAAAGGACCAGTGATTAGGTTTCATTTCTTTGATTAATGACATATCAACCTTTAGGGTTTATCTAATGTTGAAGCCATCATTGTAGAAGAACAGCAGTGATACTATTCAACTCATAAATGAGGGGGGGGGTTCATGCTTTTCATGAGGGTATTAGTCTGAAAGTGAATGTAATAGTGCAACTAGAGTTCAAACTCAGTCCAGCACTTTAGCTATTATGCCATGGGAACTGCCCCAACCAGAGATTATGCATGTCTTTTTGTTTTAAGTTAACTGAACGAATTGTTATTAATTCTGACTGTTTCATAAAGGAAATCCCAGGGGTAGCTAAGTTCAAGAATATATAGAATTTACTAAGCTTTGCAAGGCTAGAAGGCCATTGTTAGTAAGTCTGATTCTCACTGGGTTCTCACTGACAACACTAACTGGATGTGAGTATCATTATTATCATCTGGCAAACTGACACTTAAATAAGTTTTTCTTTTTTTCTAAGTATATTGAAATGTAGTGAAGGAAAAAATATCCTTTTACATTTGTCATTTACAAAACTGGTCTCAGTTTGGTTATGGTACCAACTGTTTCTAAATAGTCACCATCTCAGTACTGTGTAGGCACATTGCTGCTTAATTTTAGTTGTCTACTGAGAACTAGTTGTTCCAGCATAATGTGACCATAAATCATTATTATTCACTGATATACTGCATGGTCACCTTGTCATTGGAACTTAGAATACAATGACTGTATCCACTGGAGAGGGGTAAAACCTCCCCAAAAAGGAGCGTCTTGAGTATGACAATAAACTGCATTTGGTGATGAGATCTGAGATCTGGAGAGTATGGAGTACCCCTTTATTGCCATTACTCACAGGCAATACGACTCTGAACCAGAGTGGTAGCTCCTGTTAGGGTCCCGTCTATAGCTCAAATAGATCTGCTTCAAAAACCATTCATAAACAATAGGACTGTGTGCAAAAAGAACATTAAAACAACTACAGAAAAAATGTAAATATGAATGTACAATGAATATGATTCCCTAACCACTAGGCACAAATAATGCAAGACAGGTTGTGTTAGAAATAAATATTCCTTCAATATAATTTTGTAATATAAAACAAAACTAATTATGAAATTTAAATAAATAAATAATTAATAAATAAATAAATAAAACGTCTTACAAGTATTAATTTCAATGAATAATTAAAAGGAAGTTTTTTTATTGGTTGAGAATAAAAAGCTGTCTTTGTGTATATATCAATTTTATAAATGTAAATAAGCAGACGTTTTTTAAAGGACACAGTCAACAAAAACTTTTCAACACGGAAAGACAGTACTTTTAGAGGACGTCGTTTCAATTAACCAACGTTTCAAACAAAAAGGAATAAAACTTCATAGTCAATTATTCTTCGAAAAGAGAACATGAAGACCTCAGCTAAGTGTTAATTTAATTGTACTTTTGTTTAGGTTTATATATGTATATATGTGTATAAGTACTTTAATATGTGCAATTGAAAATTGACCTAGCTACGTGTTCACTTTTCTTCTAAAACGTTTACATAAAAGTAAGTATTAGGTTGGATATAATATAATTTACCAATAGTTGACATGAATTTAAAATAAATCATCTTAGTGGTTGTTGTAATCACAATGGTCAAACAGATAAAAGTATTGGTTAAAGTGTATCTAATTTCCTAGTGGTTGTGAGTTAAAATCTTGAAGTCAGGGAGTAGTATATAAAAAGTTGGCGACCATAGTTGAGGGTGACCCGAAGGCACCCTTTTTGATAGTTACTGGGGAGGGCACAACTCCTTTCCCAGGATTGAGCCACTTTACCCTTGATCTGTACCTTATAATGCTGAGTGTTAAGCAAGGAGTCATCAACAACCATATTTTTAGTCTTTGGTATGACTCGACCTGGGATTGAACCCAGGTCTCCCAGGCCATTGGTGAACACTCTAAGCCTCATCATAAGTACAAATTTATCAGGAAGAATTAACCAATACAAGATAACCTCTAAGTAGCTAAATTAGAAAAATTTACCCACATGAATAAAATAAGCAATTTGGTTCAAAATTACTTGGGGGGGGAGTCAAAAGTTTTGCAATATTTTGGTAACATGAGGTACAATTTGGTAGATCCAGATGCATTTGCCGAAGTTTTGAAAGTGACAAACCACACTGGACTGTGAGATGCTAAGCTCACCTGATACTTATTGAATGCTACTCACTAGATTTGCCTTCATGGCTTGGAGCACAGCCTTAGAATCTATAGTTTTAGGCTTATTTGAAAATGCCTGATCGTCAAGGTCATTGCAACTCAAGTGAAATATTTTAAAACCATCTGGTTACTGTACTGTGATCATCTGTCTTTAGTTTTTACACAACAAATGTTTTTGGCTGCTTCCACAGTATTATGATCAAGTTCAAACTCATAAAGCTTAAGTTCCTGAATTAGACTATGTTACATGCTGCTTTCAAATCACACATAGAGTGAAGCAATGCACATGTCAGCACACTAACTACCATGATACTACCAACCATAGTTGATACCTACAATGGTTTTAATTGCTTTCATTAAGCCAAATTATTGCAGAACTTTTGATTCAACCTAGTACCAGGTCAGCAATGATGACAGACCCCTCTAGAAGGCTGGTGGGTACAACAGTTGAAACATTGTGCCTATAATAACAACCAAGATGAGAACAACAGTCGAAGTACATCGCTGGACAACAATGATAATTCCCCATCTCAAAAATATATTAATCAACAGTGATCATGCTAATTTTTACATCTCGATAATGGATTTAGAGTAACAATAATTTAACAAGCTAAACAAAAGTTTGTTTAAATGTATCTTGCTTGATGATGTAGTCTATAGCAGACAGTTTTAGTGTAAGGAAAATCAACATCTTTCCACAAGGATAAATACCTGATTTCTAATGCTGAGGGCCAAGAAGTTGTTCTTCATTGATTGTTAGGGATATTTACAGGCCAATGGTCACAAGTTTTGGTATTTGAAATTATAAGGCTAATTGCTAACAGCCATTTATTGTCAAATATATTACTTGAGTGTTATTTTTACTTATGCTATTTTAAGGGAGGAACAGTTGTTTTGTTGGCCACATTCCATTTTTAGTATTTGCAAATGAAGAAAATGAACAGAGACCAAGTAAAGAAAGAAGTTTTTTTGATTTTTTCTTTTATATATAATCACAATAGGTTGATATTTGTAGAAAAAAGACAAACAATAATACCTTGAAGGCCTCCTTCTGATATGGGAAGTTCAGCTTCCGTCAAGATATTGATTTTCTTAGCCTTCTTCACAGGAATTGTGAGACAAAGTAAAAGTGATTATATGAGTTCAAATGGCAAATCATTTCATTTCAAGAGGGAGTCGGTACTTGCAATAGTATAGTTTGCTATATTTATACATAAAGAGTGCTCAATATTAATAATAGAACATATATATCTAAGATAAAATAGTGTAGACATAGAGTCAACAGTGCTTTGTGACAATGTTTACACTATCCTAACTTAAATATATGTTTATAGTTGGGTAAAGTTTATTTGTTAGTCCTTTATAAATGCCCAAAGAGCTATCAGTATATATTCATTGGACTCTTAGAAGGCTTTAGGATGAAAAGACTGTTCTTTAAGAACAAGAGGTTCTCCCTTGAAAAGAAGATTCTATCAATAAACAATAATCAGCAGGAGGCTATACTGCTGCAAGATATAATTAATCATACAAAAATTAGATTTCCAAACTTCAAAAGAAAAAATTAATGTCTAAGCAAAATAATTATTTGCATTCAATAAAACTTTACTAATTAGATTTATAGGCAGTTCTTCAAGCTGAAGATGTAAAATAATGTTATAGTATTATATTTTAGTGATGAATAAGAGTCCGGACAAAAATCAAAAATGTTTAAATCGATAAATCTCTTAAGTGTCACTTACTTCAGTTAAAAAATATTTCTCTGCAAAATTTCATGAAGTTTTTCACAGAATGATATTAATTTCCTAAGATAGTATAAAACATAAAATGAGAGATATTACTTTTGAGTGCAGCATACAGGCTCTTGTGGAGGCATGCTTAATATAATGTTTATCATTGTAGAAAATGGAAACAGTGACCTAAGTTCAAATCCTAGACAAGGCTGTTTACATTTCATTTTGTACTAATGCCATTGGGAAAAGCATGTATCAGCTCTTCTTTCCCCACAGCTCAAGGTAAACAGTAGGGCAGACTGGGTTCTTTAGCCTTGGTTAGGCAACCAGTTTAGGAGAAGGAAAACCGAATTCAAATCAGATACACTCTGCTTAAAAATTGACCTTGAGTCATGTCATTTTGTGGTGGAAGGGTTGGGTATATGCACATTCAGGCTCTTGTTTATTGTTTGCAAAAATGCAGTCAATGGAGGTGACTATATAGGAAAATAGTGTTTTGTACATGAAAAATTTGCTCTATCCAACAATGTTATGGTGGGGTTCCCAGTAGTTTCTGTGGAAATACAGAAAACATTATTTTGGCATCACACATACATGTGCTTTTTTGATTGATTGATTTTAACAAGTCAAAACGTCTATAGTTATTTTATGCTGAGAAGTTAGGAAATCATGTTCATTGTAATTTCATATTTGTTCTCAATAAAACGATTCACAAGAAAGCCCTTCCAATGAAAAGCTCCATCTTCACTGCAGAAGTATGTACCATTGACCTTGCTCTCAGCATCATTTCTGAGAGCAAACATAACAAATTTATCATATTCTCTGACTCGCTCTCTGTATTTCACCGAGAAATAAAAAGCTGGAGAACCCATTAATTGTTAAACTGCTGAGTAGACTAGACTCAATGTCTAGTCATAAAGAAATAATTATGTGTTAGATCCCAAGCCACATTGGAGTGAGTGGAAATGAAAGAGCTGACTCAACAGCCAAATCAGCCTTAGATCTGAGCCCCAACAATATCTCCATGCTGACTTGAAACCCCAAATCAATAAATTCTTTCTTACAAAATGTCAACAACACTGGAATAACAACAAACTCTTCCAAATAAAGCCCACTTTGGGAGAATGGAGACCAGTCTTCACAAAATCAAGAAAAGAACAAGTCATTATATCTTGATTGCAGATTGGCCACACAAGTCCCACTCATACTTTTATACTCAAGCAGGGACAGCCACCACATTGTTTGACATACCAGACACCTTATACCATTAAACATGTGCTAGTGGAATGCGGAGCTCTAGCTATCACAAGAGAGTGGTATTTTAAAACAGATAATATGAGAGATATGTTTGAGAATATCCACATGGATGATGTTCTCTCTTTCTTGAGAAATACAGGGTTATACCTAAAAATATAACACTTTTCACAATTCTGGAAAATTCAACCATCCAACTTACCAATCAACTAAGTACAAATAAATTATTGTTGAATAGCAATACTTGAAACCATTAAATCTCTGCGAGTAAAACTGTAGTAAGAAATAATAACAACTACTTGGCTGTGCAAACAAATTATATCAAATAAACTACCTCATGATAGATAGAAATACTTGAGACCATTTACTCATGTGCGAGTAAATGAGCTATGTTTGTTTTTTCTTTTTTTTCTTTTTTTTTTCAGGTATTTTCTCTACAATATATGTGTTTGCAGATCATGCATATCTAATATATGTGAACTGGATTTGACATTAAATAACCCATAGTGGTTGACATCCTGTAAAAACCAACCAAACAATTTCATATTTTCATTTTTTGTGTAGTTGTTTCTTAAGAGTTTTTTTGGGGGGGCGGGGGTTGCACATGGTACTATCAAATACAAATAATTTTTAAACAGTTCTATTTGACCTGAAGATGAGATCCTAACAAGTACTATCATTCCAGGTCAGAGTGGATTTAGGAGTAATGGCAATGAAGGGATACTCCACACTCCTCAGATCTCCAGAACTAGAGCTTCACCATAAGATGCAGTTTAGTGTCATACTCAGGGTACATCATTTTTTTGAGGGGGAGGGTCTTAACTCTCAGCAGGAGATACAGTCATTGTATTTCAAGACACACCCACAGCATACTTTTTTTTATTTATAAGCATTAGTTCGATATGCACATGCTTTTTTAGGCATGTGTTATATTTATACAATGGAGAGAGAGAGAGAAAGAGAGAGAGGGAGAGAGAGAGAAAGGGAGAGAGAAAGAGAGAAAAATATCGTGCATATGCGTGGGTATTTTATGTGCGTGTGTGAGGATATTTAAACTTAGTTTAGTCTGACGTGTGGAGTGGGGGTTACACGCTGATCTGATAAATGGAATTATAAATTGAATGAATGACTGAATGAATGAAAAACAGAAACAATGAAACATGATATTTCAAGAAGAAAGAGTCTAGTCAGTATTGATTTAAAAAAAAAAATTGCAACCAGTCCAGAAGACGTTTGCAGGTATTTCCTTCATTTTACACAAATTTCCATCGTTTCTTTACGGAGCTGATTAAGTGACATTTAAAGAAATCCATGAATGAAAGGTTTTTTTTTGGGGGGGGGTTAAGATGGGGAAATCAGTAAATCTCCTTCAGTCTCCCTCAATCCAACTATCCTTGCTCTGAGATAATCTGCTATTTTTATTGTAAAATATTGGAAGACAACGATGAAACCAGGTCATACGGGCTGTTATTTTTATTAAATGAACATGAAAACGGCCGTCAGTGATCTCAATAAAAGGTAGATCAAATACTTAGGAGTAATTCTGAAGAAAGGTCTAACTAATAAATAAATAAATAAATAAAATTTTTGACACGTCAGGTTACTCTAACATTCTTGTATCAATTGTTTAAATTTAGAAAATATTAACTGCTTGTTTAAAAAACATCTAAAAAGTGTTAGCTAATTTTTCGGCCAACCTTTCGATCGATCGATCGATAGACAATTCTATGTTGAAATTTGAATCGTGCTTATGTTTGTCTACTCTTTGGGGATGGTTTTTATTTTGGGACATTCCCTGTGTCTGGTGTATTAGGATGCGTGTACTGGATGAATGGATATATGCATACATATGCACATTGATGTGCATGTATTGTATGTGTGTGAATAGCATGCGTGAGTGTATGCATTTCATGTTAGTAAAAGAATCCCATACACGCAACAAATATTTATTTTACAACATAATCACCTTCCTTCTCAATGCACTTGATTCAGTACTGATTAATAATATAGATTAAACATTGTTACATTATAGTGAAAAATCTCAGAAAATTCCAAATTTAGCTAATGATAACTAGATGCCTGGCTATGGACTTATTGATACACTATATATGTGTGCACTAATGGACTGTGTGTGCGTTTGTTACTATTTATGAATGTTATTTATAAGGTATAATTAGTTATGTAGATAACGCATATATATCATAATTATCTTTTTGTCAAATCAATTCGGTTTTAAAAAAATACAGAAAGGCAATATATTTTCTTTTTTTTCATTTTATTGTCTCTACCTTCAGACAGGATTGAAACTACATACCCTCTTAATCTTTTGGGGTTACAAATAATCGGTATGTATCCTTATATAGAAGCGAGCTTAATGTTACATACCTTACCCAAGCTAAAATGACACAGGATTTGAAATCTATAAACTTACACCCCAACAAACTTGGTGCCTACAATAGTATACTTTTACTTAGGGCGTCTCTACAGTGTAATGTTTAGCAAGCTAGACTGGTAAACAATTACAAGTTAGTTCGAGTCTCACTGAGTGCTCAATATTTTCTGCCTTGTACCACAGCTAAGCAAAGCATAGTAAATAACTATACACTTTCACTCATACATGACTAAGTAAATGAGTATAGTCAAAAGAAATCTATTGATAGTTATGTGCAAAAGTTTTCAGCGAAAAAACAGTATTAAACTAAGTTATTAAAGTCCCTGGTTTTCCAATAGAATCGCTGAAAACTTTTGGACTCACCTATATATATATATATATATATATTATATATATATATAGGAGAATAGATATTAAGAAAGAAAAATAAAACTAGCTAAAAATCATTTTATTTTTTTATTGCTTGTTTACTTACACTCCTGTAGGTACACACGCTCACAAGTAATTAAAGGCTTACAAGGAATGATTTATATGTATATACGCTCACACATACATATTTGTATTGATTTTATTAATTTGGTTAATTCATTTTGGGACATTATTTACATTTGTAATCAACCCGTGTGTATGTGTGTTCGTACACACAAGAGAGAGTTTAAAAATAAAAAAATTAATGGAAACTACAGACATAATTATTATTTTTTTAGGGTGGGGGATTGAAGTTGAGAAAATCTTATCCTACAGGTGTTCTTAAGAATGTAAACATAACAAAACCACGAAACTCATAGAAAAAAAAAAAAATCAAAAAAATTTCTCTGATAAGGTATAATTTTTCATTCTTGGAAAATCTGAATTGATATATGTGCCCCTAAAGTATCCGTTACTCAATGATTGAAATATGAGTAAATAAAATTAAAATCAAAATGATAAAATAAAACACAATCCATTGTATATACGAACTTTATAAAGATAATGCTATTGTTGCAGAGAAGTAAACAATCGTTTTTTTATCACTGAAAACGATATTTAAAATTTAAAAACAAAAAAGACACACATTGAGAAATCACGCGTGCCAAAATAGATAAAACTACTTGATGATGACGATGATGATGAAAATAATAATAATAAATAATAACAATAACAACAATAATAATAACAATAACAACAACCACAACAACAACAATAACAATAATAACAACAACAACAACAAGAACAATCCTCATTATCATCATCATCATCAATGATAACCGACTCACCGTCGAGTGCTCCATCTCTGCACTGGTTCCCATTCAATTACTTTTCAGTAATGCAGTGTAGTATTTAGCATAGTCGTCAGCCGCTGGCCCACAACTTACACAAGTTCCTGTTCGGTTTGTGAAGTTATAATCAATAATATCACAGAGACTGATTGAACAGTGAAGCACACATCAATGTTCCTGTTATCTTGATAACAAATATGCTTTATTTGTGCTGATCAATGAAGCGCCTGAGCTTGCTTGAAGTTGCCAACAACGATACGATGCTTTTTTGGTCTGTTATGGTTGTGGTAGTGAAAGTAGTTGTAATGTTTTACGTTCGTTTTGGTGCAGGTGAAGAAGATTAACAACAGGTGTCTGCGAATCTGAAACGTGTTTTGTTTTCGTTTTTATCCCCTCGCTTGATGTTATAATAAGACATTTTGTTATTCCACTGTAAAATAATAAAGTCATTCTTTGTGAGGAAAAGATCGAAGCGACTTTATATTTGCAGACTTTACGACGGGAATACAAGCAGTTCTTTTTGTTTGCAGAGTTTGACAAATTACTCTCTTAGTAGTAGCTCAAGTAGTAATGATATTGCAGAGTTAGAGGATTTTCATTTTTCATTATTCCATATTCTTTTAAAACTACAGTTGTACTTCTCTTTATCCAACACAATGATCAGACAACTTGCTGAGTACAGAATTTTTTGAATCTGCCGCCATTACTTTGTAAACCTGTCGCTCAATAGAGTTCTTTAATTTGGTTTTTAAAAATTTCTAAATAAAATGACAGTTTTAATTCGCGTTCGTGGATTTAAAAGTCTAAACTGACTGATTAGACAGAATAATGTGTATTTTTTAAATACAAACACAAAAATAGGTGTATTTGAATAAATAAATAGTAATATGATAAAACTTACAAAGAATGAAAATAATCTTTTTTTTAAGGTTAGGATGATTAAAAAAGTCCAGATGACTCTCTTTCTCAGACTCTGGTGAAAATCAAACAAGGAGTAAAAATTAATAAATTAATAATAACAATAATCGCGGTCAGAAATCAAATTTGACAATTTAATGTTTAGTTTAAAATTCAACGCGTATTCAATTATTTCCCCATTTTTAATCCAGACAAATAAAATAAAAATTAAAAAGTAAGTAAATGATTCATTGATTTTAACGGCATGTCAACACCTCTATTTTATGTTATTTTATGTCTCGAAGTTTGGGAATCGGTTTCATTATACATTCATAATTAGAATTTTTGTGTAGTTGTTTCGTAAGAGTTTTTTTTTTTGCACACAATTATATAATATCAAGTATTACTATCTAATACTATAATTTGCCCATAGTTATATGGTATGAAGTATTCCTATATAATACTAATAATTATAAGGTTTCAAGTTGTTATTTCTATTTAAGAATAATCATTTCTTTGCCCACAGTTGTATGGTTTCAAGTAACTGATCATAATCCTTAGTAAACAATAATAACTTCAAGTAAATAATTTACAGTTTTAGTGAAAATGAAATTGCTATTATTTTTAGGTGTAATATTGTGTTTGTTTGTAGCGAGGAAAAGTTGTAACGTGTTTGTGTCTTTATGTTGAGTTGTTTCCTCGCTAAGTGTGTAAGGTCCCTCGTTAATTGTGGTTAGGTATATAAAGGAGAAGGGTCAAAGATGTACGAGGTCGAAATGTTTTTAAGGAATAGTTTTTATTTGCAGCATGGAATATTTAGTTTGTGTTTGTGCTACAAGCCTCGTAGGAAAGGTTGTGAGTAAAGAGGCGAAATGGAGTTATGAGAAAGTTGAGATAGCAGCGTGTGTTGTTGGACGTGCAAGGGATTGTGTTCGCCGTAGTTAAGCGAAAGTTTTGTTTGCCGTTGGAGGAAATAAACTTTGGAGTCACCGTGAGTTTCGTGTGTCTGGTGGTTTTGGGGAGAGGCGTGCATGCCTCCTGTTAATGTTGCCCAGAGGTGAAATGAGAGCTAGATGCCGAGAGCGAAATTAGGCATCGCATCGACATAGCCAATTTTGGGGGTGACATAAAGTTGTTCCTGTGTGTGGCGTATTGAATGTATCTAATTCATATTCAACTGGGATTCCTTGGTCTGAGAGAAATAGACGCAAGGAATCCATAAATTAGATAGGTTCCCTCATGTGTCCATGCTGCTGCTGCTATGTGTCCATGCTGCTGCTGCTATTGAAGAACCGGCAGTGAGACGTCTGCACTGGATGGTATTATTCAGCCAAAGAGTGTGTTTGGTGGCTTACCCAATTTCTGCTGCCCCGAAAGAAGGTCTGGGATGAATAGGATTGGGTGAAATTATGCGTCGAATTAAATTGCGCGCCAAACCAAAATACGAAATTTCCTTCCACTACACAGTCATATAGCATCAAGTATTTCAATCAAATACAAATAGTTTTAAACAAATCTATTTGAACTGTAGATGAGATTCCAACAGGTACTACCACTTTGGGTTTGAGTAGACCTGGGAGTACACCTTCACTGCCATTAGCAATGGAGGTGTACTTCACGTTTTCTGGGTTTCCACAACTGGAACCTCGCTATCAAATGCAGTTTAGTGTCATACACAGGACACCCCAGATTTTTTTGGTGAGGAAAGGAGGCTCCTACCCTTTTGCAAGGGTCACAATTAACATATTCTAAGCCTCACTGACAGGATGAATTTCGCTTTAAAATTTATTGTTTTAAAAGATTTTCTTTCTTTATTTACCAGAATATCTTATTTCTAATAATGGCCAGCTCTCAAACAGAGATGTAACCAGGCCCCTAAAGGAGAGACCTTTCCAAAGAATAATTAAAATTTCAGTAATTCATCAACTGCATTTCTACATTGACAAATCTCAGGAGGAGTCTTTGTAGCATAGTGACTTACATGCTGGACTGCGATATCATATTAAGTGAGTTCAAATTCCAGTTACACTATTACATTCACTTTTGGACTTACATCCTTGGGAAAGATCTGAACTCCCATATCCTCTTAGCTACGGGTTAAATAATACCACTACTTTTCTTTTACTAGGATGGCTTTGGCATTAAATAACCCACATAGGTTGATATGCCATTAAACAAAGAAACCTAACAAATCCCACTAAATGATGGAAGGGGGTTCCTTCAAGGAGCCAAGGAGCCAAGAATCTCCAGATTCTCAAATCTCTGGCTGCACCCCAGCCCCAAATCCCCAGATTAAAGAGGTATTATGTACATGAGAGCCACTGATTTTTTTTTGATAATAGATGATTGAGCATCTATTTTAATCCAGAAAAATTACCAACCCACATTTAAGTATAACTGAATTAAATCCATATTTAATAATGTTTAATTGAAGTTTCTAACAACAATCTTCATAACTTAATGATAAAAAAAGACATGAGATATGCATAGTATAATTAGTGGGTCAGAAGGTGGATTATTAAATTCATTATCATCTGAGTGGGATAGGCATCCATTAAGTCAAGAGAGTGCCAGTGAGTACAAATAGGGGGTATTGATTAATTAATAGACTAATTTTAATGGCTTGTCAACCTATCTAGGGCTATTTTATGCCAAGATATTCAAGAAATGGGTTCATTGTACACATATATTTACATTTGTGCAGTTGTTTCTGAAGAGTTTTTTGTAAATAGTTATATGATATCAAGTATTCCTATCTAATACTAGTAATTTGCATACATTTGTATAGTTTCAAGTATTCCTATTTAATACTAATAATTATATGGTTTCAAGTCATTATTTCTACTAAATAATAATCATTTCTTTGCACACAGTTATATGGTTTCATATAGTTAATGATAATCCTGAGTAAACAATTATAGCTTCAAGTAACTATTCTCAATATAAATAATTTATTATATGAAATCAAGTATTCCTCTCAAATACTAATAATTCTTAAACAAATCTATTTAACTCATTGATAGGACACTAACAGGTACTCCCACTCCAAGTCAGAGTGGACCTATGAGATATAGTAATGAAGGGATACTCCATTCTTCCCAGATCTCCACAACTGGACCTCACCATCAGATGTAGTTTAGAGCCATATGCAGGACGTGGTGAGGAGTTCAGTGGATACATAACTTGTAACTATTTCAACAATCAACCCAAATGAACCAAATCAGTAACCAATTCTTTTTCTTTGTTCATTCACATTTGTATATCCTTGTCTCTAAAAGACATTACAATTCAGAATTCTTCCAATTGCTTCAGAACTATGCAGTAGACCTTTCTTAATTTGTTTTACATAGAAGAAAATATGTCATAAAAATCCTTGTGTAGTTACCATGTAGCTTTTTCTCAAGGCGTTTTGTTAAATAGCAAGTGGTGCAACTATACAGTAGTACTGACACAGCTACAGGTTGGCAGAATTCACATTTTATTTCATTAGAAAGATCAGATCTTTATATGGTTGATAAACTCTTAATATAAGACCATATTTTACCTATGCATATGTTGACATTGTTTTTAGTAGATGAGATATTGCTACTGAGATATATAAACTGGTTAAGGATGTTGTTTTGAACAAATCCTGGAAGACGCACCCTACAAAATAGCAGCTGTAGGGCCACTTACTTCGCATCTCATAAACTATCAAAATAAGACTGTTGATAAAAGTAAGAATAAACTCATAAGTAACATTCTCCTATGGACTTCCACACAAGGACATACCAGTGTTAGCTGACCAGCAAAAACTTACATTCATCAGTTCTGTGCAGATATTGAATGCTGTCTAGAGGACTTGTCAAAGACAATAACTGATAGGGATAGATGGTAAGCGAGAGTCAAAGGAATCTGTACTGTTGGCATACTTTGAATGGTTTGGTTTAGTTTGGTTTGGTTTGGTTTTATGGCATATCAACCATTATGGGTTATTTAATGCCAAATCCAGTTTATACATAATTTGCAAACATAAGTCAACAAAGTTAAATAGTATTGCTATATATCACTAACAATTCAATTAAACATCAGTCATTTGTTTACACTCAGTTAAATGTAAAAACAGTTCTATTTCAAGGGATTCAATTTGTTTGCACACATTGGTTTGCAGACAGTTTAAATGTTAAACAATTCTATTTGACCAATAGATAGGACCCTTTCAGGTGCTACCACTCTGTGCCAGAATAGACATGGGAGTGATGGCAATGAAGGGGTACTCTGCATTTCCCAAAGCTACACCAATACTGGAGCCTCAGATTGTTTAGTATCATATCCATATTCATTTCTTTTTGTTCAAAATAAATATTTTTTAATAAAGTCACAGATTGATAAGATAAATACATAAGGAACAATTAACACAAGTTCTATTTTTAACTTATGAGGTAACACAAATAAGGAATATATATAAGGAATCTGTATAAGGAGGTATAACTGGAGGTGCTCATGGTGTAACAGTTATCATCATAGGAAATCAACTCAGCTATCTGAATTCAAATCTAAATGGGGCTGTTTACATTTCACATAACTCCAATACCCCTGCTAAAGATATGAATCTATTTTCCCACCAACTATAGGTAGATAGTAGGGCAGACTGAGATCTTTAACCCTTATATGATAACTTGTCTAAGAGAAGGAAAACACTGAATTCAAAGCAGATCTGGAGAGGGTGGTATCTGCCAGGTTATTTCTGCCAAAGACACACTACACAAGGAGCAATCCCATGATGAAATCAGATAATGGGATTAGTCCCTTTTAAGTCTCTATAAGAAGGTATATCTCTAATCATTATTTATTCAAAGTTAGAGAAAATATTAAAATAGATTAAAATTGCAAAAAATACAAACTCAAGCAGAGAATAAAACTAGTTTTAAAATGCAATCATATCAATAGAATTAAGATTTGTTTTTGATAAACTAAAGGGAAACATGTAAATAGATGAGGTCAAGGAAAATAGCAAATGTGATCATCACAGAATTAGATTATAAGTTTTTTTTATTTTGTCATTTAAGCTGATAGTCAATAATATAACCTCATTGTTTTCATCAAACAAGCAAAAAATTATTGATATTCTTCATTTCATAATATAAACAGTAATTCTTATTTATCAAAATTGATAGGATAGATGATTCTTTGATGGATTCTAACTGAACTGTATTGATATATATATAAATCTATATATCTCTCTACAGTTTATTTCTATCTCAGTTTGTTGAAATTTATTTTATTCTGTTCATATCTATTTATACACCTAAGTTTGTTCATAAAATATATATCTTAGCTTATTAACATCTATTTCTCTATCTAGGTTTGTTCATATTTTTTCCTTTTTTTTAGTTTTTGATCTCTCTATCTCTGTTCATTATCTATCTATCTATCTATCTATCTCAGTCTGTCATATATATCTATCTTGGTCAGTTCACATCTATCTCAGCCTGTTTATATCTTTCTTGATTTAACTACGTCATTCTGTCTATATCTATGTCTATATCTATCTATCTATTTTGATCTGTTCATATCTATCTTTGGGGAGTCCCCATAGCATAATGGCTAAAGAGCTGGACTTCCGACTTGAAGTAAGTGAGTTCAAACTCCAGTCATGCTTTGGGACTCATACTATTAGGAAAAGTATGAATCCCCTTATCCCCTCAGCTATTCATTAAATAGTACCCCTACTGTCCTTCTTTAAGGATGGCTTTGGCATTAAATAAATTATGAATGTTGATATACCATTAAATAAACTAAACCATATCTATTTCTCTTGGTTTGTTAATATCTACCTATATACCTCAGTCTGTTCATATCTATCATAGCCTTTATTTTCATTTGCTCATATTTGTCTTATTTCCATTTCTTTTTTTCATTTGATTATTTATAAGAGTCTCTTGTTGTATATTATAATAACTGTTTATATATATAAATCTTTCTGAGATTATTTCTCTATCATAGTCTGAGGGGTAACCCTTGTAAAGTGGTGTGTAGGTTTGATTTTCAGTCAGGCTGTTGTGTCCCCTTTTAGACTGGTATCTTTGGGACGTCTGTGGGCTTCCTTATCCCCCTAGCTATGGGTTAAATAATACCACCACTCTTCATCTACAAGGATGGCTTTGGCATTAAATAACCCACAGAGGGTGATATGCCATTAAAAACAAAGAAGCTAAAACCAGTTATAATCTAATTATATGTATTTTTTTCTATTTCAACATCTCTGGCTTCCAAACCATGTAGAGGAAAATATTAATTTGGTAAGCCTTGGTAAAGTTGGTATTCTTATCTCCACCCTAAAGTGTTTTAAAATCACTTAGAATCAATTGTTTTAACTTAGATGCTTTTGAAAAATTAATGATACATCCCCAGAAAAAAAAAGAACATAGGCTCTGAAGGGCAATTTTCCAAAAAATTAAAAGTTTAAGCAGCTCATGACAGTATGCTTTAAAGTACCTTTATCTACTCCATTCTGATAGTAGGCTTGGAGTAGTCAACCAAACACCCAAAAAATATTTGATTAGAAATGTCTTTCATCTTTAATTGGAGTGGGGGCTTAAAAATGCAAAAAAATAAAAAAATCTGGAAAATTGAATATTTTCCAATTTTTGGATCTAAAAAACCCATCACAGCAACATCAAAACGATAGGAAAGTACATATTTCTTTAAATATATTTGAAGGTGAGTATAGATTTTTTTTAACTTTAATATATTCTACTTTTTATTTGGTCCCTCTAAAATGGACCAAATTCAGAAATTGAAAAAAAAATCACTAAGTTGCAAGGGTCCATATTTCCATCTACAATAATTCTAAAGACTTTTAAACTTACTTGCTTTAAAATGTTGATGTGTCAACTCTACAATAACAATTATATCATTGGTAAACAGACGCTTGTATTTCCAGAATAGTTTTCTTAATTCAGATAGTTACAGTACAGAAAAAATGCATTGCAAATGATTTGTTTTTATAGTAATGCACTGAAAATCAGTAAGAAAGTTATTGTCAGTGGTCAGGAATTAATGCAAGCGTCACTGAGAGAACAAAGTTATCATATGGTTGTTACCATTAATGCACAAGACAAAAGACATCAATTGGGTAATCAGTTTGATATTAAAATGATAAGAAAACAGTGTGCTCACTTTATGTAGGTCAAATAAAGATACAGAAATAAGTTTCATGAATAAAGAAATATTTCATCTTCCCCACAAGAAAAACATACCCACAAAAAAATAACAAAAAAAAAAAATAAATAAATAAAAATAAAATGCTAGGAATTAAGTAAAGATGAATGTTTAGTTTAGTGGTTGAAAAATAAACAAATTGATCCTCCACTTAGACCAAGTTTATTAGCCTTAAAGATGCATGAGGTTAATTGTCTCTCCAATATAGAATGTCTTTTGCCTGTCTGACATTTAATCAGGTACGGTGCGGATGTTACCTGACATTTTAAAGTAGTTTCTGACATTTTATCTTCTGGGACTTTATTTTGCTTATGTTTCCTCCAAAATGTTGAAATAACTTAGCAGCTAATAGATGAAGGGTCATCATGACTCCTTTAGAAACAAAAAGCTGAAGTATGCAAACTATGTAAGAGTGGTGGGGTTTTATAAAGATGCAATCACTTTGAAGATTCCTTTGACTCTCTCATCATCCATCCCTATTGGCCATCACACTAGGTAAATCCTCTTAATGGCATCGAGTGGCCATACAGTGCTGATAAATCTCCTTTCACAGGTCAATCAACACCAATGTTCCCATGTATATGAGTCCATAGGAGAACATCACTTTTGAGTTTGCCTTTACTTCTCCAACAGTACCCAGTAAGTTCATCTTACTTGGATGGTTTATATGAGATTGGAGGTAAGTGACTGTACAGTTGCTGTTTTGTAGGGTGCTGCTTCCAGGATTTGTTCAAAACAGCATACAGTATCATTTTGTTAAAGTTCAAGTGGTACAACTATGCAGTAGTACTGACACAGCTATGGCTTAGAAGAATTTCCATTTTATTTTATCAGAGAGATCAGATTTCTATACAATTAATAGCCTGTCAATAGCAGACCATGCTTTCCTTGTGCATATACTGACATCACTTTCTGTAGATGATATTGCTACTAAGATATGTAAACTGGTCAACTCATTTCAGAGGCTTGCCATTTATGAGGAGATAGCACTATCTTGATTAAAACACATGAACTCTCTTTAACCTGAGTACATGTAGTGATAATACCTCTTGCTGCCTACACCAGGCTATGCAGTAGAATTCAGGCTTGAACAATTGTATTTTTGGAAATATTCAAATAATAAAATATCAAAATAATCTTAAGATATAAATAAACACTAATGACTTAAAATTTGATGAAAACAATCTTTAGTGAAGTTAGACAACCATGTCTGAAGTACATCACACAAATTTGAAACTGAGTGCTACCAACAGAATGTTTTAAAACTTTCTCATCTTTTTTTTTATTTCATTTAACAACTCATATGATCTGATAAAGGTTTAAAACTGAAACATTTGATGTTGACAAATAATTATATAAATAAAATCATCTTCTGAAGACCTTATGTTTTTTTTCATCTCTCTACATTTTCAAACTGTTAGATGTATTTCTAATTTCCCCCTGATTATATATATATATATATATATATATATATATATATATATATATAGAGAGAGAGAGAGAGAGAGAGAGATGTATATAGATATATATGTGGTGCATTCAATAAGTTTCCAGGCTTTTTTTGTATGGGAATTTAAAATTGTCATAGAATCTTGAAAATTCAGTATGTTATTGCTATACATCTTATGAGATCACTGACCAATTTTTATGATTTCAGGTTCAAATGAACAGCTACAGCAGCAATTGGAATACACTCTACAAAAACCTGATTGTCACAGCTGGTGAATTTCAAAAAATGCAATCTGGACGTGAGGACACTTTAGAAGAACAATATGCAATAAAATTCTGTTTTAAACTTGGAAAAAATGCCACAGAAACGTATGGAATGCTTCAGACTGCTTTTTGACCATCTTGCATGAATTGAGCATCAGTTTTTGAGTGGCAAAAGAAAGAATCAGGAAGAGATTTGGTTGGAAGAGGCCAGCACTCTTCAAATAAGGTCAGTGCATTTTCACCAGGACAATGCAGCAGTCCACAACTCCATCCTTGTCACAGACTATTTGACCAAAATGGGCATCAAGACAGTTCCTCACCTTCCCTATAGTCCAGACCTTGCTCCCTGTGATTTTTGCTTATTCTCTAAGCTCAGAGGCTGTCGTTATCAGACAATTGAGGAGATGAAGAGGCTGTGACAAAGGTCATTGACACACTCACACAAGAGGATTTCCATGGGGCCTTCCAGAAGTTGTTGGAATGGTACAACAAGTGCAGTGCATTCAAAGGGAACTAGAGTTTCATGTGTGTACTATCAATAAAAGTGCCCATACGAAAAAAAGTTTGGAAACTTATCTAATGATCCTCGTATATATATATATATATATATATATATATATAAGGGGACTAGAGTTTCATGTGTGTACTATCAATAAAAGTGCCCATACGAAAAAAGTCTGGAAACTTATCTAATGATCCTCGTATATATATATATATATATATATATATATATATTGATAGATATATATATTGATGACTATATATATATATATATATATATATATATGGCGTAACAATTATAATCATAGGAAATTTGACTCATTGAGTGGAGTTCAAATTCTGGATAAAACTATTTGTATTTCACTTCATACTAATGTCCTTGGGCATGGTAAGAATCCATCTCTTCTTCTTCCAGCTATGAGTAAAATAGTAAGGTAGACCAAGCTCTTCAGGTTTATTCGTGTGTGGGTGTGTTTGTGATTTGATTTGGTTATTTGGTTTAATCTCATACAATCCCTTGTAGGTTATTTAATGCCAAATCTTGTTTTATATATATATATATATATATATATATATATATATATTGATTTGAAAGTGAATAGCATTATTTTTGAATGAGTTATAGCTCATTTGTTTGGACACAGTTAAATGTTTTCAAGTACTACTATCCAACACAAATAATTCTATTCAATATTATTCATTTTATTTGCACATAGTAATACTAATAATTCTGTTCAATACTAATGATTTGTTTGCACACAGATAAATAGTTTCAAGTACTGCTATTCGATACTAACAATTCTATTTGATATTGATTATTTGTTTGCATACAGTTTAAATGTTTTCAAGTATTGCTATCTCAGTACAATTGACCTTTAGCCACTGCCTTCTAGTATAAAGTTGAGTTAAGTGGTTGTTTGCCACATGTGCAATTTAAAGAATATGATCAGGACAATCATATAGATGCTAGGGCTTGACATGACCAGACCTTTCTGACTGGCTGTCTAGCCCAGTAAGGGCCAAAAGGGAGTGTTGCAGGTCACATGACCACTTTGGTTGCTGGTTCATGAACTGCTCAGTTTGGTGTCCTTATGGAGTGAAGGGGTTGTCTTGCTCCTCGGCAGGGGTTCAGTTAGTACATTCTCCAGTCCTAGCAAACAGGACAAGTGTTTTTGTGTGAGATTGTATGTGCACATATATATATATATATAGATGTGAGTGTATGTATATAAATATATGTGTGTGTGTGTGTGTGTGCAGTGCTCATTGTGTTATAGTTAATATTGGTTAATAATGACCTGAGTTCAAATATTAACTGGAAATGTTTGCATTTCTCATAGAACTAATATCCTTTGGAAAGATATGAATCCAATTACTCTCCCTCCAGCTATAGGTAAATAGTAGGGCAAACTGAGCTCTTTAACTTTGGTAAGGCAACCAGGCTAGGAGAAGAAAAACTCAATTCAAAACATTTGAAGTCTGCTTTAAAAAAAATTGACCTTGTGTTACATCTTGCTCGTGTGGAGGGGTTGGGTAAATATGTGTGCATGTCTTACCACTAAAAGGAAATAAACTCAATAAGTCAAGTTTGAATACTGGAAGAAGCTGCTTGCATTTTATCTCATGCTGCTAGCCTTGAGAAAGGCATGAATGTTTCTCTTCTGTTGCAGTTACAGGTCAAATAGAGCAAACTAGACTTTTTAACCTTGGTAGGGTGACCAGTCTAGGAGAAGGAAAAACTCTGAATTCAAAAACTAAGGATTGTTGTTCAAGTGAATCGCTGGTACATTGGTGCACCATTCTGTTATCAACTCATCACGTGGCTGGTTCTACACAAACCTTCACCACTATAAAACAAGTCACATGTGTAGGTAGACCAACACTTCCCATCTTTAACTGAACTGTTAAGCCCTCATACATAAAGATCGACAGGAGAGTCTATCCAATATATATGAAGGTCATTCAATAGTTAAGAGGGATTTTTTGAAAAAAACAAAATTTTTTTTCTATAAATGTAAACTCTGCATTGTTTGGAACTGGTTCATAGCAAAATTTATCTTAATCTCACAAAAGTATTTGCTTTGAGGCTATTCAAAATGGTGACAAATCAAACAGAGAGCTCCAGACATGAACAGCGGTCTGTTATCAAATATTTGGTGGTTAAAAAGTACAATTATGTAAAATTTCCAGAACAATGTGTGATGTATACAGTGAAGCATGTTTTAGTCAAAAAAATCTTTACAAATGGGCTAAACATGGGTTTATCACTACAAGCCTGAGTCAAAAAGACAGTCCATGGAGTGGAAACACACTGACTCTGTGGTAAAAAGTTCCGGGTGCAATGGCCAGTAAATAAGATCATGCTGACAGTGTTTTTGGGCATGAAAGGACATATGATTATTGATTTCTTTGAAAAAGATGCAACTGTAAACAGTGCTTCCTATTGCTTATGCCTTAGACAAAATTAACCTTATTTATTGAATGACCCTCATAAATGAAAAGAGATTCTTATAAAGATGAATTGAACATAAGTTCACAGACAGCTCTCATTTAGAATAATGATAAGCAATAATTGTGTATGAGTAGAGAAGAAAAAAATCATATGACTGATCAACAGATAACAGATATAAGTGGCCTATAAATAACAAAGATATACCATTCTTATATGCCTTTTATACTGAAGTCATTCCATTTGATTTTGTAGATGCAATATTTCAGTGATTTCTACAAGTAGTCACATTATAAAGTTGAAATATATATATATATATATATATATATATATATATATATATATATATATATTAGTTTATTTTGAAGTACAGTTGTATAAAATTGATTATTCCTTTACCCACTGACAAAGGTTTGAGGAAGAAACCAAAGGCAAAATTTACCAACCCATTTCTTCTAATAAAAATACACCAGATTAACAGTTATTTGTATATGTTAAGTATATCCTGAGTGTTGTTTCTAATTGCTTTGATTCAAATTGAAAACCTAAAATTTCATTGTTTTCATATATGCCATTTTGACAATATGATAGCGAGAGGTTGAGTTTAAACAGGTTTAAGTAGGGATATCATAGTTTAACAAACTAGAGGTATTGATTAGAAGAACAAACCTAATCTTACTCGTACTTCAAAGGATATAATTTGAGGGGAACAAAGTTAGTATTAAAACTCTGAACTTAAACTTGCTATATTGTTAAATAGTTACTTAGTTGATAAAGTAGGTGCACTATGAGCAACATTTATCATAGTAGGAAATGGAATTAGTGATTAGAGTTCAAATCCTGGATGATGCTGTTTGTATTTCATTTCATACTGATACGCTTGGGAAAGGTATGAATCCATCATTTCTCCCCATCTTACCTATGAGTAAATAGTAGGACAGATTGGGTTCTTTAGCCTTGGTAATACAATCAATCTGGGAAAAGGAAAATTGAATTTATACCAGCAAGTCTCCACTTATAAAATTGACTTTGTATCACATCCTGCTCGTCAGGGAAGGGTTGAGTCAATAGATACCTGTATATATGTTATGGCACCTACCTACATAGTAATGGACTATTCCTCCTCAATATATACTGACTCTACTTGACACTCGGAGAGATATCCTTCAAGCTGCCTGACAGTACTGGAAGGACATTCCTAACTGTTGTATAACACCTGTATTCAGTACATTTGTTCTGTTATTGTAATATATTTGTTTGCACTTACTACTCTTGTCTGCATGTCTTCATTTTGACCCCAAAACACCACAACAATATATTATGTATATGAGGAGTGTTAATTCAAATTTATTATTTTTATATATGCTATTCTGATCACATAACTATGAGTGCTTTAGTTGGTTGGTTTTTTGTTTAATGGCATATCAACCTTCATGCCAAAGCCAAGAGATGTTTAGTGTAAGCTGGTTTAAGTAGGAATATCATAATTTACCAAACTAGAGTTATTAATTAGAGGAACAAACCGAATCCTACTTGTACTTTAGGAGATATAATTTTGGGGGAATAAGGTTAGTATTAAACCTCTGGGATAAAACTTAATATATTGTTAAATATTTACATAGCTGATAAAGTATGAATGAGTATATTAAAACTATTATCAAAGGTGTCAAATTTCTATTTCACAAGTATTCTGTGAGGAATACGGTGTTGTGAGTCAAGGGAAAGGGAAAATATGCAGGAGAATTCAAAAGGTTTGTGTGGGAAAAAAAGAGCAGTCGGGGTCAAAGTTTTATTTACCCAATCACTACAACACAGATAGGACATGACACAAGGTAAATTTTTTCAAACGAATGAGTTTTCCTTCTCCTAGATTAGTTGCCTAACCCAGGCTAAAAAAAACAAGTTACTTACTTTTTACCCATAGCTGGGGGAAAAAAAGTTAGGTCAGTAACATATACTACCTTTTGAAGAAGAACTAGTGATCAGGTACAATATTTTATACACATGTCCAAATTTATTTTGAGTATCAACAAAAGATTTTAGGAAAGATTATGTGTGACTATAACAGTTATTTGAAAAGGAATGCAAACATCATATTGATTTCACATTTGTATCTAGTGGGATTTTTTTAGACACTTCTTTTGGTTCCAACAAGTATGCATACCAAATTTGGTAGCTTCTACAACAAACTATTTTACTATCACATATTTGTAAGATTTATAACTTAAAGTAAGTCTTAAGAATGAACACTCATTTGTCTTTGTAAGAGCCCATAGCCACACAACAAAAAAAAATGGATGCTCAAATAAGGCTAGTGCATAATACAATCATTTCATTTGCTAAACTGTTGTTTCTGAGTACAATGATGCTATATGACTAACATTAATTTTGAGTGCATTCTATTATCTTATCATTAGGGATACATCCTTTATAAAATAGCCTGTACTTATATATATATATATATATATATATATATATATAGTTTTTGTAATCAAGAGATGATGTCTGGCATCTCATATATATGAGTGTGTGTGTATTTACATATGAAAATATATTGTGTGTGTTTATATGTATTATTTGTTCATGTTTTATATAAAAGTAGACACATATATACCTATACAGACACACACATGTGTGTGTATAAATATATATATATATATATATATATATATATATATATATATATATATATACACCAACCCACACACATATATATATATATATATATATATACACACATACATATATGGATATGCCATGGTGTAATGGTTATCAATGTAAGAAATGGACACAGTGACATGAGTTCAAATCCTTGATGAGATTATTTGCATTTCACATAGCACAAGTACCCTTGGGAAAGGTATGAATCCAATTATTCTCCCTTCAGCTATGGGTAAATAATAGAGCAGACTGGGTTCTTTAACCTTGTTTAGGCAACCAGTATTGGAGAAGGAAAACACCGAATTCAAACTTGTTAAAATCTGCTTAGAAAGTTGACATTATGTCACATCCTGCTTGTGCAAATGGGTTGGTGGATACATACACACATAGATATGTAAATATTGATACAATGGACTCTCCTATTGATCTCAAAATGTGAGGTACCAACAGTTCAGTTAAAGATGGGAACTATTTATCTACCAATACATGTGATTTATTTATAGTTTAGTTTGGTTTGGTTTGATTTGGTTATGAGCCTCCCCATCAGATGCAGTTTAGTATCATACTCAGGACATTTTTTGGGGAGGAGGAGTCATATCCCTCTGCAGGGGATACAGTTAGCATATTCTAAGCCCCAATGCCAAGATTAACTAAAAACTTGGTCCTTGTAAGATCCAAGTTACTTTTGTACCAGAAGTAAGGGAACATTCTTGTATATTCCTATAAAATGATATATCACTCAAAGAATGACAATTTGAAAAAAACATCAGACATCAGGGATTACTCTAACCTTCCTCTAATTTTGTAATCAAGATACTGCCTGGCATCTCCTGATTGCAACTAGATTCTCATTAATAAGATACTGAACTAACATACCAGACAGTAGATTGCTCAGCTTGAATGACCCAACTAGTAATGATAATGGCTATAATTATTACCTAAGGTTTTTATCACTGTGTCTTCTTTTCTTGTTTTGTTAACCTCTTTTCAAACTCTTACATTTTTGTATAGAGAAACCATTTTAGTTATTACTAGGGTGAGCCAAAAATTTTGCAATATTTTGGTATGTGCTAGTTTGAGGCATGTATATCATATGACCAAAGTAGTTCAAGCTATATTAGGTTTCCACTGTGGTTAGAAGTATTCTGGTAGTTGGTGGGCTGACATGTTGTGCATTGCTTCACTTAGTGTATACTTTGGAAGCAGCACAGATGATCATGCAATATAGTCTAATTTGGGAACTTATGCTTTATGAGTTCAAACTGGGCCATAACAATGGAAACAACCATAAACATTTATTGAGTGAAAGGTGAAGGTGCAGTTGATCACAGTACAGTAACCAGATGGTTCAAGAAATTTCTCTTGGGATGCAAGAACCTCAATGATCAGGAAAGGTCAGGTGGGCCTAAGACTGCTACAAGCCACAGAGGAAAATCCAGTGAGTAGCACTTGGCGGGTATCAGGCAAACTGGGCATCTCATATTCCAGTGTTGTTTATCATTTTCACAATTTTGGCATGTACTTCACATTACCAAAATATGGCAAAACTTTTGTCTCACTTTAATATTATTATTTACACAAGTATAGTGTAAGTATTGGGTTTAGTTAGGCTGAAAACCTTTTGGCTCAGTGCATAGGTTAGTTAGGTGCAAACATGAGTGCAGGTGTTCATACACGCGCAGAGCAGACATGTAATTCAGAGATGTCACAATAAAAATCCCAGATAGAGGATGTGACCAGGGATGTGAGTGATGTCACACACCGGAAGCGTGGACTGAGATTTGAGAAAAGTCACTGAGTTGAGATTGAGACCTGGTCGAGGCCAGACAAATTTGTGCGCTACGGGCGCCGCATGTGTTGGGGGAGGGCAGATGGAAAAGTCAGTATAGAAAGATGGTATCTCTCTCCTTATGTCAAAAAACCTTTTAACTCAAAGGTAATAAAAAGTTTTGTACCTGAACTAAGAAATCGTAAGTGTTTTTCGTGTTTCGGGATTCCTATGTTATCTATTCATGGACATTATGAACGTTCTGCGTACCGGTATGAATATGTCTATTTCACATATTCATATCTGGCTGTGTTACATAACAAGCCAGATTCAAATCATGGATAAGTTTGTTTGCATTTTAACTTTGCATTAATACCCTTAGGAAAAGCATGAATCCTTAAAAAGGCAACCAGTCTAAGAGAAGGAAAAACTGAATTCCAAACCTGAGAAGTGTTATTTGGAAAATCTGTGGGACTTTGGTGCCTCATTTTTCTGTTATCAGCTCATCCAAAATAGTGTAACTGGTCCTAAACAAGCTTTCAGCACTGTAAACAAATCACTTGTGTAAGCATGTACTTGATATGATGTGAAACTGCATTCAGTAGTCAGGCTCCAGTTATAGAGCTCTGAAAAGTGGTAAGTCACCTCTTCATTGTCTTTACTTCTAGGTCCTCTCTAACCCAGCTTAGTTTCCGGTTTATAGGTCAAATAGATCTGTTTGAGATAATCTTTAAAGTTAAAGTAAACACTTTATTTTCATTCTATTAAGCTATTTCCCAAAATGACAATATCTAAATATTAATCCATTCATGCCTGTAACACTTTTTTAGAAAATCGTCTTTATTCAAGTGTCTATTTTGACAACTTCTGCTGCTGTTTACTGGGACAGAGTCTAGTCCTGTCATGGAGAACAAATCCCAGATAAACATGTGTTGTAGTAGATAATAGAAACCACATGCATTGAGGAATGTCCTGACATCATTTTTAGCATATGAAAGTAATGGTTTAATTATTAGATACTTCTTAACTTGACATTATAGCATTTGTTTATATAAATCTTTCTCTCACACACAAACAAACACACACACAAACACACATACAAGGTGTGTTCAAAAATTATTCAGACTCAAGCTATATTTACACAAGCAGAAATAAACAACAAATGAAACATTAATTTATTCAAAATAATACCCTTGACATTCAACACACTCATTCTAATGAGTTTTCCATTGTTCAAAGCATTTCTGAAATACCTATTTTGATATGGTGTAAAGGCGTGCAATTGTCTTCTTTTTAGTGTCTTCCATGTCTTCAAGTTCTATCTTTGAGATTGATTTTTAGTTTAGGAAACAAGACAAAGTCACACAGAGATAGGTCTGGTGAGTATGGAATATGCTCCTATTGCACAAAAAATATTTTAGAAAAAAAACTATTTAAAAAAATATATTTTGTTCAAAATTGCCACTGACTTGTCTAGACCTCATCATTACCTAATTATATAAATTGCTCAGCTGTGTACACATCTTATTCAGTTATGATACTTATTCATCAGATCTCATATATATATATATATATATATATATATAGATAGATATAAATATATCTATATATATATATATATATATATATAGATATAAATATATATGTGTGTGTGTGTGACACAGCATGACAGCTATCATTATAGGAAATGGAATTGGCGATCCGAGTTCAATTCCTGGATGGTGCCGCTTGCATTTCACTTTGCACCAATGCCATTTGGAAAGACATGAATCTATGTTCTCCACTTTGCTATGGATAAATAGTAGGGTAGACTAGGTTCTTTAGCTTTGGTTGGGTAACCAATCTAAAAGGAAAACTTAATTCAAACCAGCTTCTCTGCTTAAAAAATGACCTTGTGCTACATCCTGCCTGTGGTGAAGAGGTTGTGTGTGTGTGTGTATATATATATATATATATATATATATATATATATATATATATGGGGTATGCATAGTTCAATGGAAATGTTAATGGGAAAATTCCATCACATATGTTCTTTGCACTGTTAATACTTTCTTTAATATTGCCACATTAAGGAATTATTTTTTTACAACTTGTGTTACTAGGTTGCTATTTACTCAGACAGAGTTTTGTCCTACCATGGTGAATAAATCCTATATAAATGTGTGTTGTAGTAGATAATGGAAACCACATGCATTGAAGAACATCCTAATCTCAGTTTTACCATACGGAAATTCAATTTTATGCTTGGCAAATCCTTAGGACAAAAGGTGGATAATAAGATAAGACCTTATTTGCCAAACAATAAGACATGATTTGGATGGGCAATTTTTCAATTACTGATCGCAGTAGCATATCCCAAACCTTTACTCCTTGAGGTTAAGGTTGTCCCACCTATACATAATACCAGTGTGTTAAATGACTTTTCATATTTAGATATTTTTTATTTTTAAATGTACTAAGGGGTGATGAAATGTTCTTGACTCAACCAAGAAAGGAATGACTTTTAAAAAATATCTTTTCACACTGGAACATTCTTGTGCAGGAATCCATAATAGAACATCACTTATGAGTTCATCTTTGCTTTTCCAGCAGTGCCCCGCATGTCTCGTTCATCTTACTTGAGTGGTTTGTGAAATGAGAGTTAAGTGGCCATGTAGCTGCTATATTGTGGGGTCTTGCTTTCAGGATCTATTCAAGACAGTGTGCAGCATTATAATGTGGTTCCTATCTTAGCTTTTTCTCAATGCATTTTGTTAGCATCTATGTGGTGCATCCATATAGTAGTATGGATACTGCTACAACTTAGAAGAAATCCCATTTTATTTTATCAGTTAGATCAGACTTCCATATGAAGTCAAGAGCATTCTACACCTTTGCTGGGCATATATTGACATCACTTTCAGTAGATGAGATATTCCTGCCCAGGTATGTGAACAAGTTCACTAATTTTAAAGGCTTACCACTTTGATTGGAAATGGCTCCTTTTTGTTTAAAATATAAGTACTCTGTTTTATTTCCATTCACATATAGGTCAATGCCTCCCACTGCTTGCTCTAGGCTATGCAGTAGGGATTCTGCTTGGGTTAGTACATTTGTGAGAAGCACTAGGTCATCTGCAAAGTCTGCATATGTCAGTTTCTGTGGGATAGTATCTGCTTCTTACCTGTTTTTATGTGAAATCATTTTCTTTTATTAGATTGACATTTGAAGTATGTAGTCAAGGCAAAGTATAAACAAATACGGTGCTAATGTATCTCCTTGCAAGACTCCAACAAATATATCGAAGAAATCAGTGTCTCCATCTGGTGAGCAAATCATTGCTGTAATGTTTTTATGAAGCATCATTATAGTGGTAACAGTTTCTTTGGAAAGACGATATGCAAGTAGTATTTGCTCCATTTTTTCTGTATATGAAATCAAATGCTTTGAAGAAATCTACCAACAGTAGTGTTGCCCTGAGATGCTTTACTTGTACTCCTTCGATGATTTGATAGATTGCCATGATCTATGAGGTTTTGGAGCAATTTTTTTTTAAAGCTGTTCTGATTTTTTCTATTTTCTCAATTTTAGGTTGGATAGGATTGAGAAGCAAGGCATTATAAACCTTAGCAGCAATAGCAGTTAGAGTTATGTCTCTCTAGTTTTTAGTGACTTTGAGGTTGCTTTCCTTCAGAAGGAAAGGATGCAACCTTTCATTCATTTCTCTATTGTGTTCTGTTCATAGACTGCATTGTATAGTTGGAGAAGTATGTTGTCAAATTTTCTTGCCTTCCCAACTTTAAGGGAGGATCTCACCAAGGTTTGCAGCTTTTCTGTTTTTATTTTTTTTTCCATTGTGAATAAAGCTCTTCTTCCATAAACTATCTTAACCTGATGTCCAGTTGGCCATTAACGATTTTTTGGGTAGGTTTGTCAGTGATTCCAGGAGAGTGTCTGTGCAGATTCTTGAAATGTTCTTTCCACTTCAAAAGTCTTTCTTCTTGGCTGGTAGCTATTAGTTTTGCTCTCAATGTGTTCTTTCTTCTGTTTACTTCATTTACTGTCTACCATACTATTCATGATTGTCTATCTTCTACTGAATTTCTAATTTTATTGATTTGGCCTTGAATGTATTTTATTTGCTCTTTTTAGTATGTGTTCATTGGTATTTATTTTTTAAGTATTTTTTCCTAACTACTAGTGACTCTCATGGAACTCTACATTCGGTTGGTTGGTATGCACTCTGCTGCTATTTCCATGTGAACAGTGATGAAATTTTCATATTCATCATTCAGAGTATGTCTTTCAGATATCTCCTGAAGAGTATTGAATTTGTTTCTAACAGTTACTGTATATTTATTACTTAATTCTCTATTGGTAAGTGAGGATCAGTTGTAACATTTAGTTTTGACCATTTATTTTTTATTTCAGTGTAGATTCAAGTGTATCTTTGGAATGACAATTCTGTGATTGAAAGATACTCCTTCAAAAGAGAATATGCCTCACAGTTCAAAGTTTTATTCATCCACTTCTTGTTTATGAGTATATAATCTAACTGTGCTTTAAGGTTATTTGGGTAGGTATAGGTCCATAGTTTTCCTTCCTTTTTTTGTAATTCAGTGTTAAGGCATGAAAGACTGTTCTCAAGTGAAAAATCTGTTAGATGTTCACCATTTCTATTTTGCAGGTTGTGTAAGCCAAATTTATGATTTCATCTTTGCCTATTTGTGCATTCCTGTCTCCATCAATGATTCATACATTATGTTTGGGAATGTGTTGAGCAAGGGAAAATAGTCCATCATAGGAAGTGGTGATATCTGTTTTATCACTGGCCTTGGTAGAACTGTAGCAAGAAATGATTGTTGTGCAGAGGCTGCTATTAAATGTAGCACACATAATTCTTAGTTGGGTTTTCTCTGTGCTATTCAGTGATTTTAAGGCCTGAGGACTGAAAAACATTCCTACACCTCATCTGATGGCATTGAGGGAGTTTTTTCACATCGATGCCAAGACAAATATCCATTCATTACCTGCATCATGATATTCTAAGTCTATTTCACTATGGTAATATCTATTTTCTTGCATGTATATAATATCTATATTGTGTTCAGCTGAAGATGCTGTAAGTTTAGGTAGCTGGTTGATTATGTTTAAAGTCCTAACATTAAATGTTGCTTTGTTAACAATGTTTTTACATTTAAGTAAATTGGGTTTGGGCTCCGTAACTGATTTTTCAAACATGAGCCAGAGCTCCAACCTCAGCAGAATGCATCACTTGTTTATCATGTGAAGGGTGATAATTCTACTTATAATTGTCTTAACTTGGTACAGTATTGATGCAGTGTAGATAATTTTATTTCTTTTATTTCTCTGCTTTTTCTGCATCAATCTTTGGTGTAGTGTATACTTTGCTGAGATGTTTTGTGGCACTATGGGAGAATGGGTAGTAGCTGGGTCTCCTTTGGACACCCACACAGTAAAAACAGATGTTCTGTTTTGTTTTTATTATTTTGCCATCAGTTCAAGAGGATAGGTAAGGCAGTTTCAATAAACACCAATCAAACATCTTTTTTAAAAAACAAACACAGCATGGGAGAAGTCAGTTAGTCTGTGAGAGACCGTTTGAGACCCATGGAATTGCATCACAATTTGATGCAAAACTCATTGCTCACACACATAACTTGCACACTGATGATATTTCAATAAATGAAATTGATCACATCATTATCAAATAATTCTTTTTGGAATCCTGATATTGAAAATATTGATATTTTCTGTTGTCATGTTTTCGTTTCCATATATTTTAAATCTCTGGCCAGTAAAGAGTGTTTGCAAATACCATTTTCAGGTTGGATTTGTTGTTTAAGCATGTGGCCATATATTGACAGATTGATTTTAACAGTATGTCAACCCATCTAGGGTTATTTTATACCCATAGGTTACAGTCATACATACATTTTTTGTGTAGTTGTTTCTTAAGAGTTTTATTTATTCATTTGCATACAGTCCAAATGAATATAAATAATTTTTAAACAGATCTATTTGACCTATAGATAACAGGTACTACCACTCAGAGTGAACTAAGAAATAATGACAATGAATGGGGTGCTCCACACTCCACCTGATCTCCAGAGCTGGAACCTTACCATTAGATGCAGTTAAGTGTCATACCCAAAACCCACTTCTGGGATGGGGTTTTGCCTTTCTGCAGTGGATACATTCAGTGTATTCTAAGCCCCACTGACAGAGTTGCCACATATTGAGTCAAGTTGTGTCGATTTAGACATACATCTTTTCCTTACAGCTAACGGTGAGTATTCAGATCAATCTTATGGATTTCTGTAGGCTTTGAGAATATCTGATCTCTTTTTTTTCTGAATATCAAAGTAGGTAGAATCAACATGCAAAGCTATTCACAGTAGGAAAGAGCTAGTTTTGTAACCCTCCTCGGGATTCTCTCTCTATAAAAAATCCTAGAGAACCATACACTGGCTGCAAACTAAATGCAGTCTGATCATTGCTTTATCAATTAGTAAAAATTTTTCTTGAGTTGAGATACTATAAGCTCTTCTTGTCACAAGATTTACATATTTAAGTGCAATAATGCATAGACTTGAGCATGTATAACTTCTCCACTAAAAGTAGGATTTGACACAAGATCAATTTTAAATAGAGTAAAGCTGGTTTGAATCAAAGTTTTCTATCTCCTGGACTAGTTGCTAAACCAAGGCTAAAGAACCCACTGCTTTAATATTTACCCATATCTGGGAGAAGAGCAGATGAATTCATGCCTTTCCCAGGAGGTATTCCATTTCCTATGATGATAATCATTATGCTAAGCATGTCTTCGGAGCATATATAAGTAAATGCATAATATATAAGGGTCTCACCAAGATTTTACATTTGTTGTACACCTCTCGTCTTTGTAAAGATCTCACCTGCACAGGAATTAGGACCAAAATCTGAATTAGTTTTTCCAGTTTTAATAGAAGTTGTAGTGTGTTGCCACAACAAAAATGTTCTGCTATAGCTCTTCTTTTTGAATGAGGCTTAGAACTTTTTGAATGACACACATATGGATGTATGTGTATAATAGTATTAAAATTGTAGTTGGGAGGCCAGTAAATTTTTTAAAGATTAGTAGTAAAAAAAAAAATTTCTAAATAATAAAATGGAACAACATTATCAAAATATGAAATGAAAAAGTTATTTTTATGTCTTATAAACTGAAGTCAGTAGTATGGTCAGCAGTGAGCAGACAAGAATCTTTTTTTAATATCTTTAGTACTTGAGGGGTCAAAGTGGAAAAAGTGAAAGTCAAATTCCACATATTCAGCAGAAGCATTGGGTCCAAACTAGTTTGAGAAAAGTTTAACAGTTGGACACAGAAAAAGAGGGCCACCTGGCTGAATTGGGGTTCTTCTTTTCTGCTCATCTCCACTATGTTAAGATCTGTTTGACTGAAGTTGAATAGCTAAGTTACAGACATGCTTCCTCAAAATTGGTATGTTTGATTCATTTTAATAGCCTATCAGTTCATCAAGGATTATTTTTTGCTTAGAGTTTAGGGAATCACATTAATTGTATGCTCATAGTTCCATTTTTTGTGTAGTTTCTCAAGTGGATTTGCACATGGTCTTATTGAATAAGAATAATTTTTAAACAAATCTATTTGACCTATAGATGGGACCCTAACAGGTACTACCACACCAAGTCAGAGTGGACCTGGGAGTAATAGCAATAAATGGGGTGATCCATACTCTCCACAACTCCAGCCTCCAAATCAGATGCAGTTTAGTGTTATACCAAGACACCTGCTTTTAGTGGGGAAGTCTTACACTTCTTCAGAATATTCTATCAGTATATTCTAGGCTCTGAGAACAAGACAAGTACATATTTGGCAATTTTTTTACTTTTTTAAAAATATTACATCAAGATTCTTCCCTTCTAACACTTTATCTAGGACATGAATCATGTGGGTGAGTCTAGTAATTTTCCTTCAGTGGATAGGCAAGATGCATCAGTTTACACTTGTCTGATTTGAAGCTCATTTGTATTCAATTTAATCAAATACTCTAAGATCTGCTTAATGCAGAACTGGCAAAAATTAGATGAATATGAAAGAAAACAATTTAATATTATCCACAAACATTTCAACAATAACATTCATAAATAGAAGCATATCATTAACAAACAGTGTCAATAAGATTTGGTTTGGTCTTATGGCATATCAACCATTGGTGGTTATTTAATGCCAAATCCTATTTTTACATATATATCTGATATATGATTTGTAAGTACATTTTGTGGATATACACAGTTAAATGATCAAACAATTCTATTTCTAACAGTTCAATTTAGCATAAGTCATTTGTTTGCACTCAGCTTATATGTGAAACAGTTCTATTTGACCTATAGATAGGACCCTATCAGGTGCTACCAATCTGGGCCAGAGTGGACCTGGAAGTGATGGCAATGAAAGGGTACTCTGCATTCCCCAAAACTCCAGCATTATTGGAGCCTCACTGTCAAATTGTTTAATGTCATTTCCAAAATACTCAGTGGGAGTGGGGTTCTTACCTCTCTGCAGAGATGTAGTTGGTGTATTCTACAGCCCCAACCAACTGGGCTAAGTGTCAATAAGGTTCGACAGAGAATTGATATTTGATGTAAACCATAAAGTATTGGCTTTTGTTCCAAGAGTTTTATATTGACTTGCTGTCTGCATTTATTCAAAAAAGCAGATGTCTATTTTATTGCTTTATCATTTACTCTGCAGCTTTCAACCTGTTTTGATGAGGTGCTGTAGTTGAAAGACACAGGAAAATTATGCTCAAAATTAAAATAAACATTTAAAGAATTATACAGTGAATTTAGTACATTAAGTCAAAATACTATAATGAATTAGAAATATTATATATATATATATATATATATATATATATATATAACCTATCCACTCAGATGCACACTTACAAATGCATGCACGTACACACACAAACAGAGTGTGTGTGTGACCACCCACTTTACCAATAAGAATAAAAAACGATATTACCATCTTACTCTAAAGGGGAGGGATTTCTTGTATTGATCTTGGTTTGATAATTACATACATGAGAAATTGACAGTCACCAGTTTGACTATGTCTACACAATCCTAACTTATATAAAATTTAGGATAGTGTACACCCAGAGTCAATGGTGCTTAGTGATTGTCAGTTTCTCACCTATGTGATTATTAGACCAAACAGTGCTGACCCCATGCTACACTATCCTAATTTAGGTATATTTATATATATATTTATAAATACTGAGTGCTAAATATCAGTGATAGAGCAAATATATAAGTAAGGATAGCATAGAAACAGAGTCAGTGGCTTGTGATCCAATGAGTGTATAGATGAGAAACTAACAGTCACCAAGCACAGTTAATTCTTCAATTGGCATAATACAATACCAAGCCGAGTCATAACAAAGACTCAAAAAATGGTACTTGATGCTTCCTTGCTTTACACTCAGCATTATAAAGTATGGATCAAGGGTAATTGGAACAATCCAGGAAAAGGATTAGCACCCCCTCCGACACTTTGGTGTAGTAGCTCTTGAAAAGAGAGCCTTCAGGTCACCCTCAACCGCAGTCGGCCAACTATATATATATATATATATATATATATATATATATATATATATATATATTTAAAAAGAATTCTGTATAAAATTTTAATTGTAGAATTTTTTAAAATTCTGTTGTCTATTCTATAAGAAATGTTATTCTATAAAATTTAATTTAAAAACTTAGACAATTTCAGACAATCAGAAACATTTTAAAATGTTTATAAAATAAAACCATTATCAAATGAGTAACGTGTCCTTAAAAATTAATAAAGGAGTGCAAGATTCTGCAGAAATAGTCAACAAAAAAAGTGGGATAAATAATTTTTATCATTTTTACACCCACTAATGAGTGGAGTGTTCACTAATGGTCCGGAAGACCAGTGTTCAATCCCAGGTTGAGTCATACCAAAGACTCCAAAAATAGTACTTGATGCGTCTTGCTTAACACTTATAATATAAGGATCAAGGGTAAAGTGGAGCAATCAAAGGAATGGAGTAGTGCCCTCTCCTACACCTCGGTGTAGTAGCTATTTAAAATGGAGCCTTCAGGTCACCCTCAACTAAGATCGCCAACATTACTTACTTTACAAAGCGTAATATCTTCAAAATTAAAAAAAAAAAAAAAAACAACCAAAAACATGGTTCCTCTTTCTCTTTTGGTGCCCTAAGCATGTGCTTATTTTGCTTAATGTTTAATCCAGCCCTGGGGTATGGGAGACTAACTTATGAACATTCTATGCCAGGCACAAGAGAATAGTTATTTATTAAGCTTGGCTTATCAGAGCACAAAACCACGAAAGTGGGGCATTTAGTGAGCACGGGATTCACTATACTAAAAAGTGATATATGAGACAATTTGGGCACCTCACATGGTATAATGTTTAGTAAACTAGATTAGCATACCACTGTGAGTTTGATTCTCACTGGATAACCCATACTTCCAACTTTGGGCTAAGTTAGGCTTAGTAAATAACTATTAGGGTATCTCAGATGGTGTAATGGTTACCACACTGGTTTAGCAGACCATTGAGTATTTGATTCTCACTGGGTGCCCCATACTTCTAACCTTGTGTTAAACTAAGTTTAGTAAATAACTACTGAATACTCATCAGAGGCTGGTAGACCCTTGTTAGTGTGTTAGATTCTAACTGGGTGCCCCATACTGCTGGCTTTGTGTCACAACTAAACTTAGTAAATAATGTGAGACTAATTTGATAGTAATTTTGTTATGGTAAGCAATCTTCCTGTTTTAGAAAATATACAAAAAATGATTTTGCTATTTTGTAATTATTAACAGCTGTCAGCTCTCCTATACAACTAGCTTTTATTTAAATTTCATCAGTTTTACTATTCTAAAATGTCAAAATGTGATTATATATACATGAGAAAAAGAAAGAGAGATATACACATATGCTGAGTAGAGAGCATTTCAATTCTAACAGAAAAAATTGTTTGAAACAAGACTAAAACAAAATGAGAATTAATATGGTTTAGGTTTTATATTTCTTAGAGTTTGAGAGGATGAACAATGTTATCATTATTTATTTATTTGTTTGTTTGTTATGCCTCTTTGGGTATCCCTGCTTTTTACAATCTTCTCACATCAAACTTTAGGAAAACAAAAAAAAAACTTCGCACAAGATATATACATTATTAATACAATATGTAATACAGATCAAATTCCAATACTTTCCAAAAATGCCCTAGACTTTTTCTGACCATTTTTTCTAAAATCATCCAATTTAATCTTAATTTTTTTATTTTATTGCTGTTCTTGATTTGATTTGGCAATTTGTTCCAAAAATATATTACTCTGTTAGCAAAAACATCCAATTGGTTAGTAGACTTAATTATTTTGAAAGTTTCAATTAGATCACTTCTCATTCTTCTTTCTAGCCAAGTAGTTAATCTTTATTTCTTTAATCTCTCCTTATGACTGTAATCTTTTACTTATTTTCATTATTTTTGGCACTCTTCTTTGCATAAAAATATTCATACAATTGACTTACTGACTTTGAATTTGCTAACATAAAAAGTTACAAACAACATTTTCAAATCAATGAAAATAAGAAAAAAAGAATCTATGTAAAAAAAAAAAAAAAAAAAAATCATTTTTTAATTATACTTGTACAAAAATAAAAAATTAAAACAATATATTTGCTGATTTGATTGGATATTAATGTACATCAAATATTAGCAGCTTCCACCAAAAGTTGGTCTAGATAAGCCAATTTCATTTTTCAGTAACCATTTATTAACCTTTACACAGGAGATCATTCCCCTGTTACTGAATGTATACCCTAATATAAGTAAGAGAATGCTGCTTATTAGTTTGTCCTTACATCTTGCTCACCTTAACTGGATAGTTTGCAAGATGAGAAGTAAATGATCATACAAGTGTTGTTTTGTGGGGTGCTGCTGGCAGGGTTTGTTCAAAATAACATCCAGTATCCCTGTGTAGTTTCCAATTAACTTTTTCTCTAAAGGTTTTGTTAAAGTTCAAGTGGTGCAACCATACAGTAGTATTGACACAGCTACAGTTTGGAAGGATTCCCATATTTGTCAAAGAGATCATATTTCTATATTTCAATAATATATCAATAGCAGTCCATATTGTTATCATTTTCAGTAGATGAGATTTTGCTACTGAGGTATATGAACTGGTCTGCTAATTTCAGAGGCTTGCCATTTAATAAGATAGCACTATTATTCATATATGGATCAGTATTGCACCTGTATTTGTGGAAGTCCTTTGATTATTGTGGTATCAGTGTTTAATGGCATATCAATCTTTGTGGGTTATTTAATACCAAAGCCATCATTATAGAATAACAGCAGTGATACAATTTAACCCATAACTGGAGGGATAAAAGGGGTTTATACTTTTCCCAGGGGTTTTAGCCAAAAAGTGAACATAATAGGGCAACTGGATTAGTTTGGTTTTATGGCATATTAACCATTGTGGGTTATTTAATGCCAAATCCAGTTTATACATATATATTAGTTATGTATGATTTGTAAACATAAGTCAACAAAGTTAAATAGTTCCAAGTATTGCTATGTATCACTAAAAATTCTATTAAACATCAGTCATTTGTTTACACACAGTTAAATGATCAAACAGTTCTATTTCTAACAATTCAAATAAGTAAAAGTCATTTGCTTGCACTCAGTTTGAATGTCAAACAATTCTATTTGACCCATAGATAGGACTCAATCAGGTGTTACCACTCCAGGCCAGAGTGGATCTGGGAGTGATGACAATGAAGGAGTACTCTGTATTCTCCAAAGCTCCAATATTACTGAAGCCTCACCATCAGATTGTTTAATGTCATATTCAGAGTCTAAAATGATAATACTTTCACAAAAATAAATACAAAATACGACAAAACCAAATGTATACGTCTACTCAGCAGGTCATTGTAGCCCAACATATGTGCTGATTCCTTAAGGCATCTAATCCTCCAATGTTCAGCCCTATCAATTATATCAACTTTATCCCATAAGGGCAGATGGTTTCCCTTTTCCTTCCTTATATGGTCCGCCATACCTGACTTTTCAATCTCACCTTGTACTACTGCCTTCCAATGTTCTTCTAGCCTTACTTTTAGAGGGGGATGTGTCTTGCCTTTGTATATTTTACCACAACTGCAAGGGATGGAGTAAACACAGTTCTTGGTCATGTTGAATTCTCTTGGTGTCTTGACCCGGTAGAGATACCTCCGAAGAGTTGAACCACTTGTGAATACTGTCCTGATGTCATATGGACTACATATCTTTTAGATCCTTTCGGCTAGTCCTTTGACATAGAGCAGACATACCATGGTGAATTTTCGGGTATTGTCCTCTGTCCTCCTATCTAGTTTTCTTGGAGCTGATGTTATGCTCTCTGGGTAGTTGTTACGATGGAGGTTGTGTCTCATTTCTTCTTGATATGCATCAGTATCGCTACTAATGGTTTTTGCTCGATGTTGTAAGCAATGGACTATTCCTTTCTTTACTGTATATGGATGATGGGAGTTGAAATTGAGGTACTGTCCGGTGAAAGTGGACTTACGGTACACAGATGACCTGAATCCTTGCTCTTGCGTGTTACTAATACTTCGAGGAAGGGTAATTTGTTGTGTTGCTCTTTCTCCATAGTGAACTGTATAGATGGTTGGAAAAGATTCACCAAAATTTCTCAAAATATTGCAAAACTTTTGATTCAACCTAGTATTTTGAAGGAGATGAGTTTTATTTGTAATTAAGTTAATGATTTAACTAGTGTGATGGAAATCTTCCGCTCTGCAGTTCATCTGCAGTGCATTGTGTGACTCCATACTGCACCAAGCCTGAGTCAGTGTCATAAAAGCAAAGGAAAAAAAAAGTTGAACTCAAGGTTTGAAGGACTGGACTTACTCACAAATGGACCTTCTTTTGGCTCTGTTATCTTCTTTCACATGCCTTCAACATTAATTCTACTTTGCCAGATTCTAGCAGATCACCCTAGCTCTTGGGGCATCAGCAGACTCTAAGCACATCTGTCTCTAGCTACTTTGCCCAACCAAGTGACTGTCAGATTCCTCTGACTAACTGACGGCATTCAGACTCCTACTTTTCATATTTCTTACTACACCTGTATATATGCAAGAGTGAATATTTCCTACTTCCAGGCTTGAGTCACCCATAGAATGGACATAAAAATATTGCCAGGCTGTATGTCTCCAGGACACACTAAAAACTGTGACAATAAAATTTAAATAAATTTTCAGTTGCAGCTCAGCCTTATCAGACCATCTCCATTTAGACTAGGAGATGTGGAAGTGTAGTTCACATACAAAATACATACAGCCATGCACACACTCAACACATACATGCAGATATGTCCAAGCCTGTATATGAATATATATACACATACATACATATATGCATATCTATTGTTAACTTGCACACATATGTATACACATACATGTACATACATACATGTTCCCACACCTGCTCATATGTCTACCAAGATATGCATCTACACATACTCACACATATCTATCTCTATATATATCAAAGGTTCACAGTGTTACACTAGCCTCATTACTTGCAAGACAAGTTATTTATTTCCTAATGGAATTTCATTATCTTATTAAAAGATACAGTTACGGGTATCTTCCTTTTTTTCATTTAAATGAGTTTAATGGAACAAATTCTATTTTTCTGCTCAGTCAGCAGGACTTAGAATATGTTAACTGTATCCACTGCAGAGGGGTAAGAACCCCCTCCCCACGAAAAGGGGTGTCCTGAATATGACATTAAACTGCATCTGATGGTGAGGCTAGAGTTCTGGAGATCTAGGGAGTATAGACTACCTCTTCATTGCTATTACTCCCAGGTTTGTTCTGACACAGAGTGGTTAGGGCCCCATCAATGGGTCAAATAGATTTGTTTAAAAATTATTCGTGTCCAATAGGACCATGAGCAAAAAAAACCTCTGAAGAAACAGATACAAAAATGTAAATATGAACATGATTCCTTAATCTCTGGGCATAAAATAACCCTAGATTGGTTGACAGGTCATTAAAACCAATTAATTATAATTCTCTTTACATTACTTGATTTATTCAATCCACTTTGATATTTTCAATCTGGTTAGAGACAATTTGATTTTATTCCAAACAGCATTGCATGGTTTTGTGGGTTTACAAATCTGTTTTTTTTTTCTGATCTCAAGGGAAGATTGTCATTAATATCATGTGACTTACATAAAGATTTCTTGAATGGTTCATGAATCAGTTATTTTGAGTAGAATCAATCAAATTTGAAATGTATTGATTGACAGAAAAGAAAAGATTAGATTTCAGGGTTATAAACATTTTTAAAAATCTCAAAAAACAACAGCATATAGATAAAAAAAAATCAACCAAAGATGTCAGCCTTGATGTTTTAATAACATTAAACATAGAGACTTAATTTTGAAACAGAATTTCATACAAAGAAATGTATAAAAATGCAACAATGGTACACAACATTTCAGTTATGAACATACTAAAACATTTCATTTTGAACATACCTCGTGTGTTTTTCAGAAAGAAGAGAATGACCCACAAACACAAAGAATCAATTATGACAACACGATAAGTAGAGCAATAAATATGAAAATTCTTTCAATTACAGAGAGGAAGAATAGCATTCAGTTATGATAGATAATGGATGAATGAATACTTTATTGGATAAAATACTACCAATAAGAACAAGTTTCAAATGAATTGAAGCACCAAAAAATTAGAGACTGTAATACACTGGATGGTTTATCTCTTTCTCGCTTGTAAAGATGAACTCACCCAGATGGTGTATATAAACAGGTAAAGAGATAGTGTAGCTGTACCAGTGTGCCTACAATTGCCATGACACAATTTAATACCACTTAACTGTCTGGACCAGAAAGATAGTGCACATTATCTTTGAGATAGCAACAGTACTACATGTACATCAATAGCAAGGGTATACCAAAAATAAATGAACTGTGGACAGACACCAGCATACACCAATAGATGCAAGAACAAGTGTCACCAATGAAATACAATGATGCTAACCACCCAACATTGGGTGGAACATTGCAATATATCACATACCAATTACAATGCTGGTACCACTCAAACTATCAGTCAATGCACTGTGAGGCATACACTAAATTCCATATAATTTATTAGTCATCAACCAATAAAGGTAGCATTATTGAAACAACAGCAAAGGTACTGCATAATACTTGGTTGGTTGGTTTTTTATGACATATCACCTCTTATGGGTTATTTCATGCCAAATCCCGTTTTTATATATATGATTTGTAAGCAAATAGTTTGTAGGTAACTTTATTTTTAAACAAGTTGTTAGAACACATTTGTTTGCACACAGTTAAATGCTTTCAAGTATTGTTATCTAACACTAATAATTCTATTCAATGATAATCATTTTTTGTACATAGTTAAATGGCTTTTTTGTATTGCTATTTAACATTAGTAATTCATTTTATCAAGTATTCCTATTTAATATAATAATTTGCACACAGCTGTATGATTTCAACTAACTAATAATAATAATCATTGGTAAATCATTGTACAGTTCTATTTGACCCATAGATGAAACCTTAACAGGTACTACAAATCTGAGTCAGAGATTACCTGGGATTAATGGTAATGAAGTGGACTCCACATTCCCCAAATCTCTAGGATTGAAACCTCACCATCAAATGCAATTTAATGTCATACTCAGGATACCTCTTTTTTGGGAGTATACAATTAGTGTATTTAAGTCCTGCTGACAAGGTAGAATAATAGATTGAGATATATAAATAATGTAAATAAAAAGGAAGGAGACAAAAGAGGATCTTAGAAATATTTACAGAAAAACAAAAACAACACAGTAAATATATGCTCACTGCAATGTGATACCTTTGCAAAACAACACCATCTAGCAGTGATGCTTCAGTTTCAGAGCTTTGGGAAATGTTGAGTCCCCCCTTCATTGCTATTACTTCCAGGTTCACTAATAACTAATACAAATGTATAAGTATATTAGATTTCTATATATCTATTGGCAATAGTCTAACATTACAGTTGCCTTTTTGTTGATTTATATCCATATATAACAGTTTCTAAGAATCGGGGTGCTTAATCACATTTAAAGATGAAATTATCCTTTCGTAGAAAAAGATTTAAGTGCATCATCATTTGCTAGAATATCTTTTCCCTATTTTGTTGCCAAAATATAGTGGGTCTTGGACCAGCTGTCTGCAGTGTCTATGTCCTAAGACAATAATCATTAGGCTATGCACCAATGGCCTAAGGGTAAGGTAAAAGTAATAGTAAAGTAATAATATATTGTTATTAACTTTCCTTTTACTTATGTCCTACCATGTCTATCCTGTCCAGACTGATAATGAGGGCAACATTTTTTACTATTACTACTTAATAGGTAAACTAGTTAATTTTTCTTTCTTTGTTTTTAATGGCACATCAAACTTTGTGGGTGAGTCAAATTATTAAGAAAAATATGTCTCTGTAGAAGCAGGTCGACCAGCTCAAACATTCATACAGCAGCTATGTGATGATATGAGATGTAACCCCGAAGACCTGCCGAAGGTGATGAATGATAGGGAGACGTGGAGAGAGAGGGTCAGGGATATCCGTGATGATGATGAGATCAACATGCAAAATTGGTTTCATCGTCATTGTTACTGTTGTTTGTTCTTGTTGTTATGGTTTGTCCACCTTCTTCATCACTGTTGTTGTTGTCATCTTTGTCTAATCCTCACAGCTACCCATTTCACTTCCATCAAATCCAGTTGTTCTTTTTTAATTGTAATTTACTAAGCTTTTTGCTAAAATGTGGCACAAGGCCGTGTGAATGAGGCACCCAGTGGAACTTGAACTCACTCATGAAGGTTTGTTAGTCTAGCTTGGTAACTATTACACCACCTCTTTTTTGAATGTTCTGCTGAAGCAGGGATTTTTCATCTTATGTAGAGCCGAAAACTTGCTTATGCAAATTGCAGGAGCAGAATTTTGGCACTGCTCAGTCACAGGTGTTCACACTGGTCATCCTCTTCTGCATAGATAACATACCAAACATGGTTGCTTTGACTGATGAGGACAACCATTCCCACTAACAGCAGCCAGTGGTTCACTGTGCCTTTTGCTCCCGCTACAGTGGGTTATTTAATGCCAAAGCCATCCATATAGAACAACAATGGTATTAATTAACCTAGAATAGCTGGAGGTGGATCAGTGGATTCATACTGTTCCCAATAGTATCTATTCAAAAGTGAATGTAATAGCATGACTGGAGTTTGAACTCACTTACTCCAATGTCACAGTCCAGCACATTAGCTATGCAATGGGGACTCTCCCTCAAGTAGTTATGGGAAAAGGATTTATTCTAGTGCTCATTCCCTCACTGTCTTCTATGCCAACATAGACAGACAGACAGACCGACACACATACACACACGTGTATACAAGTGTTTTCGATCTCTGTATATCTATTGATTATAGCCAGACATTATTTTTGCCTTTTTATTGATTTATATACACACATACATTCAATGTACATTTACAAATACCTCAGTTCCTAGAGTGAAGTAAAGGATTTCATTATTATTACGGGGTAATAGCTCCGCTTAAAAATTATTAGTACTTGATAAGAATACTTGAAACTGAATAACTGTGTAAACAAATGATTATTAAATAGGAATAGTCACTTAACAGCATATACTTGTATACAAATTATTACAACCAAGTAGGAACAATTGAAGCCATATAACTGTATGCAAACATGATTATCATTATTAAATAGGGTTAGTAACTTGAAACCATATAACTGTGAATAAGAATATTTTAAACAATAAAACTGTTGAGGAGATCATGGTTTATTTTGACAAGGGTTCTCCAGATCAGCAAAAAGGTCACCTTTTGGTGAAGATATTGAGAGGTCATATTGAGCTCAGAGGTTGAGTTCATTTGTATTTGTAGGTAAGACAAATACGCTGCTGCTGCTAACAGGAACCTACCAAATTATGAGAAGAGAACTAATATCAACAAGAACAGTTAGAATAAAAACTGTGCAAATTATTTGTATTACTGACACCGTATTGTTGTTTTTTTATCACATCATCCTAAACTTAAACTCTTTGAAGCCATATAATCATAATCATCAAAGCATGCCAACAGCATAGATTCCCTTGATTTTCTCTCACCTATTTTTATCAGCCATCACTCTTAACAAGTTCTTTAGATGGCATCCAGTGTCTGTAGAGAGCTGATGAATGTAGTTTTGTGCTGATCAGTCAACACTGACATGTCCATGTGCAAGAGTCCATAGGAGAAAATCACTTATGATTTTTTGCTTAGTGCCCAGTATGTCTTGCTGATCTTTTTTCAGTGGTTTGTGAGATGGGAGGTAGGTAGCCATACAGCTACCGTTTTGTAGGGTGTTGCTTTCAGGATTTGCTCAAAACAGCATGCAACATCTTTGCATAGTGCCCATTTACCTTTTTCTCTAAGAGTTTCATTAAAGTTCAAGTGGTGCAAACATACAGTAGTACTGACATGACTACAGCTTGAAAATCCAACAAAAGTTAACTGATTTTAAAACCAACCATCTAGTAAGCAAGACAAGGAAATGTAGAAAATACATATACAAAGTAATAAATACAGATTTTACCAATATAATAAATGCACATTTTCAATACATTTTCAAATGCACATTTAGTTTTACTTTGTTATATTTTTAGGTTCTCCAATGGCTTCAAGCATGTCAAAACTTCGACGATGCCTCAACAAGGCCAATTCTTTCTGCTACATGTGTGGGGACTTCACAACAGTTGCACAGCGTCGAACCATCACTTCCCTCTTCAGAACCACCTACTTTCACGATTTTGACTGTAAAATTGGTGATCAGGACAAGTCTTGGGCTCCACATATCTGTTGTAAACCCTGCTACAATGGACTAACTGCATGGTTTAATAGCAAGAAGGCGGCTTTCAACTTTGCAGTCCCGATGGTTTGGAGAGAGCCGCGAAACCACACAGATGATTGTTATTTTTGTTTAACTAATATAACTGATTTCAATGCATCTTCTAGGAAAAAGATCAAATATCCCAACCTTCGATTTGCTATTAGACCTGTTCCCCATTCAGATGATCTTCCTGTACCCACACATCCAGTAAATAAGGATCTTCTTTCCTCATCAGATGAAGAAATGCCTTCAAGGGAGGATTTTGCCGAGTCAATATCTTTGGAAAATATTAAGTCTACATATTCAGGAACAAGTGGTAATGAGCCACACTAGATCACGCAGGAAGACCTGAATGATCTTGCTCATGATTTGTATCTGTCAAAACAGCAGTCAGAGCTCTTGGCTTCTCGGCTTAAACAGTGGAACCTAGTCCTGAGAGTCCTGAGAGATGTAAGGATCACCAGTTTCAGGAATCGGAACAAATAAGGTCATTGGTCTTCTTATGGGTATGCAAGCGGGCTTCACAAAGTACTGTTGTTTTCTCTGTCTCTGGGATAGTCGAGCTGTATCCCAGCATTATAAGCAGAAAGACTGGGGGTCTAGAAGCACTTTTGTTCCTGGCAAACACAGCCTCAGGGAGAATCCTCTGATGGACATGAATAAGGTGCTTCTTCCTCCTCTTCACATCAAGCTTGGTTTGATGAAGAATTTCATGAAGGCGTTGCACAAAAATGGTGCTGCCTTCCAACACTTGTCTACTGTGTTCCCAGGTCTTAGTGCTGCTAAGCTCAAAGAGGGAATCTTAGTCAGACCTCAGATCCGAGAAGTGCTGAAGGATACTGATTTTGAGGAGCTTCTTAACTTAAAGGAACTGAGAGCATGGGAAGCATTCAAGTCAGTCTGTAGTGGCTTCCTTGGTGACACATGCGTACCAGATTACCAAGCCTGTATTGAGAAGTTGCTGAAGTCTTACGATGATATAGGGTGCCAAATGTCACTCAAGATTCATTTTCTCCATTCCCACCTCAACTTCTTCCCTCCAAACCTTGGAGCAGTGAGTGATGAGCATGGAGAAAGATTCCACCAAGACATTACGAAGATGGAGAGCAACTATCAAGGCAAATGAAACCCTGGCATGATGGGAGATTTCTGCTGGATGCTCTTGCATGATATCCCGGAGACAAAATACACCAGATCTTCTAAGAAAACACACTTTTGACTGTCTGTGGTACTATAAATTGTGTAATTGTCATCCAAGTATATTGATTCAATCAGTGTTCTTTATTTATCCTGTTTTATCTGTTATAAGCTGCTGCAACTCTTGAAATATGCACATATATTCTCTGTTTATACTAAAATGAGACTATTTAAAAGCCAGAAAACTAGGTGATAGAGCAAAACTATTTATAAATTTGAATTCAGCACACCCAAATTAATAAAAAACATCTATCCCCATTCTTGCCTCAGACCAAAAATTTATTTTTGTAAACCAGTGTAATTTGACTCCTCTAATGTATCTAAATTTGATGGAAACAATAGAGGGGGAGAAAAAAAAAACCCTGGAACATGAAGTTTTTGTTGCTATCATTTAATCCTGGAAAAAGGGTAGAAACACAAATGTTTGCAAAGAAATATTTTGTATAAACACTGTATAGAAAGGTAGGGCAAGCCAATTTGATAATTCATCACTGAAAGACCTTAGCAAATCATGAAAACAAATTACTTAAGAATAAAGCTGATGATATTGTGAGATATTGCTGGGCTGTCCTGAATTATAAGCAACTTCCAATGAATTATAAGCAACTTCCAATTTTACTTGGATGACAAAGAGTTATTATAATAATTTGTTTGTTATGCCTCCTTGGGCATTTCTTTTTTTCCTGTATTTTTGCATCAACCTTAGAAAAAAAAAAAAGAAACTTTGTACAGCCCATACACACTATTAATATAGTATTTAGATACAGATAAAATTCTGTTAAGTAATTCATCAAATAGTTCCCAAAAAAGGTCTTTTTAAATTCTTTTTCTTGACATTACTTGTGAAATTATTCAATCTTAGATTTTTTACACAATTGCTGTTAGAACAGATTTGATCTAATATATTGATAAAAAGATGAAGGAAGACTTGTCAAAAATTAATTACTAAAATATCTTATATCAGTATTTATCTTAATGTTGCTTTAGTAAGATTATTAGAGGCAACAGTTTTAAATTATTTCAATCTTTCAATAAAATATCTTAAGTAATTATGATGCTGAAAATGCTTAATCTTAGAAGTTATCTATTTTTATTCAACATATGCAGTGATTTTTTTTTCTTTTTCTTCTCTCTTCCGATTTTTTATTTTATGTTGCTTGTTTACTACTTAGTAGTAATAGAAGCCATATTTTGTTACTAAATTTTTACTTCCTTCTTTTATCTTACTTAACCTATTGCTGAAAAGATAAGAGGGTTCATACCATTCACAAAGGTATGTTTAAATTATTAGTATTTGATAGGAATACTTGAAACCATATAATTGTGTGCAAATTATCTTTATCAAACTTTGCTATTAGATAGCTCAGAAGGATTTTATATGCCACTGAACAAATAAACCAAATCAAACCATTAAAAATAATCACAGGAAATCAGAATAAAGAAGTAGTTTTAAGAATCCTAGAAATGACATTCCATTTACTTGTAGGTAAATACTCTTTAACCATTAATGTGAAATTAAAATAAAGAAGTTTCTTATATCCCTTGAAATTTTATCCATTATCCAATAAATTCATCTTATATGGATAGTACCTTAAACAATTTAGTCACAGAAGCCTGTGGCTATATGAGGCTGAAATCTAGACATTGCAACTCATCTTTTCTAATTCTTTACTCTATAATGCTAGTTTACAACTTAGTAGTAATAATAGTCATAATATTTTGTTACTAAATTTTTACTTCCTTCTTTTATCTTATTTAACCTATAGCTGAGAGGATAAGAGAGTTCATACCTTTCACAAAGGTATGTCTAAATTGTCAGTATTAGATAGGAATACTTGAAACCATATAATTGTGTGCAAATAGTATTAGGAATATTTTAAACCATTTTGTGTGCAAATCATTTTTATCAAACTTTGCTATCAGATAGCTAAAAAAAATTGATATGCCATTGAAGAAATAAACCAAATCAAACCATTAAAAATGATCATATGATATGAAATAATCACATCAGAACAAAAAAGTAGTTTTTAACAATCCTACAAATGACATTCCATATCCCAAGAGTTCATTTTACTTTGCCCTGCCTGAAGACAAAAAATTTGATGCTACACCTAACTCAAAGCTGAGACTCTGGCTGAGGAGAAGAACAGATTACAGTATGATTTCAGCCAGAAGGCTGGGGAGCAGAGCTTCGATCCTAGACATTGCGAACAGATATTTTAAACCCTTGGCAGAAGTGCCAATCAATATGTAAATAATTCCATCATCATTTATAGTTAATAACCTAATATTTATAAAACTTAACAATTTTCCAAGAATACTGTAATTATTTGCATATAAGATGCCCTATTGTTCCAGATTTTGCAGCAAAAAAGTTTGGTGTGTTATGATATATCAGCACTATATAATTAACTTTTTTCTAACCTGATGATATATTCAGAACAGGATGACTGAAAGTAAGTTATAATTATAGTCCAAACAAATGTGTTTTTATGTAGTTACAAAAGATATATTCACTGGAATGTGTGTTTGTTTATAATTTTGTTTCTCCTAATGTGAGCTTATTTTCACAGCAAACTTGTTGCATTTTTGTGTGAACGTGTCCATGTGTTTGTTCTAAATACTGTGAAAATTTTGTATTATAAGACATAATATAAACTATATAAATTCTTATTTCTAGTCAGTACAAACCAATAAAAAGTTAAACAAATATTAAATTAAGATTTAATATAGCTGCTACAAATTCTAAAAAGTCAGTGCATATTATACATGAGAATTTTTTTTCTCCAGAATTTTGTAGGGGTGCAATGTTATACATAAATGATTATGGTAATATTGGCTTATATGCCTAAATAAGTTTTTCCTTTTCCAAGATTAACAAGATTCATTCTGCATCCCCCGGAAGATGAGAGCCTGGCTGTGAAGAGGAACAGATTACAGTATGATTTCAGCCTTAGAGCTGAGGAGCAGAACTTTGATCCTAGACAGAGTGAACAGATATGAGGATCATTAAATAGATAAAGTGAATTTTGCCTAAGGATATGGCAATAGGAACCACTGTTTACAGTTGCCCCCTTTTTCAAGGAAATCAACAGAGATGGGTCCTTTCATGTCCTAGAAAACTGTCAGCCTGAACTTTTCCTTTTCTGAATGCTGCGCCAGGAACTTTTTTTTTACTGAAGAGTCAGTGTGTTTCCAGGCTTGTAAGCCCATGTTTAGCCGATTTGTAACATTTTTTTTTTTACTATAACATGCTTCTCTGTATGCATTACACATTCTTCTGTAAATTTGCACTCCTCGGCCACCAAAAATTTTATAATAGACCTCTGTTCAAGCCTGGAGCACTAGGTTTGATTGGCTGCCATTCTGAATAGCCTCAAAACAAATATTTTTGAGGAATCAAAATAATTTTTGCAATAAACCAAACTTTTGCTAAACAACAATTTTAAAAAATGCAGAGATTTATGGAAAAAAAAATTATTTTGCTTTTTTTAAAAAAATCCCCCTTATTTATTGAATGTCTCTCATATTTTGGGCCTTGTCAGACGTGCCTATCTATATGTAAATAATTCCATCATTTCTTATCGGCAATATGTTAATAATTAAGCTACTATTTTCCAAGAATAATATTGACTTTCATACCTAAATAAGTTTTTCCTTTTCTTGGATTAACAAGACTCATGTATCTGAATCATGAATTTTAAACAAGGTCATTCCATGTTTCTGTTGAATCATGAGATTAATCATATTAATCAGAACATTATTTGAAAATTGAACATGACTCATTATGAAGTCTGACATCTAAAATGATTAAGCATACACATTTAATTATAAAAATATCTATGGCTGAATCTAAATCCTTAAATTCCATTTGTATTGGTTTATAAATCAAATGAAAACACAGACAAATTGATGCTATAAAATTCTCTATCTGCAGCCGGAAATCTTGGAAAACATTTTAGTATCCATCAAAGTTATTGCTTAGCACATTTTCAACAAGCAGCACTAAAAACAAAATAGTCAAATGTCTGTTTAGTTTATATTCACTTTATATAATGATAAATAAATATATATTAGGTTTTATATATATTTAATAGCATGGATGCTTATCTGCAACCACAGGTTTCATGCTGTCATATAATGACAATCATCAGGTAGAGAAAGAAAGATATTGAAAAAAATCAAAAATACAGTCATATGAACATTAGGGTTGCATACAACTTTTTTTGCATGTGTCTTTGCGTATGTGTGTGTCTTTAAGTAAATTATATTTGTGTATTATTGTGGGTAGTCATATAAGTGATTTTTAGCATGTGTGTGTGTATGATGATACATGTGTAGTGAGGCAAATTTGAGGTTGTCTCCTGAATATATGAGTCACGAGGTGTAGCAAAAGTCACAACAGACAAGAGTTTGACCAAATAAAAAAAAATTTTTTTGTATTCGTATATGTATGTGTGTGCATGTAGTAATGATTTTAACTAAAGAACAAATTATTATCATCATTGCATTACAAAGAAAACAAACTCTGCATAATAGATGAAGGTTTATGGTGGATCAAAATGTAAGAATATTGTGGTGATGAGACATGTTATATAGTAATATACAATGGAGCATTATTATTATTATTATTGTTTTGTATTCACGCATGTGTGCATAGTAATGATTTTAATTAAGGAACAAATTATCATCATCATTGCATTACGAAGAAAATAAACTTTGCATAATAGACGAAGGTGTATGGTCGATCAAAACATAAGAATATCGTGGTGATGAGACGTTATATTGTAATATATTATGGAATATAATGCAATATCAGTATTTTATGCTGGAATATGTTTTGTGTTTGATTGCAATAATAATTTGTATTAATTATGTTTGGTTAATGTTATATATGTATACATTATTGTAATCAATGATTGTATGTATGTAAGGAATATGATGAATATATTGTGTTAAGACGCAATAATTGTTTGTATTAGCTATGTTGTTTTAATGTGCATGTGGCGGGGATGATTTTAACTAAAGAGCAAATTATCCTCATTGCCTTATTAAGAAAATGAATTCTTTGATTTGATGTGTAAGCATGATAGGAAAATAGGTGGAGAGTTGTGTTGGGTTACAATAATAATTTGTATTAGCTGTGTACGTTGTGTTAATGTTATATTATGTATAGGTTATTGTAATCTATGATGGTATATGTATAAGGGATATGTTAAATATACTATGTGGAGACCTATTTCTACCAATCATGAAAACATAGCTAACATAATGTCAACAGGTGGTGGGGGTGCATGGAAATGGATATAAAGGTTTAATGGAGGAAGATGGTACTTATAGTGCATCAAGTGTGTTGTGGAGTTATTTGTGAAGGGGAGTGGGGAATTTTTGCAATGGAGGTGGAATAGGTATGGTGGATAGGTGATGTGTATTGGATGAAATGTGAGAGTAGATGTTTGTTCTCATGTCTGCATTTGGTTAGAACTTCGTATTTTTTGATGAGCAGGGTGTTTTGTGATGGGTGAGTAATAATTGCTTGTTTCTCATAGTGGCAAAGAAGGCATATTTTTGATGTCTTGCAGTAGGTGGGTGCTAATTTTAGTATTTCCCTGGTGATGGTGAGTGAGATGTTCATGTCTTTTAGGTGCCAGACATGTGTGAATAAAGAAGTGTTAGTTGAATAATTTCTGTTGGAAAAGGAAAGTTTGTGGTTATATATTCCTTTTTTATGGTACCCTCTGTTGCACCAATGTACTGCTTGACTGAGTTGTTGTTTTTTACAGTGGCTCTGTACACTATGTTTTTCTATAAGCAGTTTCCTAGTAGGGGGCATATTTCTTTATTCCTACAGTTGCATTGTTTGTTGGGGTGTATGTTGCTGCGAATGGTTTCAATCTTTTTGTTGTGGCCTTTTATGATTTGAGATATGTTACTTGTACAACTGTATCTGACTTTTATATTGTTTATGTTGAGAATTTTAACTCAGAGGCAATGATTGGAGAAGTCTTTGCATATCAGATTTAGGAAATCGCTACACATTTGTTGTAAGGTAGGTTGAACCAAGTTATATTTCTATTTCTGTGTTTTGGTTTGCTTTTTGGAGGTTTGTATTCATGAAATCTGTGGTTGCAGATAAGCACCCATGCTATTAAATATATATATAAACTAATATATATTTATTTCTTATATAATAGCTCTATCACAGATATTGAGCACTCTCCAAATTATCCCGCATTTGGTCTACCATAAACCCACCAAGTGAGAGTAACAATCATACACTGTTATATATATATATATATATATATATATATTACATCTATGATTATTTATAACTTATATCTATATTTATTCATATTTACAGTTACTTGATATATATATATATATTGTGACGAGGAAATATGACACCCTAATACATTTGCTGGGTTGTGATGAAAGGAAGTGTTACACACTGGCTATCGGACAACAATAGCAGTAAGCAGAATAGGCAGTGAGAGAGGCCAGCTCTCTCTCCCACCCTCTCTATCATTACAAGGAGGGATAGACATGGGAGGACCTCACTCTCTATTAGCCATGTATGTATTAGCGGAGAAGCAAACTGCAACCATGATTGGTATTGAGGGAAAAACCGCCCAAAACCAGCACGTGGTAATTTTTCAAACTACGGAAATAAGTTAGTTACCGTTTATTCATCACAGGGTGAAGATGTATAGTTAGTTGCCATGTAGTCGTCAAAGGACGAAGACACATAAGGAGTTGCCTTTTGTTCGTTGAAAAACCAAGAACATAATTTGGGATATGAAAGAAACCCAAATTCCAAAATAACACCGCGCATAGAACCATGAGAGAAAAGAAAAACTTCTCCTTTGAATGAATTCAAACTCCGAGGTATGGTAAGCCTTGTTAAATGAATACCCAGAGAAAAGACTTGTCCATGAGAAAAGGAACAATAATTAATCCTGGTCTTATCTGAAATAAAATGTGTATCCTTCTACCAACATGTTATGGAAACCCAATAATGAAAGAAAAAAGAGAAGAGAACAAACTCCACAAAACTCCAAGTAAGTGAACATACAATTAAAGTATATTCAACTTTATCCTGCAGCATTCATACTGAAATGATAAACTTGAGATTTGGAGCACGAGCTCTGCCATTAAATCCCGAAGCCTGAAGGAAAGTGGACTGTGTCGACCGTTGTCAAACCACCTTCTCACCTTCCACTATTAACAGATATTTAATGGCTGACTCGTCTGGGGATAAAGATATTTTATGAGGGCTTAGTCTGGGATACGGATATTTCAAGATACAGAAAGACTTTCTCGCTCCTGATTTTTAACTGAATTTTTTTTTTCTTTGTTTCTTTCTTTTATTCAATAAAAGAATATTGTTATTAATCTTGTTAACCCAAACATGGCAGTTCCGTCCTTTTTTTGTTGTGGAAGAATTGTATTTGTTGAAAACCTTGTATTTGAGGGGGAAAGTTAGCCAGTTAGCTATGTCGACTTTTAATTATTCACCTATAACTCGCCTAGTAACTTTAAAATGTGGTTCCATTAGGGAGTTGTTGATATCTGTGACAGTAAATAGTGTTTGGCAGACCACGGCCAATGTCTGTGCCATGCGTTAACTGGTGGACTTAGCGAGAATGAACAGCACCCTGCAAGCCCACTGGGCACATGGCGGTGTAACAATATATATACATATATCTTTATTTATATTCTATACTATAGTTATTAATATTTATTTATATTTTATATTTATAATCATTTATATCTATTTCTATTTTGAATTAATCATATTTGTTAATAGGAAGTACACATGTATGTTGTTTGAATAAATCTTAGAAGCAGCACTCTACAAAAAAACAACTGTACGGCTACTTACCTCTCATCTCATAAACCATCCAAGTAAGACAAGCAAGACATGCAGGGCACTGCATGTGAGGCAAGGACAAACACATAATCTATGTTCTATAATGGACTCCTACACATGGACGTAACAGTGTTAACCAACCAGCAAAAGCTTACATTCGTCAACTCTGTGTGGACACTTGGCGTTGTCTAGGAGACTTACCAAGTGTGATGGCTGATAAGAAAGGATAGGAAGAGAAAGTCAAAGGAATCTGGGCTGCTGGTATTTTATATTTAAATTTATATTCCTAATTAAACTATTTATATCTTATCATTCTATATTTATTTATATTTTGATTTATTTTTTGTACAGTCAAGATTATCAATTTCCACAAAAGTAACCTTTTACAGCTGGGGGAGTCCCTGTGTCTTCATGGCTAAAATGTTGGACTGTGGCCTCGAAGTAAGTCAGTTCAAACTCCAGTAGCACTATTACATTCACTTTCAGACTATGAGAGAGGTATGAGCCCCTTATTCCTCTAGTTATGGGTTAAATAGTATCACTGCAGTTCTTCTACATAGATGGCTTTAGCATTAAATAACCCACAAAGGTTGATATACCATTAAACAAAGAAACTGAATCTGAACCTTTTACAGCCATTAAGTTTGATATTGAATCACCTACTAATCACAGAATTTACTTTATATCTAATTGCAAATAAATGAATAAGGTAGTAATTGATAATTAGCATTTAATAGCTATCTTTCTTAAAAAATCATAATGATCAGGGAGAGTGTAAAGGCTGATCTTCATACTTTTATCAAGTTATAAATTGGATTAGAAATTGCTTTATTTGCATAGAGCATTTTTGTTGTATAGCCATGATCAACTATACAAACACATATGCATGCAGAATCATAATGATGACACAATAAAGACAAGCGACACAGTTCTTTAGAAAAATATACCTCTCACTTTATTGAAAGGGTTGTGTGTGAGAGGGAGTTGGAGACCGAACAGAACTGCAACATATTGACCCCCACTCTTATGGCCACAACAGCGTTTCTTTCCTGTTCTCCTGGACTGCTCAACCAGGGGCCTGGGGGCCCAGCCTCTCTGGGACATGTTCCTCATTCCAGCATCTTCTCTCCAACTGGTCTGAACTTCCTGTGCACCAAGTTATATAATAGTTTGACGCCCACCTTCTTTTTGTGGGCGTCACAAATTGCACTCATTCAACCCGTCCACAGTCAAGGTTATATTCTGATATTCCTCGACCGGATGCACCTGTTATTTACACAGGTGCATTTCCTATTTTGACAGCTTGGCCGGGGTCAATATGCAACATTTTAACAATATTGTGTTCCCAAAATTTTCATTATGATGTACCATTTTTGCAGTTTTAGAGTTACATATATGTATATAATATCATATGCACATGCTGTTGCTAATAAAACAGCTGTGCACCCTTTGCCCAGTCAGCTGGGGCTATGAAATACACCGATTGCTTTTCTGCAAAAGTGTAAGACCCCCTCCCCAATGAGTATCCTAGATAAGACACTAAACAATCTGATGGTGAGGTTCCAGTAATACTGGAGCTTTGGGGAAAGCGGAGTACCTCTTCATTGCCATTGCTCACAAGTTCACTCTGGCCCATATTGGTAGTACCTAATAGGGTCCTATCTATGAGTCAAATAGGACTAAACTGCATACTTATGCTAAACTGAATTGCTGGAGATAAGACTGTTTTGACATTTAAACTATGTACTTATGCTAAACTGAATTGTTAGAAATGGAACTGTTTTGTATGCTAAACTGAATTGTTTGAAATAGACCTGTTTTTGACATTGAAACTGTACTTACGCTAAACTGAATTGTTTGAAACAGAAGTGTTTTGACATCTGTGTGTAAACAAAAATTATACTTATACTAAACTGAATTGTTTGAATCAGAACTGTTTGACTAAACTGAATAGTTTGAAACAGAAATGTTTTTGACAATTAAACTGCGTACTTTGAAATAGAACTGTTTATTTGTATAAAAATAGTTTTGGCATTAAATAACCTACAAAGTTTGATATGCCATAAACTCAAACAAGCAGTTTAGCTGACAAAGCCTTTATTAGATGATGACTCTGGGGGTCAGGTATGGTTTCAGCACCAATGCATCATTACTGCTAACTTAGAGGACCCCAGCTGTAAATAACAATACCAAAAGGTTTTGTTGGTTTTCCATCACATTGTGGAAATGCAAGATCAAGATGCAGTCAATTCATATAATCTCATGTTGGATTCCCAACATTACAGTGAGGAAGCATTAATTCAAAGGATGTAAGACTTGAATTAACTGACAAGATGAGATGTCATTATACTGAAAGTAAATGACAAGACAATTTTCATGAAATTCATGAGTGAAGTCAGTGTACAAAATTCTAATACTTTACAAGTTTAGTAATGTTAATAATTAATTATATAACAAGATAATAATGTCATTTGAAAGTCAAGATAAAGTTCTCCATTGTTTAAGTTCAAATGAGTAATTTTTTCAACTTGAAATATGTACCAATAACAAAAGTACTTCAGTGTACTGTGGGGAACTACTGAATCTGGATCTTTTCAACCAATCTATAATCTCCATTTGAAATTTATGCTATTAATAACATAGGCAACAAATATTGAGATGGCTCCTCTATTGTTTCCTGATGTGATGATGTTTTCTACATCTGTATTACATGTATCTATGTATATCTATTTATGTATATATGTATGTATACATATATATAAGTTAGTTAAATAAGTTGGCCAACTGTAGTTGAGGGCAATCTGAGAGCTCTCTTTTCAATAGATACTACACTGAGGTGTAGGGGAGAGCGCTACTCCTTTCCCTGGATTGCTCCACTTACCCTTGATCCAACACCTTATAATGCTGAGTGTTAAGCAAGGAGGCATCAAGATACTTTTTTCAAGTCTTTGGTATGACTCAACCTGGGATTGAACCCCAGTCAGCCAAACAATTTTCAAATATGCTAACTATTATGTCAATGGGCGTGTAGCCTTCATAATACAGATTTCAAATATATTTTGCTCATTGATACAAACTTTTTTTTTTTTCACTTACTCAGGTGACCTAATCCAAAACTGTAAAGTCATTTCCTATCATTTCTGGTTGATAGTCAGATATATCAGGTTTGTTCATATTTTCAAATTCCATTTGTCAATTCTGTCTATACATGTTCAGATGTATCACACAAATGTTGTTTTCCAATCAGTTATTGTAAAAATATTTCCCAGAAACTAGCTTAACACTTTTACTTTGTAATTGAATTTCATGGTAATTCCCATGATGATGATAAAAAAAATGAAATCAATACTGAGTTGTAGTGATGTTTGGAAGTCACTAACATCGTATCCACTTAAGGAGAGGTTTCTTTAAAGCTATGGGCTAAATCAGCTTTCTTCAGTTAACAGTAATAAAAATTTTGAGTGAATATATCCACTTTCTGCAGTAAAAGGGTTAAAAACCTACTTGTAGGATGGGTTTTCGACTAGTTTATACAAATAAAATTTTAACAAAAGCTATTAATATAGATTGCCCAAATTCAAAAGGAATGAAACAGCAAACATTTTTCGAGGATGAAAATGTCTAAAATGTATCAGGAGAAAAATTATGATATAGTTTGTCTCTTATGTTCAAAATCAGTTTGAAATCAAGTAAAAAGTTGGGTCGAAGATGCTATCATTAATAATTCAGAAAGATCTGCCTTAATAGGAAAAGTAATGCTTAACAATCTTCCATAGAAATCAGTACATTTCATTGTCTTGTAAAATCTGTGATACCAATATGGTATATATCTATCTATCTATACATAAACATAAATAACCTTAAAGAGATAACTTGGTTTGGTTTCTTTGTTTAATGGCATATCAACTTTTATAGGTTATTTAATGCCAAAAGGATCCTTGTAGAAGAACAGCAATGATACTATTTAACCCATAGCTGGAGGAATAAGAGGGTTCATATCTTTCTCATGGGTTTAAAAGTGAATGTAATAGTACGACTGGGGTTTGAACTTGGTTACTTTACGGCAGCAGTTCAGCACTTTAGCCATTATATCATGGGGACTCCCACTAAAAGTAGATTTGGTTTGGTTTGATTTCTTTTTTTAATGGCATATCAACTTTTGTGGGTTATTTAATGTCAAGCCATCATTGAAGAAATACAATAGTAGTACTATCTAACCCATAGCTGGTTGGGATAAGAGGGTTCAGACTTTTTGCAAAGGTATTAGTCTGAAAGTGAATGTAATAGTGCAACCAGAGTTGAAACTCATTACACTTTCACAGTCCAGTACATTAGCCACTTCACCCTACTATAGACAGACACAAACAGATAGAATGATAATTTACTTTGTACATTTTGTATATATTAAGGGTCTGACACAGAATCTGCTGCTGGCTAGTATGTCTCGTCTAGCCTGGCAATTTTCGCCAAAATTAAATTGCACGGCTCCCTTTATTGAGCTGAAGGAACCACCACTATTCGTTACGTAGTGAATTTTTTTTATCTGAATAGCGGCATTCTAGCTCCTTCAAATCTGTTCAATTTGGCTGGAATTTATGCTGAAAGGAAATTGCTGTTTATGAAGAAAATAGTTCTTGTCACAACCACAAGGTATTGACAATTTTTGGCTACGCGCATGAATAATATGTAAATTGCCTGGACCACCCGGTATTTTGTATAATCTTTAAAACTCCAGATGGCTGCTTTTCAAGTGGTACTAAAAATGAATTTGGATTCCCCACTGAGTTTCGCCCAGACAGAGATCACTTGAGTCAGAAAAAATCCACTTACCTTGTTTCGGACCTTGGGTCTGGATTTCGTACTCAGACCACCTAAGATCCCATTCAATATTTATCATAGGAATTAATCAACAACACATCTATCCACTACCCCGAACCATTACCTTACTTACTAAAGACTCAACTCCAGAAACATTATTCCAAAAGGAAGAAAAAAATAAAATAAGATAAAAATAAAAAAAATAAAATAGGAATTCCTTTTCCTATTCTCTGAATTAAAAAAAACAAACTTATTTTTAAAATTATCCTTCTATACATTTAATTAATAAATTCATTTCAATCCCTTAGAACCGTTAATTAATAAATCCACCTGTGAGGGGGGGAGTTCTCTCGCTCTGTCACAAGATTACATATATGTACTGATTGTAAGAGAAAGAAAAAGAAGACTACATTATACAAATTTTTCAAGTGTCAAGAACTGTGGAAGGAAGTAAATTGTTTTATAAAAATAGGAAGAAGATCAAAATTTTAGAAGAAAAGAAGTTATCTTTTGATTTAGATATATAAAAATTCACTCTATATATGAACACTCCAATATATAATATCTATAGTCAAATCAATAAAAAATCTATGGATTCTACCTCAATTAAACATTTAAAAAATTTCATATAAATAAAGTTGGAACAAGATAGAAAATAAGTTATTCATTGATAGGTAAATAGTTGTGTACAGGCTTAGACAATAAGAACAAGTATAGATAGATAAGGATAGATAGTTTGGTTTGTTTGTGTTTTATTGCATATTTACTCATGGGTCATTTAATGCCAAATCCTGTTTATACACACACACACACACACATATATATAATTTGTAAGCGAATAGTTTGTAGGCAACATTTTTAAATGAATCAGAGTTCATTTGTTTGCACACAGTTAAATAGTTTCAAATATTGTTATATTAATAATCCTAGTAAAAGATTGAATAGTTCTATTTGACCAATACATGGGACCTTAAGAGATACTACCACTCCGGAGCAGAGTGGACCTGAGAGTAATGGCAATGAAGAGGTACTCTACATTCCCCAAAGTTCCAGAACTGGTATCTCACCTCAGATGGTTTAATGTCATATCTAGGACACTCTTTGGAGGAGGGTTTTAATTCACTGCAGAGATGTAATCAGAGTATTCTACAGCCCCAGCTGACTGGGCTAATGGATAGATAGATTAGACCAAACTTAGATAGATAGATAAAGTTAGGAAGAGGTTAATATAGATTAAAAAAAAGATATTAACTATCTTGTTAATAATTATCATTGGATTATTCTGAAAAGAAAACTTGACAGATAACTTTATGTACAATATAACAAACAATATTCATCACAAATATTTAAGATCATGAAACAATCATATTAAGTGAGAATTTTGAGTTTCACATTTGATTTAAGGTTTATGTGGCATGACAATAGTAGACATCACTGATTATAGATAATGACCTGTAGGGCCAACAAGTGTCCATTGTCATGCCAGAAAACTCACAATCAATAACAAATTTTATTTGAGAAATAATTCTGTGAAAATTGCATTGAAAAAAAATTCTTGTCTGATTCAGTTGAGTCCAACCTTATTAAGGAATTTTTTTAAAACTGAAGATATTATTCTTGTTCAAAATAAATTTTCTGCCTTGGATTTCTTTTTTCACAATTTTACCAGTTATTTTCTGCATGAAAACTTGTAAATGAACCAGCCTTTCTTTGACTTCATGAATTAATTCTTTGTTCTTGAAATATTAGAATTATAAAATATGTCAGTATTGAAGTTGTTCTCTTGGGATTATTTATAGTACTGTTTTCTAAAAAAGCTTAATTTTCTTCTGAACCAAAAATCATGATCCTCATCATCAGGGCATGCCAACAGCATAGATCCCTGAACTTTTTCTCTCATGATTTGTCCCTATTGGTCATTGCTCTTGGAAAATCCTCTTGACGGCTTTTAGTGTTCACACAGAATCAATGGCTGGTTAGCCAACATGAATTTGTCCATGAATAGGTCCATAGGAGAATTTGTTCTTACTTTTCCATCAGCACCCATCATGACAATTAATTTTATTTTTATTGCGGACTTTTTGTCCTCATTTTTGTAGTTTTTTTGTAGAGTTTCTACAGTTCCAGGTGAGCATTGTCAGAAGATAGCGGTTTCAATTCATACCCAAGCCGGCCAGAGGTTTACTTGGTCAAAAAAACGTGGTGCGATAGACAACAACTATGGAAGGCAGTAATTACTGGGAATTTGGTTACAAGACTCAGCATTCCTATCTGAGGTTGTGGTTAATCACTTGAAGAAGGCCAGAGATGAAATTTGGCCAAAACGTAGTGAGCAAAACAATAGAAAAACTACCAAGATGAGGACAAAAAAGTCTGCAATAAAAATAAAATTAATTCTCAGATTAAGAAGCCTCATCTCAAAAGGATTCCCAATAAAGAGCGCCCATCATGTCTTGCTCATTGTACTTAGATGGTTTATGAGATGAGAGGTAAGTGGCTGTAAAGCAGCTGTTTTGTAGGGTATTACTTACAGGATTTGTCCAGAACAGCATGCAATATTCTTTTATAGTTCCCATCTAGCTTTTTTCCAGGCTTTTTATTAGAATCAAAGTAGTGCAACCATACAATAGTACTGACATGGCTACAGATTCGAAAAATTCCCAGTGAAACATCGCATAATCAAAATAGATGTCAATCGGTATTATTTATAACCAAATTCAACCCTAATAATAAATTTGAAACACCCCTGAAACCAAATAAAATTGTGTAAATATATATAGAGTATGTTATTTTTGAACTGCTACATATTCTTGTTTTTAGCTATGGAGTTTTAATACTGAAGGGTTAAGTAATAAATTATGCCTGATCATATTCATTTTGTTTCTATAATGTTTCATGAGCAATAATAAAATCCTGGTATTTTGGGTTGAGAAAAAAATGATATTTTATGAAAAATTGTAAGAAGTATACTTATTTATTGGCAATATTGTATCTATGCCAAAGTGTTCGCCAAGGCCTGGGAGACCTGGTTTTAATCTCAGGTCAAGTCATACCAAAGACTCAAAAAATGGTACTTGATGCCTCCTTGCTTAACACTCAGCATTATAAGGTAAGGATCACTACTTGGTGTAATAGCTATTGAAAAGGGAGCCTTCAGGTCACCCTCAACTACAGTTGCCAACTTTACTTTTATTGTATCTAACTCATCTTCCATTTCTTTTAACGTTATACAAAAAATATCTTATCAAGGCTCCCCCAAAATAACTAAGCTAAACTGTTCATTATAATTCAGATTATCTGCCCTTGAGTAGAGCCTCTTAAATATTGGAAATTGGTTATTTCATGATTAAATTAGCAATAGGCTATAGCTTAAACTAAAAAGACTGGAAAAATTCAATATCTTCCCAGTTAACCATGCAGACTTAAGAAAGAACTGTTCACACATACTAAAACACAAGTAATATATAAGCAAAATCTATATCCAAGCTAAATATCATTCAAGAAATATGTCAGTAGCAATAAATATTTTTGTATACATACAAATTGAACTTTTATCTCTAATATACAAAACTCTCCAACATCATGAAATATTTACCTTGTCACTACTTGACACACTTGTCAACTGGATGATGTTCACAATCCTTTCTTACTTAACTGCTCTTAACAACTCCAAGTATCCAAGTTGAATTTTTGATATCAATATTTTGTTCATTCCTATGAAATGAATTCTTCAGTTCCACATATTTTGCAATTGTGCTAAATCCAGGATTGGTTCAAAGTACTAGTAATGCAAGTAATTGCCTAGGGTGCTAAGTGCTGGGGAATGCCTATCTTATATCAGAGATAGTAGGACTTTTCAAATACACATATAAAATGAATTCTCTAAAAAAAGAAAAGAATAGAAAAACAAAATATGTGATGTCAGAATGCTGAAAATAACTGTGGTCGAGGAAGGAAGATAAGTGAAGTTAAGTAGCAAGGGAATATTAGGGCCTCACTTGTCTTCTCTTTTAGCAACCCTGCTTCTATTTTCCCTGTCTACTTGAATGAACTAAAAAATTACTCTAAAATTAAATAAAAATTTTGTCATCTCTTTAAATTAACTTAAAAAAAAAAAAAAAAGATGAAATACATAAGTGAAAACAATTTTTTTCTGCAAAAGCATAATTTTATTCCTCTATATTTATACCACTCCCTCTGATTGATTAGGCCTCTCAGATCGTTGCAAGTCATGTAACCACTTAGGTTGTTGGGTCACAAACTGCTTAGCCACCAGGATCCTGTCCGCAAGCATTACGGGTCACCACCCACAGCCAACAGGTGGCCTCAAAAGGTGGTGGGTGTCTTATCCTTCTGCAAAAGTGCAGTCTGTGTATTTTACATACCCAGCCAACAGGGCAGGAATGACTAAGTGAAATTAATTCCTTGATTTTAACAAATAACTTATTTTAAAAATACAGTAAAATATCAACTTTTAGGAGTTACAGGTTAACAGTTACAGATATATACTTTTCTTTAGTTTTGGACATCAGTGATAAAAGGGAAATTTAAAAAATAAATTTTTGGCCTACTGTAGAGAATGACAGATAATGTATGTGAAATCTATACAAAGAAATCTAGAAAAAAGTTTAGTAAATAAGTAAATCATATAAGAATAAATATATTATTAATCTATTTATCATTGATTACCATTAAATATATATCCTATACCATACATATTGCATCACACTAAATGGAATGACTATGCTGAAGTTTGTGTGTGTGTGTGTGTGTGTGTGTGTGTGTGTGTGTGTGTCCAAGCATCATAGCTAAACAAAGTCCTCAAAGCCTGATATTTTATAAGGATATTAACTTTTCTTTCCAATTATAGTGGGTACCTTTGCTAATATTGTACTGTGTATTTTTGTGTGAATCTACAGTGTTGATGTAATTTAAAAAAAACCTACTGTTGTAGTACAGTGTATTGTTTTACTTCTGAGTGTGTTGGATCTGGTCAACAGTATTAAGACTTTAAAGTTTGGGAGGAGTGAGCTTGAGATATTTTGAATTTTTCCACTAATAAGGGATCCTTCCCTCCTACACCTAATGTGGGGGGCTAACTGTACAAATTTATCCAACTACTCTGCTACAGGCACTAAGTCAATTTTTAAGTGGAGTACAGCTGGTTTGAAATCAAAGTTTCTCTTCTAGACCAAGGGTTTAACAACCTAGTCTGCCCTATTTTTATTCATAACTGTGAGGAGAAGATTCATGCCTTTCCCAATGACATTATCTCAAACATTGTAATGTTCTAAGATTTTCCAGAACTGCACTACTTCAGTGTCTTATAGTCATCAATAATTCTACAGATTTTGTAACCATTTCTTCTTGATTGTATAACCTTAGAATTAAGTGATAATAAGATATGTGTCTAAAAATATTCAATAAACTATTTGATTACAATGAAATGTATTGATTTTCATTTATTCTTTACAAGATTAAAAAAAAGCTGTAACAACAGATTCATAATATTGTATATATAGTAAAATAAGGGCAGATAACTGAATATAGCTATCAACATCATTAAAGTTTATAAAATAATCTTATCACAATAAGGACTGATTTTAATAACATTAAAAAAAAAGTATTTTTTACCTCAAGAATTGATGGGTCGTATCTTTCAGCAATGTTTGGGAAATTCCAATTTGTAGCCATTTAGTCTATCGAATAATCCTTCACACTTGTCAGAGTTGTGGACTGTTATGAAATTATCTCAACTGTAAATAACTAACCTATATACTGTCAATTAGTTGGCATACAAATTTGAATGTTGGCCTAGAAAATGTTCTAACAGGAACTAAATCTACACTTGTATACTAAAATAAAAAAAAGAAAACAATGGAAAAGGATGGACTTTAAAGTAGAGATTTTTTAAATGAAATATTTCTAACAAATGACTTATTTTTTACAGAGATAAAGAAACATTTTTGTTGTATTTATGTTATTAGCACAATGTCTCAAAAATCCAATCTTCATCCAATGTCAGTTACATAATCGGTAAGAAAATACAGTATCAACCATAAATAACTACACTCATTTTTTTTTATAAAAATTTAATTTTTCCTAAACCAAAGATATCAGGATTTTATCATTTCTAGTGGAATGTTATACAGGGTGCAACAGAAATGCTTCTCACATTTTGAACAGTCATCTGTGTGGTGCAAGCAAACTTGGACAAGTGATAATGGTAGCTCCATCTAGCTAATGTCTTACCATATTTTTTCAGATATGATCAGTTATGATCATGGCTTGGACTGGCACACAAGAAATTCTTAGTCCCCTCAGTATTTCCCTTTAGGAGTGCCTTAGGTACCAAGAAACAAACTCAGCCCTGCTAAAAAGGCACTGCCAGGTGAGTGGGTGGTGAGGGAAGGTCCCCTGGAATCATGCTATCAAATTTAACCTACCTGGTGCAAACACTAGATGGGCCCTGGAATGCCAAGTAAACCCAAAATATCAGGGACTGACTTTGATTCCATATCTTTTGTGCAAGGTGTTTCTGGTGGTATGAGCTAATATTTTATTATGTAAGTGAATATAGATAAAAAATAAGGAAAAGAAAAAACAAACCTACAACCTTTATATCTAAGATAATTGTTTAAAAGTTGAATTCATTTAACAAAAAAAAAATTTGCAGTCAATCAGAGAGTAAGAGAAGGGAGATAACATTCATAAATAAAGTCTAGATAGAATTAAACATTCTCGTGTCAGCCATTGTTATTTTTGTATTATTTGTGATGAATCGTTCCAGAAAACCTTGACCTGCAACTAACCAATCACTGATCATTTTTCAAATTCATAAATGGTTATCTCATTTATCAATCATCAAAGATTAATCGCCATATAATTCAGGATTAACCATCTATATCAGAATAATACCCAAACCACAACTGTCATGAATGCGACATTTTATGAAGAGGAGAGATAGGGAAGAGACAGTTATTATATCAGCAGACTTTCTACTGAAGAGATGATTTTTTAGGAAAAATGAAATACATAGTAAAAAGTATCTTTATCTTTAAACAGCTGATGAAGAGATATATCAACTTATTTTGTTATCTAGCGTGTCTATCATAATTTGTATGTACTTGTGGTATAATGATTATTGTTATAGAAAATGGACTTAACAACCTGAGTTCAAATCCTAGACAAAGCTGTTTGCCTTTCACATAGTGCTAACACCCTTCGGAAAGATATAAATCCAACTATTCTCCTTCCAACTATGAGTAAATAGGACAGACTGGGCTCTTTTGCTTTGGTGTTGCAAATGCTCTAAGAGAAGGAAAACTGAATTCAAACCTCTTACATGAATGTAGTTGGAGACTACCTTCAGACACCATTTCCTGAGAAACTCCTGACATAAATACACATGAAGAGCTGGCTTAACCCACATCAGAATCAGCAATATAAGGTACATATCGAAGGTAAAGTGGAGCAATCAAGGGAAAGGAGTAGAGCCCTCCCCTACACTTTGGTGTAGTAGCTATTGAAAGAGGAGCCTTCTGGTCGCCCTTGACTATGGTCGCCAACAACAATAACCAAATGTCTGTCTGTCCATCTGTACAGTTAAGGTTCTGCCATTTTGGGTTTAAATTTCAACCAAACTTTCAGAAATTGTTTCAGTCATGCCTGGGAAGGTTTTAAACTTGTGTAAACAAAATGCAAGGAAAAACACTCATAGCCACCTCCCCATTGATCTAAGAGATAGCGACTTGTGTGCTGTGTTTGTGGTTTTACAACTAGAATTCAACCAACAAAAACACTATCAAGAGACCTACAATACAACCAAATTTGTGATCAAATGCAAATATTGTGGTAAGGAACATGAGAGAAATAAGAGTAAATACCCAGCCCAGGGAAAAATAGGTTCAAACTGAAAAAAAAGATAATTTTTAGGCAATATCCAATTACAAAAGAAGAATAGAAAGAGTAGAAGGTACAGATCCTCAAACCGAAAATGCTGAAATCTATGCAATAAATACACCCACCAAGACCAGAGAAAAAATAATGTTGAATGGTATATTTTTTTACATGAAAGTTGACACAGGGAGTGATGTCACTTTAATACCATGAAACTTCAGAAAGAAAATAGACAATCTAAAATTGAGAAGAGTAATCTTCAATCGAAGCAAATTAATGGAATTATAATTAAAGTAATGGGCACTTTTGAAGGGACATTTGAAACAAAAATGTGCTTCAGAATGATTCCTATCATGGTAGTTACATGCAATAATGGATCCTAGACTATTAAGAATTGATATGTTGAAAATGGATACCACAAAATTCATTAATTCTATAAAAAATGAAGAAAATAACATAGGATCATTAAGAGGTTACAGGGTGAGCATTTGTTTAATGGGAAAACCATCACCCAAGCTATGTGGAATTTAGAAAGTTACCAATTTATATCCTCTCAATGGTAGTGGCCAAATTTTTAAAAAATGATCCAGGAAGGAATATTAGAAAAAGCTCCCCAAAATGATAGCAATTGAACTTCATCAATTGTAGCCATAAGAAAGCCTGAAGGGGATTTAAGAACTTATGGACATTGCAAAATAGGGTGAATCACCATATATGCTTTGACTCATTTCTGTTACCAAATATTGAAATTGTGAGCCATGAATTAGTAAGAATGAAGTATTTTGCAAAAATAGATCTTATCATTCAACCAGATTGAAATTGATGAGAAATTTAAGGAAATCACCACTATAAACACCTCAATAGCCTTACTAAAGTAGATTCGTCAGACATTTTGCAAAAAGACTTTAAGCCACATTTCTTAAAAAGCAAGTGAAAATTTTTCATCAGGAAAGATGAAAAAATATGATATATCAGGATGATATATGTGTGGGAGTGTTTGAATTGAAATACAAAACGGAATAAATTTTGAAGAAGTTAAATGAAGTGGGCATAGCCATAAACAAGGACAAATAGGAACTAAACTGTGATAAGGTAGCATATTTAGGATATCAAATATCAAAGGATAAAATTTCACTCATAAGAAGAAACCAAGAAAAACATAGTCCACCTGAGAATAATCTACAGAAGCATAAGAGCAATCAAGGGCATATGACCTCCCAGGTTCAGAGAGTTGTTTTGATTTGGTTTTATGGCATATCAACCCGTGAAGGTTATTTAATGTCAGTTCCTTTTCATGCATATAAATTAAATACATGATTTCTAAACACATTTTGTAAATAACATTTTTAAATGAACCCGAACTCATTTTTTTTTCCATACAGTTAAAAGTTTTCACTTATTTCTATCTAATACAAATAATTCTATTTACTGTTAATCATTTGTTTGCACACAGTTTAATGTTTTCCAAGTATCGCTATTTAACACTAACAATTCAATTAAACATCAGTCATTTGTTTACATACAGTTAAATGATCAAACAGTTCTATTTCAAACCTGGTCCATTTGGCTGGGACTGCAGAATACACTAACTGCATCTCCACTGAGGGATAAGACTCAACCAGCGAGTGTCACGGATATGATACAAAACAATCTGATGGTGAGGCTTCAGGAATGCTGGAGCATTGATGAATGCAGAGTACCCCTTCATTGCTATCACTTCCAGGTTCACTCTGATCCGAAGTGGTAGCACCTGATAGGGTCCTATCTATGAGTCAAATAGAACTAAACTGTTTTTACATTTATGTTTAAAATGTGTACTTATGCCAAACTGAATTGTTTGAAATAGAATTGTTTTGACATTAAACTGTGTGTAAGCAAAAAACTATACTGATACTAAACTGAATTGTTTGAAACTTTTATTAAAATGACTTAATTTGATGTCAAATTACCCAAAAAAGGTTGCTATGCCATAAAACAAAACAACCAACCAACCAACTATTTCAAACAATTCAATCTAGCATAAGTACACAGTTAAAATATCAAACAATTCTATTTGACCTATAGATAGGACCCTATCAGGTGCCACTACTCAGGGTCAGAGTGGATCTTAGAGCAATGGCAATGAAGAGATACTTCACATTCCCCAGAGCTCGAAGACTGAAAACTCACCATCATATTGTTTAGCATCATATCCCAGGCACTTGTTAAGAGGGGATCTTACCCCTCTGCAGAGATGCAGTTGGTGTATTCTACAGCCCAAGTTGGCTGGGCTGAGAAATATTTAAGTCAAACAGTTCTATTTAACCCATAGATAGGACCCTGTCAGGTGCTACTAATCCGAACCAGAGCGGACCTGGGAGTGATGGCATTGGAGGAATACTCTGCATTCACTCAAAGCTCCAGCATTACTGAAGCCTTACTATCAAGATTGTTTAGTGCCATATCCAGGACACTTGTTGAGGGAATCTTAATCCTCTGCAAAGATACAGTCGGTGTATTCTGCAGTCCCAGCCTGAGGGGAGTCCTGGTGGCATAGTGGCTAAAGTGCTGGACTGAGATGTTGTGAGTTCCAACTCCAGCAATGCTATTACATTCACTTTCAGACTAATAGCCTTGGAAAAGGTATGAACTCCTTTATTCTCTCCAGCTGTGGATTAAATAATACTACTACTGTCCTTCAACAAGGATGGCTTTTGTATTAAATACTCCACAAAAGTTCATATGCCATTAAACAAAGAAACCAAACCAAACTAAACCTTTTCCCTGCATTGTTTTTAGGGAAACCATCAAAGAAAGAAAACACTTTTTTTGCAAAATTATATCAACGAATTTGAGAGTAATGTGATAAAAAAGAATAAGATTCTAGAAAAAAAACTGTGCAGAAGAATGAAAATACTTCATCTTTGAATTTTAAACAAATCAAAGCATTGTACTGAGTAAGAAAAAAAAATGAAAATAGTGGTAAAAACTGTGTCAATTTAATGGCATTCAAACCATATAGCCTTGAGGTTATTCAATTCCATTCATTGTATGTTCATATTTACATTTTTTGCATAGTTGGTCCTTTCTTTTTTACTCATGATCCTATTGAATATGAATAATTTTGAATCAAATCTATTTGACCCATAGATGGGACCTTAACAGGTACTACCATTCTGGGTCAGAAAGTACCAGGGAGTGATGGTAAAGAAGAGGTCTTCCACACTTCCAAGATCTCAAGAACTATCAGATGCAGTTTAGTTTCATACCCAAGAAACTCCTTTCTTGCGAGTGTCTTACCTCTCTGTGAGGGATACAGTCAGTGTATTCTAAGCTCTGTCAATAGGGAATATATAATTTGAATAATAATTTTAAATAAATAAATGGAAAGCATACTTTAATTAGCATTTAATAGTTTTCTTCCTTGAGAAATTATAACAATGAGGATGGATACAATCATAGGTTTCTTTGTTTAATGGTATGTCAAACTTCATCAGTTATTTGATTGCAAAGTGATCCTTATAGAAGAACAGCAGTAATACTATTCAACTCTTAGCTGGGAGAATAAGTAGTTTCATATTTTTCTGAAAGGTATTAATCCAAAAGTGAATGTAATAGTGTGACTGGAGTTTAAACTTGCTTACTTTGAGTATGCAGTTCAGCCATTATGCCACTAGGTCTCTTCCTTGCATACAACCATAGAACTCACTATTAGTAAGTTGCAAATTTGGATAAGAAATTTATTTATTCTCTCAGTTAGAGCCTCTTATTGCTCTTATGCTAACAGAGGTCTCTCTACAATGTGATATTTTCCCAAGTAATATACAGTCTGATTGATTGATTATCTGATTGCCCTATGAGCGAGGCTTAGAATATATTGACTGCATTCTCTACAAAGAGGTACCCCCCCCAAAAAAAAAGAGGTGTTTTGAGTTAGACACTAAATTGTATACAATGGTGAGGCTCCAGTTCTGGTGATCTGGAGAGTATGAAGTACCCCTTCATTGCCATCACTTTCAGATCCTCTCTAACCCTGTGTATTAGTATCTTGTATGGTCTTGTCTATGAGTCAAATAGATCTGTTTGCAAATTATTTGTATTAGATAGGAATTCATTCCAGTTTTTGCCTGAATTATTTTATAGATGTCAACATAGATCTTAGCTGGATTGTTTTGTGCATGATATCATCTTTGTTTCCGTAGAAAATTGCATTTTTTTACCCTGATGATGTTTGACACAGGTGACAAGTTCCATAAGCTTGACTTTACTGGAGATGCTGCCACCATCATATTTGACCTTTCAAAGCATTAAGAAGATGCTTCATTTGCTGCCAGTCCTATTGAAGAGTTCCTAAATAGCCACTGATCTATAAAGAGGTTCATTCACTCTTTAACATGTCTTTTTTAATCCTGCGAGGTGTCTAGTCACCCTTCTTAACAGTTAAGCCTAGTAGTAGATTTGAATTCAGAGTTTTTCTTCTTGATTAGTTACCAATGAAAAGAAGTATAGACTCCTTCGATTCTAACTCCCCATGAGCCAAATTCCAAAAACTGACTTTGTCAAAAAACAATGGCATTTTATAATTGAAGGCAGACTGTGATTGATAATGACAAACAGGAAAGAGTGAGAATTAACATATCTGAATGTCTTTATTAAACTTGCATAATTCTTAGTGGAGCCTTTCTCTTTTGAGAGACAGCAGAGAAAGCAAATTTTTTTCATGTTAAGACAGTGTTTTTTCTTTACCACAAGATGTTATGAGCCCACTTCACTAGTTGCCAGTCCTAGTAAACAATAGCTAGAGAGGTTTATCCATCCATTAACAAGTCTTGTTTTTAATCTTGTGTCCAGCCACCCTTTTCACAAGTTAAGCCTGGTGAGAGAGCCAGTTTAGTTGCTGACTACCCAACCAATTATAAATATAAACATACAAAAATCAGACTATTATAATATAGATTTCTTCTTATAAAAGATGTATTTTTCCTGTTATTCAGAGGATTAGAAAATTTCCAAATCAAAAATGTTCTTCATAAAATATGAGCAAAAATTATGCTTTCCAGATTTAGTTTCATTCTTTGGGATTAAAAATAGTTTGAATCGAAAACATCTGCAATTATGTATACACCAAAATTTTGCTTTGATATTGGTTTTTACATTCTAATTTGAGAATTTATTTTCATCTCAAAATTATGGCTGGCAAGGAAAGGTTACAAAAGAGGAAATAATAGACATTCTTGGAGATATATATATATATATATATATATATATATACACACATACATGAGAGAGAGATAGACATATATATAAGCAAGAGACATATATATATATATTTCTTTGTTTAAGGGCATATTAATCTTCACTGGTTACTTAATGCCAAAGTCATCCTCGTAGAAGGAGAGAAATGGTATTATTTAGCCCATAGCTGGGGTTCAGTATTTTTTTCAAGAGTATTAGTTTGAAAGTGAAACTAATAACATAAGTGGAGTTTGAACTCGCTTAATTTGAGGCTACATTTTAGCCATTACGCCATGGAACTGATTCTGTTGATTCAATATATTTTTATTGTAGTAAACATAAATGAAACATCTCTGTATGCTAACTTGATACATATTCAAACAAACAGGATACTGTGGTAGTAGCAATAAAAAATTATACATTTGTTAAGTGATGTATAAATTTAAAACAATATATAGACCACATTATACCTGCTACATGGCACACAATCAGATATTCACAGTGGGTTTATAGAGATTTGTTCAGTACATAATAGACAAAAGTCAGATTATCTATACCTCACAAAAATAGTAAATAAGTCAAAATAAGGGACTTTAAATGCATTATATATAACATACGTATATATATATATATATATATATATATATATATATATATATATATATATATATATACACACACACGCACAAAAACATACATATACATGCATGCATATATATATGCATATATATATATATATATATATATATATATATATATATATGCATACATATACATGCATACATATATATGCATACATATATATATATATGCATATACATGAATATATATATATGCATATACATGCATATATATATGCATACATATACATGCATATATATATATATGCATACATATACATGTATATACATGCATATATATATATATGCATACATATACATGCATATATATATATATGCATACATATACATGCATATATATATATATATATATATATGCATACATATACATGCATATACATGCATATATATATATATATATGCATACATATACATGCATATATATATATATATATATATATGCATACATATACATGCATATACATGCATATATATATATATATATATGCATACATATACATGCATATACATGCATATATATATATATGCATACATATACATGCATATACATGCATATATATATATATGCATACATATACATGCATATACATGCATATATATATATATGCATACATATACATGCATATATATATATATGCATACATATATATATATATATATGCATACATATACATGCATATATATATATATATGCATACATATACATGCATATGCATACATATATATATATGCATACATATATATATATATATATATGCATACATATACATGCATATATATATATATGCATACATATACATGCATACATATATGCATATACATGCATACATATACATGCATATATATGTGCTTACATATACATGCATATATATATATATATATATATATACATACATATACATGCATATATATATATATATATACACATATACATGCATATATATATATATAATATACATACATATACATGCATATATATATATACATACATATACATGCATATATATATATACATACATATACATGCATATATATATATACATACATATACATGCATATATATATATACATACATATACATGCATATATATATATATACATACATATACATGCATATATATATATATATACATACATATACATGCATATATATATATATATATATATACACATACATATACATATATATATATATATACATACATATACATGCATATATATATATATATATATATACATACATATACATGCATATATATATATATATATATATACATACATATACATGCATATATATATATATATATATACATACATATACAT
>OY757925.1:51783292-51882116 GCA_963585895.1 Sepioteuthis lessoniana | reverse complement strand
AGAGAATTGGAAAAGTATTAGATATTTACAAACTCAAGTAATTATTGTAAATAGTATAAATTGTAAAAATTTTGAACACCTGAGCTGTTTTAGAAAGCTTAAAGAAAAATTATGAATACATGAATTCAATTTCAAAAATCAATAATTTGCTATAGGTAATTAAAAATGAGTGGAAAATCTGATAATTATTTGATTCATAAAATAAAATTGATATTTAAAAAATTAATTACTGTTTTTACAGACACAAATGTACAAAATAAGTCATATAGCTAGGCTTTTTTACAAAAGATAAGAAACTATTAACATTGATTATCTAATGATGACTTTTCTCAAAAATGATTAACAAAAACTGATGAATAATGGATGTTGTAATATTTTATAAAACACTTAATCTTTTTAAGAACTTGTCTTGTTTGGTGCTTTAGCTAAAATCTCAAAGATTGAATTTACCTAGGGCATTGCATTTTCATGTCCGGATCAAACATGGTGTAGTTGTCATGGTTGACCAACATGCAGAACCTTGCCAGCATGACCTCAAACGTCCCCTGCTTGATTAATTTGATTTGGTCCTCTTGATCAATCTCTGAAAATCCTGTAAAAAGCATTTTTTTTATCAGTAAACTTCCAATATTAAAACTAGTTCAAGTTTTGCTGAGAATTAATATTTTTCTTGTAGATTGACTAGTGCCAAAAGATTTATTCAATGGATCCCCCACCCCAAAATAACTGAATTTTCCTGTTATGATATCTATTGTATACATAAAAACTATACAACCTTTTGTCAAGCTTATATACACAATTTCCTTCATCCTAAGCAATTTGTTGTGAAAAATACTCTATCGAATCCCTTCAGAATATTGCTTAGAATTCTTAGGGGTCATAGTTTCAATTTTATTCTATGTTGCCTTGAGAAGGAATATAAGCAGAAGCTTTGGTCATATTTTCCTCAAGGAAGTTTGACATTTGGGAAGAGATTGTATTTTTTTGCTGTGGTAAACTATTTTGAGGTTGTTAGGAATTTTTTTGATCCTAGTTTTGTAAGGCAGGTTTACTCTAGTTTGATAGTATATTTCATAGGGATGATTTTAGTCAAGGTCTTAAGTAGATGTAAATAAATAGTTATGGCCCATTTCATATAGTAAAGTGTGAAAATCACTACCTTACTAACATCAAAAGCTAAAAATAGTCTTTTTTTTGTATAGTCAGGATGACTTAAGTAAAAATTCAAATTCTGTGAGTGATGGTTGGTTGTATTTGTTTTCCAGTGAACTGCAAGGTTGCACAAATGGTGTTCATATGATTCAACAGGGTATGAAAGTATCATCTTTGTTAAGGCTTTCAAAGGGGAAAATTCTCTAATAAATTCCATACATTTATCTTATTAGATATCAGTGGATGTAGTGGTAATTCGATAGCCAAGACAGTTTCATGTTGACATATGATCGAATCTCAATATTTAATTTAACATTGTTTTTTAGGAACATTGACCTAAACATCTTGTAGAACTAAAAGGATCTCATCTACTGAAACTACTTATAGGCTAACCATTTGTGAAGAAAAGATGGCTGTCTCTTTTGATCAATTCTATAAAATTTGCCAAATTCTTCATCTATTTTGGAGAATAAATATCCAAAACTGACCAACAGTGCTGTCGAAATAACTCACAAAATCCTAACAATCATTTAAAAGATTTTGTGATGTTAGCTTATATACTTGATACAAAATTTTTGACAATGGTTTCCAAAATTTTTACTAACACTTGTCCCAAACATTTATAATATGATAAAGAGCATTCTAAGAACAGATTTGACAATGTATTTATTTGCTAATGTCAGTTGTGTTTATTAGCTGAAGGCATAAAATGTATTTTAAGGTGGAAATGATTTTTACCTGGGAGACGTTTACAAAATTTGACAACATTTGTGATTTCAGGCACCATATTAGAGAGAAACTGCCCCCACATGTGTTCAGAGGCACTCTCTTGAGTCTGTAAAGACTGAAAAATAAAATAAAATTAAGAGATCATTAAAACCACTTTTGGAATATTTTATAAAGACATAAAAAAGGTCTTTTAAAAAGTTTTGTACAGAAATCCAATTCATAATAATATAATGCTTAATATTATTTTTATAAACTACATGATCAAACAGGCATTATCTACTGACTGGCTGGCTTCAGAATTTGAACACCTGAAAACTAATGTGTTCATGTATAACCAAGTCTTCTCATATAAGCTTTTTTGACTAACTTTATAATTATCAATATTAGGTGTCTCCCCACAATATTTTGGCTTATTCAGTCCCCCAAATTCCACCAGTTAGAAAATGAACTTATGAAAATATTGCTGGAAAAATTTTGGATGTTTTGTGAAACTGTGAACCAGCTGCACTCTCATATCATTCTGAGATAATCATATAAGAAAAGATGTCTTACCGCAGTGATATTACTCTTATTCTCTTCCCATCTCTGGTAGGCCTCCAAGACTGCATCATGTGTCACCCGACATGTCATCATGTGAGCATCAACAATAGTTACAGTGACTTGCTTAATCAGCTTTTTTCGAGGTTCTGATGGCTCCTGTCGTCCTTCCTCGATAATCTTATCAATTAAGAATTTAGGGATGCTCTGACTTCCAATCTGACAAGGGGAAAACTTGGGCTCAGCCTTGATGACTGACTGTGATTCATCAAAGTGTGACGGTGTCTGGGGAGTAGGGGCCGCAGATGAGGTAGAATTAGGCGTCTCGGGCATTACAAAGGACGAGGGGCTTGTGTCCTTGTTGCTACTTGTGCCAGTAGAGATCCTTTCAGTACAGCCTTCATGAATTCCATTCGGTAGCCCATTGGCAGTTGTATTGAGCATGTTTGCCGGGATGATATCAGCTGCACTGCTGACAACGCCACTGTTGGCAACACCATTGGCAATGATACCATTTGAAATACCATTTGGTGTCATCATGTTGCTAGTTCCTATGCCATCCATGATTGCATTTGGCTGCACGCCATTGGCTATATTGTTCTCAACAGGTTCAGTTTTCATTCTGATGCCATTCAATTGAATGGTATTACTAGAGCTGGCGGCCACTGGGGGAGGGGGAACACTGGCAGTGTTGTTGCTGTTGGCGCTGCTGGCTGTGGCAGTGCTGCCATTAGTAGTGCTGTTGGGAGTGCTGTTGTTATTTGTGTTGGTTGTGTTGGGGTGAGGCTGAAGGTGAACAGGAGACTGGCTACTGCTGCTTGCTGGACTGTTCAGGCTTGAGTACCCAGACTCTACCCCATTCGGAATGCTGTTGCTAGTGTTTGGGGTGGTAGTGGTTGTGGTGGCTGTAGCAGTGGTTGCTGCAGCGGCAGCGGCGGCGGCGGCGGCGGCGACAGCTGATTCCTGTTGCTTATGAGAGTTTGAGTTATGGGCATGCTCCTTGAAGCTAGCCTGTGCTGCGGCAAGAAAAGCTTGCATCAGATCGGACTTGAAAGTGCCATTGCTTTGAATGAGCTTCTGTAGATCAGCCATGCTCCGACGATTTGAACCCAAGGGTGATGGGTACGGTGCAATGGGAACGTTGGTGGTATGTGACTTGGATTCTCCACCAGCTTCTTTCAGACGCTTGGGACGGCGACCAAGTCGAGACGCTAAAAGAAAAGAAAAAAGTTATCATAACTGAGAATGTATGCATAGTACAGAGGTTAGTGAACTGGCTGCACAAGCCTTAGTAATGAGTTCACTTTAGTGACAATACTTTGAAGAAATTACTTTGTAAACTTTACACTTATAGGAATCATTTAAATATTGGCAGCAGAAAATACAGAGTAAACAAGGTTGTCCTTTTATTATTCTTTAATTTGCAAGTAGAATAAAGAAAGAAAAAAAAAATTCCACTGGGATGTAATTAGAACAAATGTCTAATTGTCAATCATCAACTATTCACCGATTATAATAAATTTGAGAATTAAATTTATCAAGTGACATAAAAAACCCACCAAGCAATTAAGGATTTCAATATTTTTGTTTACATTAATAATTCATATACAAACAATAAAGCAGGCAGCTATAGAATTAAAATCTAATCAACAGTTTGTGGGATAAGAAAGGCAGATCAAGGATTACCCCTACTGCTGGTAACATGCAACACTAATACACCTATACATTTAATTTGGAGAGGAGATGGTCACTGTCAAGTTATCTTCATTACCCTGAAGGGAATTAATTGGAATAATACCTCAATGACCTAATATGTAAAAGGGATCATCCACCTATCCATGATCTTGGAAAATCCTGTGGACAGAAGCCTTTATAATACTGGATGGAATTTTTTCAGTGGTTCTTAAGAGTGGGAGAGAGAGAAAAAAAAGTTATTGGATATGAAAATCAGCTTGCATTTATGCAGAAAGACAATCTCCAAGATATACAGTGATCTTTATATTTTTGGATTAGAATTTGCCTGTTCAGAAAAATTCACTTTGAGAAGGAAAAATAATTAAATACATTTTTTATTCCATAGAATTTTAAAATAGAGTGAGCAAAGGTAGATTACAAAAACATTGGTCCTGTGTGTGTGTGTGTGTGTGTGTACAGATCTATATATATGTGAAAGATAAAGGGAGAGGAAAGAAAGCTAAAATGGAAAGCAAAAGACAATTATGAGAGAGAGAGAGAGAGATAAAAGTAAAGAGTTTGTAGGGCATTGCAAATTTCACATTTTTATAAGGGTTTTGCCCTAAGACCTTATAAAAAGATATGTCAAAGAAAAGGTCATGACAAAAATTATTATTAATATTAGCATGAACAAGAATGGTCATGTGTTTTTTTGAAGAAAAATAACCATTTAACTCAAAAGGAAGGAAGGATTCAGCCAGAGTACAGGAAAAGGAGAATCTTAAAGCATTTTAAGGACGGTGGTGTTTTTTTTTCTTTCTTTTTCATGTGTGCATGTTATGTTATTATTAATCCAAGGGAGATAATTAGAACTATTTCTGTGATTTTTTATTTTTTTTATTACTGCCAGGACATTTTTTTTCTTTAAGTTTTAAAAATATCTAAATAATTATTTTATCAAAGTATTCACATGAATTTTTAGGAACAGACTTTGATATTTTGAGTTTATATATCGATAATTCCACTTGCATGTGTATGTAACAAGTGGTGAAGCAATGAATTAAGTAAAATATATTTAAAAAAAAAAAAAAAAAAAGATCTAATTATTAAAAAAAAAAATGATGTATGCAATATCTGAAATTAATTCTAAGTACAAAACGTAAAATATTAACAATTTTGGTTTGGTTTAGTTTCTTTGTTTAAGTAACCCACAAAGGTTGATATGCCATTTATGCCAAAGAACAGTAGTGGTACTATTTAACCCTTAGATGGAGAGGATAAGGGGCTTCATATCTTTACTAAGGGTATTAGTCTGAAAGTGAACCTAATAGTGTGAATAGATTTTGAATTTTTTTTACAATAATGTCACAGCCCAGCATGATAGCCACTCTCCCCAACAATGATTTAAATGTTTTTTCCTCTAAAATTGATTTGACAAATAACTGATTCATGATAAAAAGTTGAAATTACCCTGGTCTTAAAAGTGAAAAGGATTCAATCCTTACTTAGTGTCTGACATTTCTTGTGTGCTTGATCAAACTAAATGAGGATGCTTCATCATACAGCAATAATTAGAAAACTAGTTTCTCAGACTAATACTACTGTAAGTTCAATCCTTATTGCCCCACAATTGTAGTCTTGTGCCAGTCTAATCCGAGTAAATAATTATCAATGATAAAGACATTTCTTAAATTGAAGCAACAAGAAAAGTTTATAGAAATGAGAATTCTTTTCCCCTCCTCCGAAATTCAAACCAAAGACAATTATCATAGATTTAAGTGAAAATTAATCATGATAGAATTAAAACAGAAAGGGTTTAAAAGTAACATATCATACCTAAAGACAAGAAACGAAATGAGCAGAAACGGATGTGTAGCCTCTCTTCAAGAATCTCCGAGATTGACGTTCTTTGGCTTTTGAAGAAACTTAATTTTCTTTTGGTTTTCTTGAAAAGAGGTTTTCAGGATGCAAGCAGCACAGGTGAAACACACACAAACAAACGTGGGGTCTGGATATCCCTTATCAAATTTGTTGAAAAAGATTTTCTTCTAATAAAAGACTCAACAAAATTTTCAGTTTAATCTGCCTTATTTGTCTGGTGTTTTTACAGAAATTTAGTTTTTTTTTTTTTTTTTTTTTCCTCCACAGGATGTTTGTGTGTGTTCTTTACAGCCAGTGCAGACGCCTCAAACCTCCGGGCCCAGACAGCAACTGGAAAAACTGTCCCCTTGCTTTTTATAGTGACAAAAAGTTTGGATGAGGAGAGAAGGGTCTTGGGGATTTAACACCACCCACCCTTCTTGCCCAGATAAAAATAAATAAAATAATGAATACTAAACTTTCTCCCTCTCCCTCAAAACCTTAAGTTACAAAAAACAAAACAAAACAACTAAAACTGAGTGGGGGGAGGGTAAAACTAAAACTGACATCAGAGATACTTTGTACTTTTCTTGTAGTCATTTTCTCCGCCTCCCCCAAAACATCCAGTTTGAATGAGACAAGTTAATTTTATTTAGAGAGAGAGAGAGAGAGAGAGAGAGAGGTATAGGAGGATTAAGGTTAAAAAAGATAAAAAGGTGGGGGGGGGCTGAAGAGAAAAAGGCTGTAAAAAAAAAAAAAAAAAGAGATAAGGAATAAAATGGAACAGGAAGGAGTTTAGGGGTGTTAAAAAAAAAGAGAGAGAATAATATTTGAATAAAAATAAAATTAAAAAAAAAAATCAAAACAAAACAGACGAAGTGAGAGTGGGCTAGAAAAAGATGCTAAAGGGTTATGCAAAATCTTTCTCTCTTACTCTACTGGACACTTCAAGGTTGCTCGAATTCTCTCTCTAAGATTGCATATTACAGATACAGTTTTTGGCCAGTTGTACACACATCCTTTTTTTTTTTTTTTTTTAAAGTATATTTAAAAATCCCTTCATTCTGATTAGTTTTTTATGAGAAGGAAAAGCCAAAGAATGCAAGAAAAATTCAAAAAGAAATATTGATCTATAATTGGAAAAAATTAGAAATAAATAAAAGGAAAAAGAAAAAGAGACCAAGTTTTTATTAAATGAAGTTATTCTTAACTTAACTATTCTTAAATAATAGATATATAAAATTATCAGTTAGTTCCATAAATTTTTTTCAATAATTCTAAACTCATTTTTTACAATTATTTCTTTATAAAAATTTGTACACTTTAAAAAACAATATCATTTAGTATAGACAATGCAAGTGATAAATAAAAGGCACCAATATATTTAAGAAGAATGAGTTTTGTTCCCCACTATTAGCCGAAGACCCTGTTAAAATAAAGGATCTATAGGGATCCTTAATTTCATTGGCATCATCGTTTTTAGATTTAAAAAAAAAAAATGTATAAGTTGCTTTTATAAAAAGTAATCATTCTTTAGCAGGGGGTTGGGAAGAATTGAAGAAAGTCAATGAAAATATCAGATTCATTATAACAATGAAGAGCTAAATTTTGTACATAAGAAATAAAAGCTGTAAAAAGTGCACTATAAATCAAATAGCAACCAAAAGTACACCCCCTCCCAAGACATTGTCATGTCACCTATAATTATAAAGATGATATGCAGTTATAAACATGATGAATGTAAAGTTGAAATTTTGACAGACTTTATAACAAAATTTTTTTTTTTTCAAAATTATATAATCAAAAACCCAATAGACAGATAGACAAAGGGATGCATCCTCCCCTTTCCTAAGAAGGGTGACCTCAGATTAGCCAAGAACTACCGAGGTATAACCCTTACACTCATAGCGGCCAAGATATACTATGCAACCACATAGAACCCAAAATTGAGAAGATATTTAGGAAGAACCAAAATGGCTTTTGGAGAAATCGATCCATAACATTACAAATTTTGACTATCCGTCAATTTCTTGAATGTGTATGTGCAAAAAACCTAGAGGCAACAATATTATTTGTCGACTTCTCCAAGGCCTTTGATTCCATACACAGAGGGAAGATGGAGCAAATACTACTCGCCTACAGCCTACCCAAAGAAACCGTCACACCATAATGATGCTATATAGAAATACGAAAGTAAAAGTCCACTCCCCCGGATAGAGACACAGACTACTTCGACATTGTAGCAAGTGTGCTGCAAGGCGACACATTAGACCTATACCTCTTTATCATCTGTCTAGACAATGTGCTTAGAAAGTCTATTGATAAAATGAAAGACAACAGTTTCAAGCTGACAAAGGAACGAAGCAGGAGATACCCTGCACATACAATTACAGATGCGGTCTACACTGATGACATAGCGCTTCTGGCAAACACACCCGCCCAAGCCGAAACCCTGCTACATAGTCTGGAATGAGCAGCTGCTGACATAGGCCTCCATGTCAATGCAAACAAGATGGAATACATGTGCTTTAATCAAAGAGGCAACATTTCCACTCTAAACGGTAGTTCTCTGAAACTAGTAAACAAGTTCACCTAACTAGGAAGCAGTGTCTCATCAACCAAGACAGATATCAACATGCGGCTAGCAAAGGCATGGACAGCTATTGATATTGAGAGGCTATTGGTCATATGGAAGTCAGACCTGACCGATAAAATGAAACAGAGTTTTTTCAAAGCAGCGGTTATATTAATACTGCTGTATGGATGTAGTACATGGACGCTAACTAGACGTATGGAGAAAAAGCTTGATGACAATTACACAAGAATGCTGCAAGCAATATTAAACAAGGCAGCAATCCACAAAGCAGCAGCTGTACAGCCACTTAACACTCATCACGAAAACTATTCAAGTTAGACGAACCAGACATGCGGGACACTGCTGGAGAAGTAGGGACGAACTCATAAGTGACATACTCCTGTGGACCCCTTCACATGGATGAGCAAAGGCAGGATGACCAGCCAGAACCTATATACAACAGCTCTATGCCGATCCAGGATGTAGCCTTGAAGACCTACTGGGAGCGATGGACAATGAAGAGAGTCAAGGAGATCCGCACTGGCGGTGCGACATGATGATGATTAAAGCAAAAACAAGTTCCCACACTATGCCAATTCCGATTTAATAATAATCATTTGTTTGCATTCTTTTATATGGTTTCAAGTATCCCTATCTAACGCCAATAATTTGCAAGCTATCATATGCTTTCAAGTAATTATTATTATTATTATTATTAATAATAATACTTAGTAAACAAAGCTTCAAGTAATTATTCTTAATACATATAATTTACACACAATTATTCCTGTCTAATACTAATCATTTTTAATCTATTTGACATATAGATGGGGACCCTAACAGGTACTACCTCTCAAGGTTAGAATAGCAATGAAGAGGTACTCCACACTCTCCAGAAATGGAGCCTCACTACCTGGAAGCAGTTTAGTGTTATACTAAGGACACATGCTGCCAGCATATTTTAAGCCCTGCTTAGAACATGCCAACTGCAAATATATTTCATATGGATGATTATATGAAAAATATTGACATGATCATTCAATGAACAAGCAAGCACCTGTCCTTTATTAGGCGCTAATGGAATATGCACCAAATTGGAAAAGAATTGCACACACAGACAACAAAAGAATGAAATCATAAAAGAAAGTCAGATGACAAATATCAAAAGAGATTTCTTTTTTTAAATTTTTTGCATGAGATTGTGAGATAAATTGTTAATATTCAATCTTTTTATCTTTCTCATTTTTTGACATTCCTTGTGTTTTGACTGGATGAAACACTATAAAGATGAGAACAATTAAAAAACATGAATATCAACAAAAGCTGTAGTGTGTGTGTGTGTGTGTGTGTGTGTGTGTGCCAAAATGAACTGAAAATTGCAAAGAGTTTCGGAGTAAAAAAATTTGTAGCCACAAGGTCTAATGTTGAATCCCTCAGAGATATTAGTGAAGGCTCAACAAAAAAAAAAGTTGGCATTTCTTTTTGCAGTGACAATTAGTGAATAAGATGTACATGGAAGACAATGTCCTTTTGGTGTTACTCATAAAACTGCTAACAAGATAGAAATATTTCTGAAGCTAGAATCTAAGTACAAATTAGAGTAAGAGTCATCAGTAACATTCTTAATTTTCTTTTTCATTTTTTTCAATATGAAAAAATAACATTTTCATGTCTTTGTTGTGAAAATCTGAAAAATAACTTCATCTGAAACTCAAATGCACATCCTAATGTCATACAATAATTCCTATATTACTTCCCTATACAGCCTTGGCCAAGAAACCACCAGATAGACAAGATTTTTGTTTGTTATTCTTTATTTTATTTGCTTTCATTTCAATTTACTTTATAACAATTGTAGAAATCATTATTTTTGTTACAGGTGGTTCCAATATGGAACATTTTCTTTATTCTCTAAATCTTTCCATTTATATCACTAAGATTTTCTTTCTTAATTGTTGCTTTTTATCCCAATGTTTTAGGTTGAATACACAACAACCATTAAAATAGTGCAAATCATAAAAAAGTAGCTTCCCATAAGAATTCAACTCAACTCCCATATTCCAGGACTTCACATAATTTACTTTAAATGGTCAAGGAGTATTTGACCTAAATGAACACCCTAAAACTAATCTAAAATATTCTAAAAGCAACAATAATAAACTTGTCAAAAATCAAGAATGAAAATTCTTAATCTCAGAATTCAAATAACTTAAGTTTTTTATTGACACTTTCTGTCCTATGTTTTTGGCTATGACTTAAAAAAACAAAAAAAAAAACCCCATAAATATAGTAGTAAAGAAAATGTATGAAATAAGGATAATACCTTATCTGAGTACTTCAGACAAAAAAGAAATATAGCATATGATAATATTCTAGTTGCATGCAAAATAGTGATTGATTTTTTTTTTAAATCTATTTTTTACAAGAAAGAAAGAAGAAAAAAAAAATTAACAAGTTAAATGTAAAGTTCCCACGAAGAATTTACTGACCAAATTGTAACCAGAAACCCTTAATAATTCCCTTTAACTGACCCACTCCAAACCTTTCACTGTTCTAGCTAAAAATCCAGTGTACAATTTCACACACTGTATATTTACAGGATACCACATCTAATTTTTGCCCCATTTACGTAGGAAAATATTGGATTGCTTCTCATCCTGACAGTGATGGAGATAATTATCCGAGTGTGTACATGTATGGTTTTTACATGATAAAAGAAAAGATAAGGTCACTGGACCTAAACATGATGTCTACTACCAACCTGAAGGACAAACACAGAAATTTAGGGGTGAGAGTGGAGGAGAGGGAGTAATAAACAACCATTGGAAGGAAAGTAACTAAAATCAGAATTTATTAATTATTGATCATCTTGTGTAGAAAGCAAATATGGCAACAGTAGTGTCAATTTGGACTTCATTATAATCCCCCACCCCAATGATTTGCACCATAATCAAACAAATATGTTAAGATAATTTTATGTACTCTAAAACTCATTTCATGAAATTCTAAATTTGTTTTACATTATTCTCTACTATCAAGCTGAATCTTGTACATAATCTGCCAATTTTGAGCTTTTAATGATTAAGTAAATTGTATATGTATAAACCAGTGATTCTCAAATATTTTTTTCTTTTTTTGCCCTGAACCATTTCCAACAAATTTCAGAAGTTATTTTCCACTTTCAAGATTGTCTGATCAAAAGGTACATTGCTGAATTGAAATTTGTAGAAAGATTAATACCCAATAGTTTACATTTTCAAATTCACAATATGGATAGAATCCTCTCTTGGTTGAGAAACATTGATATAAAGTTGAGACCATATATACATGTGATTTGATAAATAACCCAACTTCAGCAAATAACTGAAACTATTAAAATGTTGGATGGTAAATCAGCTGACTCTAAATTGGTGAGTTTTATCAGCTGAAGGCACTACACAATTTTTCATTTATAAGTGTTACATATTTTATGTCTTTATTGTTTACTGATAAAATGTTTGAACCTCAGAATTGTTCCTTATCCTTCTCATTGATCAGGAATTTCAACTAAATGCAAACTATTAACCAAGTTTAGTTGAACATCAATTTTTTAAAAATCTTATATGTAATTTTTTTTGGAAATTTGAAGCTGGTACATCTCATAAAAAAATTCTAAAATAAAACCAGTTTAGTATGTTTAAATTCAAACCATATCATATCTTATAATTATGACACCGAGAAAAGCAATTTCTTCATTGTCAAATTACTAGTTGGTTTGTTATATATCCTGGCATTGGATGCTATCTATTGCCAGTCATGACTGACATTAACCAATGAAATGTACTTTTAAAAATCAGTAATATTACATATTGTAAAAACATGGTGATCAAAGATTGTCAAATCTTGCAACTTGTCAGCATAATCAATAGGGTTGAAAATGTGTGTGTGTAAGTTCATGACACTTTTCTAGGTCACCAAAACATTCAATTACAAAGATACAGGCAAATGGAGTGAGGAAAACTTTAATTGTTATTGTAAATATGAATCATGCTCTTCAGCTTTTATCTCCAACAAAAAAGTGAAAATTAAAAAAAAAAAAAAAAAAACTTCAATAAATACACATAATTATGTTATTTAGTTTCTTTTCTTCAAAAACCATTAAATAAAAATTCAAATGTATCCATGAATTTCATCATTAATAATGAGATAATTGGAAATCCCCTTCTCCCAACGCTTAATTTAAATTTTGTTGTATAACTGGAACATTAATCAGCGGATGATTTTCAAACTGATTTTTTTTTACTGGAAAATTTTTAAGTAGTGATGATGATCCATTTTGACTTGGGCATCAAATGTATATACTAGCAAGATTTTTATGACTCCTGTTGAATTGATACAAAACCTGATTTTCTTTTAGCTATTGCCCTGGGTGTTGTGGTAACATTCAGGTCATTATTTCTTGTATGAATCTTATGACATTTTTACCATTTTTAGAGTAAATAAAGACAATGGCTCAACCCATTGGCTGTGTTGTAAGCATGATATTTCAAACACCATAAGAGTTGTTTTGGTGATATTAAATATGAATTTACATTTGCAGATGATTTTGGTACAGTGTTTGCCAATGGTCAAGGAGACTGGGGTTCAACCCTAGGTCAAGTCATACCAAAGACTCAAAAAATGGTACTTAATATCACCTTGCTTAACACTCAGCATTATAAGTTAAACATCAAGGGTAAAGTGGAGTAATCCAGTGAAGGATTGGCGCCCTCCCCTACACCTTGGTGTAGGAGCTATTGAAAAGGGAGCCTTCAGGTCACCCACTTTACTTTTTATTGTCTTGTACTTAAAAAAATACTTCATCACAAAAATTCAGTTAACTTCTTGCACTTAAAAAAAAGTTGGTCAGTGGCGTAGGAACTTGACCCTTCTCTTTTCAAAGAAATTGAGGGTTGGGGGTTTTGGTAGGAATAAACTTGTTCCAAAATCATAGTACACAGGCTAAAAGTTCCTTAATCCATCCTCATTGGATAACTTAGGAACTTAGCTGTTATGCAATCGTCTTTCCAAATGAAAAAGTTTAGAATTTGGTTTTGTTGTAAAATGAGTTAACTGAATCATTTTTTCCCATTTTAAGTTTTAAACATTTCAATAATTTAAATTAAAAAAAAAAAGATTTTAAATCAGCTTAGAGGTAAATTTAGCAACAGAAGGAGGAATGAAACTGATGAGGATTGATTTTAATGGCATGTTAACCCATCTAGGGTTATTTTATGCCTAGAGATTAGAGAACAGTGTTCATTGTACATTCATATTTACACCTTTTGAGTATTTTGTTGTGCTAACAGTCCAATCAAATACAAATGATTTTTAAACTGATCTATTTAATAGATGAAGTGGTAATACCTGTTAGGGTTCCATTTGACCTGGGAGTAATGCCAATGAAAGGGTACTCCACACTCCCCATCAGATACAGTTTAATGTCATACTCAGGACCCCACCTTTTTGAGTGGGAGGGGGATCTTACCATGTCTGGGGATACAGTCAGTGTATTCTAAACCCTGATGACAGGGCAAAGATTAAAGAGGAAGGTGACAGATGAACATCTTAAACCTTCATCAGATACAACAAATGTCAAATAGAAAATCATGGGAACTTGTTAACTTTGTCCTAACCTGGTTTTATATGGTAAAAATACTTACTTCTAAAATTTGGAAAACACCCTCACCCCCACATGCAATGGTGGTGAAAAAAAAGAGAGAAAAAGCAAATTACAAACAGGAATGTACCTCACATGTAACACAAATGCTTTTATTAGCTCAATTTTAAATAAGCTAAGAGTTACCTGTTTCAATCTGACAAATACACAAAAGAGAAAATGTAGTAACAGCATATAGAAAAAAAACTCTTGAAAAATGGATTACACTCAATTTCCTACATGTAACAAACACTTATAGTGTGGGAATATATACATAGTTGTTTTTCTCTTTCTTGCTTCATCTCAATCTGTTGTCATTGCAAATCCCCTCCTACACTCCTGGATTTGGACAGTAGCAGTGGTGGTGGCTGAAGATAATGACATGGGAAAGTAGCTGCCTTGTTTGTTAGGACAGAATAAGCACTTACAGACAGCACCCTCTGGTGGTGGTTGATAATCATCTTCATTGAATCAAATTTTAAAATTCTTCCTGAATTCAACTCCTCTTTTAACCTCATTTTTAACTTAGAAACTTATGTTATGCAATCATCTTTCCAAGTGAGAAAGTATATAGAATTTGGTTTTATTTCAAAATGAGTTGGGGGGGGGAAAGTAGCTGGACTTTGACATAATTGTGACTATAGTATATTATATAAATATATTTTTTCCTTTACAAAATGCAAGAATATTATTTTCTGCTTTTTGTATTTATCTAAGTCACAGTTTTTTTTCTCATTTAACCTCTTTTGTCTAGTTTAAATTTTTGGAACCGTAAACTCTGTGTGTGTGTGTGTATGTATGTATATATATATATATATATGAGAGAGAGAGAGAGTTTACTTCCGGTATTTGATAACAGGTAGAATAGAAAGGCATTAAGATACCTTGGAATATGACACTTTGCCCTTATTTCGGCAGAGGATATATATATATATATATATATATATATATATATATATAAGCATAGTGACTTTACAAAAGGGACTTCAGAGACCCTGGTCAATCATAGCTTGAGACATGAGTCAGCTTCAGAGTGCCATCCCTCCTCCAGGCCGTGCTGCTTCACTACACTTGCTAACTGGCTAATATCAAGATTAATCCAAAGCATTAAGTAATTTATCCCCAAAATTAAACATGTTCCTCCACATTAAATTTGACTGTGTTTCAGTTCACTTTGGTAGGAGGTGGATAAATTCTACTGATGTAGGGATGCAAAGACAACCATTTTTCTTATTTGAAGAGAAAAAGAACATTTTTCCTGGGAAGGTTCCTTCACTATGATAATTTGTTGTAATATGTCTTCCAAAAATGCAAATAAAATAATTTCTGAAAATGTCAAATGCTACAGAAGTAATCACTTTTTTTCTTCATGGAAATTATAAAACTATAAATAGAATAAATAAATTGACTACCTATATTATGATGATCTCATTTTTATATGCATGTTATCTTAACACAGCACAAATGGCATAGTAGTAAGACTTGTTTATACAATGGCATTAAAAATGCTCTTACTTAAAAAATGAATCAATTCAAAATATGCAACTTAATAATAATATAGCAGACCTTGAGATCTGCATTCATGCTCACTTATGTCATTACCATTTACCAGGGGAGATAATTATTAAATGCTAAGTATAGTTACATATAAACTTGAAATAGAAAAAATACACCACTGCTTGTAGTAATTTACTAAGCTTTTTGCTTAGATGTGGCACAAGATCGTATGAATGGGTCATTCAATGAGACTCAAATACACCACTGCTTGAAATATTCCAGTGGGTTTGGGAAAGTCTAAGGGAGATAACCAACAAAGAAAATCTGGAGTGTAATCCTAAAGGCTGATTAGTGCCGTATGCAATACTTTTCTTCGCAGCTACTGCAGTTAGCTTGGTACCAGGTTTCTTCGGGATTATACCAATGCGATCAGGAGGAGAGGTAATTTTGTAGAATAGGTAACTGTTTCTTCATTGACAACGTCCTACCTAGCACCCTGGAGAAGAACTCTTTAACATCCTTTCATGGTACTACTGTAAAAATGTAACAATTAATACTTTGCCAATAAATAAGAGAATTTTCAATTATCTATTCATTTGCAATTAACTATAATGTTTATAAACAGGATGTGACCTGACATTGAATCTAATTGCTGCTGAAGGCGACTTTTAAGCAAATTAGAATTACTTTTTATTCTATTCCTGAATTGTAGAGAGAGAGAGAGAGAAAAAAAGCACTGTGAAATTTCTTGGAGTTCAACAAATTAAATATTTTGCATCAGAAGAGTTTGATGAGATTTTAGAGGTAAAGGGTTTAAGCATGTTTTCACAAGTAGTGGCATATTGATCTGATCAGGAAAGGTTCTTAAAAAAAAAAAAAAAAAGGAGGGGGGGGCAAATTTGGACAGGATGGAGGAGTAACAAGGTTTTGAGTAAATTATTTTGTGTGCTTGTATTCCAGGAGAGGTGGGAATAAGTGGTGGTAGGGTAAAGCCCCTCCCCCAATAAGTAGCCAGAATTTTGGCCATCTTTCACACAGTTCTAAAATTACATTTAAAATAAATTAACCCAACAGCAACTCAACACATAAAAACTTAGACATACAGAATTAAAGTAACAGCAAGAAAATAGAAATGAAATAAAATAACACACAACCACTACAACTAATAATTTTTACTCATATTTTCTTTCAACTTAAGGGGTGTCCTCGTGGTGTAATGGTTAAAGCGATGGACTGCGGAATCGTAGTACGCGAGTTCGTACTCCAGTCGCGCTATTACGTTCACTTTTGGCCAAATACCATTGGGAAAGGTATGAACCCCCTTATCCTCCCAGCTATGGGTTAAATAGTACTACTACTGTTCTTCTAGGAGAATGGCTTTGGCATTAAATAACCTAAAAAGAGTTGATATGCCATTAAAAAACAAAGAAACCAAACCTGTCAACTTAATTTACAATTTGAAGTTTAAAAAAATGGTTAATACTACACTTACAAAAAAGCAGCTAGTGTGTATATATATATATATATATATATATATAGTTAAAGAGAGTGACCTGAAGGCTCCCTTTTCAATAGTTACTACACTGAGATGTAGAGGAGGGCGCTATTCCTTTCTTTGGATTGCTTCATAAATTATAATGCTAAGCGTTGAGCAAGGAAGCATCAAGCATCATTTTTTTGAGTCTTTGGTAAGACTCAACCTAGGCTTGAACTCCATCTCCCCAGTGAACATTATCCACAAGGTCAGTGGAGACATATAAAATAAAATGAATAAATATATATTAGATTTATATATTTAATGCCATTTAATGACAAAACAACAATCATCAGGCAGATGGTTGTTGTTTTGTAAAAACTCCATGAAACCCAGGGGTTGCAGACTAAATTCCATGGCATTAAATATATAAATCTAACATATATTTATTCATTATTATTATATAATAGCTTTATCCTAGATATTGAGCACTCTCCATATTATATTGCACTTGGTTCACCACAAAGTGATTTAGTGACAACTAACACTGTTATAATATATATATATATATATATATATATATATATATATATATCCACCCACACCACCACACAAGTAGGATGTGACACAAGGTCAATTTTAAATGAAGGTTATCAGGTTTGAAATCAGTTTTCTTTCTCCTAGACCAGTCTGTCCAACTATTTACCCGGAGAGAGTATAATTGGATGGTAAACAGTCTCGTCCAGGATTTGAACATGGGTTGTCATGCCCATTTCTGAAGACAGTAACCATTACATCATGAAATAAAAATACATATATTATATAACTTTTCAAAATAAAAGTAAAAAAGTAATCTAACAAATTCAAATATTTCCGTGAATTTCTATTTTCCTGTTTACATATAGAATCATTACTTAAATAAAATAGAAATCACAAGGTAACACATTGTTGTTTTTTCTTTTAAATATATATCAATTATGATGCATTTTAAAAATTAGTTAAATATTGCCACAATTTTTTAAAGCACTGTAAAACTAGTAAAAATAAAATAAGACGCACAAGTACTGGTTTGAAAACTGGTCAGTCATTGTCAATAGAGGCATGTAGAGACTATATATTACATTTGCAGAAATATTAATATATAAACATAAAACATTTTAAAACCTTGGGTTACATATACAGTCTTTATTCTCGATAGCTACAATTTATTTCCCTTGAAACCTTTTTTGTGGGGAGGGGTGATACAGAGACAAACCAGCATAACTATTTTTCCCACCCAAGAACAGTTGGGAGACTTGCCTGAAAAAGTCAGGAATCGGAAATTGAGTGTATATGAAGGTTCAGACGATCACTCGCTCAGATAATAAGGGTTAGTAAAAGGGAGCGTGTTGGGGAGTGGAATCTATTGAATAATAAGTGTGTAATAAGGGAGATAAGGTTTTCACAATTTTCTGGTAGATTTGATAGATAGGTCGAAGGTATGTAGGACGATGCAAATCTGGGTTACCTCCGTTGTGATTGGCTCGAAGTAGATCAGTGGGTGACTTAGGAGGAGGTAGCAGCAGGAATCCGATGAGGGTGCTTTCACCTTCCCTCTCACGTAAAGAGGTAGAAGAGGAATGGTTGGGAGGTGAGGAGAGAAAGGGACACTAGCAAGACTAGAATCCCCTAAGACATGGGATGTAGGTAACAAGTTTTCCATTTTCTTCACAAGGACACAGAGCTTGATGTAACAATTAGGTCAGACAGAGTGGAATGCTGATGGTAGCCGCATGCTAAAATGCATGTTAAAATTTAACAAAAAAATTATTCGTTACAAAACTATAATGAAGTCCCCCTTCCAACTCACCTAATACAAATAGTAAATTAAGGGACAAAATGAAAGATTATTCAAAAATATTCTTTAAGTCTGCAACCTGACAAGTAGCTATTGACTGATATTTTCACTATGTGGTAATTAGTGCATTAACATAGGAAGAGATTAAGTTGAAATGTACTTGTGAAAAATATTGTTTTAGTCCTTACCCCCCTCCTATATAGAAGAGTGCATCAATAATTACTAATTCATAACGAAATATTTGTTGTCATATATATATATATATATATAATAAAGCCATGTACTTATCCTGTTATTCACATTGACTACTTGTTTGTTATGCCATGGTTTGTATACTGGACACATAAAAGTATGTTTCTTTCATTTTTGTGTGTTGTCTCGTAATGCAAAATTGTATAAAGAGCCTATATTTGAAAAAAAAAAATTCTTCATCGTTTCAACACATTTCATGTTGTCTTTCTGGCCGCTAAACGTTTTGATCTGTTCTTGAACACTCACTTTCCTTAAGTACGTTTGTTGACAGCAACAAATAGGGTTTTAAGAGTTTTCACAATACTACAGACGTGTGCTCATACCCCCCCTTCTTTGTTGCTACTTGATAACATGTTTCAAGAACAAGTGAAAATGCTGAATTTGCTTTTGCTTACAATGAAAAAAGTTTTTGTACTTAAAAAACAAGACAAAACAAATAAACTTTTATTTGAGTGAGGAATGAACGGCCAATGTGTCTGATAATATAAACTACAAAATGAACGTTGGCGCCGTCACGTATTGGGAGGGGGATGGGAAATGATTCGTTTGTAGTCAGTTAATAATTGCAGACAAAAGTCAATTATGTGTCTTCTTATTTATTTGAGAGAGGGAGAAAGAGAGAGGTTAGTCTGGACAGCCAACAGACACGGCCATCAAACAATGATTGCAATACAGCTGTGAGGTAGAGAAAAATGCCCCCACAGTAGCAAGCCAACAGTCATTTAACAAAACATGCATTCACAGATAGACAAAAAAGTCCCCAATAAGAAACTTGGTCAGAGATATATAATTAGAGATCCCAGCTACGGATTTAAAAAAATACGAAACAACAAAAAACCCCAAAAAAACCTTCACTTCATAGTAGAGAGTTGCAGGGGGGATCTGGCTAATAGATACAATTTAACTGAAAATTAAGGGGCGGGAAAGAGAGAGAAAGATATCAAGGAAAGCAAAGGATTCAGTACATAAGATAAAGGTTTACTGTAGTCCTGCAAACAAAGAATTTTTCCTCTGATGATTGTCTTGAATGAGAAACTTTCCTTTTTTTCTTTAACATCAATAGTTCATGGAACAACTTGATGAAATATAAAAATTGATTCTTTGAGGGTCATCAACTATCTCTGTCCACTGGAGAAGCAAGAGGATGGTTAGTCTTGATTTTTTTAAAGCAAAGTTAACATACCCCTCTTCTCAGGATCAAAATACACCAAACAACAGGATTTATGGTCAAGATTGCTTTTTAAAGTAGAATATCCCAAGACTAAGTTTTTAGGACATTATACTGAATTTAAAAAAGTTGGAATGCATCCCAATCTTTAAACTGACAATATAAAACAAGATTTCCCCCCTCTTCTATTGCCCAGTCAGCTGGGGCTGTAGAATACACCGACTGCACCTCTGCAGAGTGGTAAGATCCCCCCCATGAATGTCCTAGATATGACATTAAACTATCTGATGGTGAGATTCCAGTGATGCTGGGGCTTTGGGAAATGCAGAGCACCCCTTCATTGCTATTTCTCCCAGGTCCACTCTAGCCCAGAATGGTTTCACCTGATAGGGTTATATCTATGGGTTAAATAGAACTAAACTGTATACTTATGCAAAACTGAATAGCTTGAAATGGAAATGTTTTTAACAATTAAACTGTGAACTCATGCTAAACTGAATTGTTTGAAATAGAACTGATAATTTGTATAAAAGTGGATTTGGCATTAGATAACCTACAAAGGTTGATATGCCATAAAAACCAACCAATCCCCCTCTTCTAATGTTGTGATGGAAATTTAAGCATCAGTAATTGCTGGTGGATACATAATCCAAAAAACAATATAACAACTGATTTATTGAACAAATGTTGCTTTGCTCAGATTAAAAGTGAGTTGATCAAGGTTGATTTTTCTGTGCACACAACTTTAAGCATAATGAAGGCAAGGGGATTTATTAAGTTTAGTTTTAAGCTTCAGGTTTTAAGATGATCCACACAACTGAACAGAGAAAATGTCTACAAGAATTGGATTTCTTCATCAAAAAAAAAAAAATCCAGAAATCCATCTGCTTAATGATCCAAATTAAAATTAAAAAAAAAAAAATCTTATAAAAAAAAGAAAAGAAAAAAAAGAAGAGTAACTAAGGATATCAAAAAAGTTTTTGAACATTTTCCATGATACTATAAACTTTTTCAATATCTCTCATTGCTTAAGAAATACAGCTAGATATTTTATAGCCTCATATTTGAAAATTCCTAATCTTTTAAAGAGTTAATGTAGGTTTGATTTACAATGTAAGTAGAATACTAAACTGAACACTGTAATCATCAGTTTAGTTCAACTGAATCTTTATCCTTTTGTTTAACCCTTCAAGCTAGAAACCAAAGTTATATTTTTTATGAGAGTTCTTCCCATGACTTAGAAAATCAAGACTTGAAAAAAAAAAGTTATTTTTACATTTGTAATACAAGCAAATGTTAAACTCTCAATAATATTTATCAACCTATAAATCCTCTCAAAAACAGTTTGGTGTTACTAGCTTAGACTTTCATCTGGTAGGCTAGTTTGCTGCTAGTTAATATCCTAAAACTTTATTTTTTTTAAAAGGAGTTTTGATTTACAATGACACTAAACTGAACCATTAGTATATGTCTAGGTAACTAAACTGAATCCTGTTTAACCATATAAAGCAGACATCTATCTGAAAATTTCCTAGCCACTATCTTTTTCTCTGGTCACTAGGAACTCAAAATCAATCTCTTGATTATGTTTAACTGATAAATCCTTATAAAAACAGATCAGTGTCATTTAGAATTACTGATAGGGTGGGTTTTCAGCTAGTGTGTATAAATGTTCTCACAACATCAACCTATAAGAATATACTTCACAACAAATCAATGCCTTCTTTTCATTTGTTATGCCAAGGATTAGCATGAAAAATAATTAGGGATGGAATTATAACAAATAACAGTGCACATGCCACTACCACATTAAAAAAACAATTACATAACTGAAAAGTCTCCATGTATTTCGTGAGAGTGACATGTTTTTAAAGAAAATTCAAGGATAGGTCATAAGTTTCTTATGTGTTAGATAATAATAATAAAATGTGATTGTTTTCATTTTTAAAAGAAGTCTGAATAGAAGGAAGTCTTGATAGATTGTTGTTGAAGAAGTCTAGGGTTGGGTGTGAATAGAGAACAACACATCATTTTTATAGAAGTTGTTGGGTACAATGAGTTAACACTTGCCCTTCTGAGGGTTGTACATGAAAGCAAGGAAAAAAACAGGTCTTGTCAGATAAGATATTTTTATGAAAGAGAAAGAAAGAGCTAGCTTTGAAGACTGGAGTCAAAATAACCCAGACAACATGATTTCAAGATTCCAAAAGCCTTACAGCTTTCACCCCCAATTTCCAGTCTGTGATCATCTGTACCCAAAACAGAACAAGATTTGCCCAAGTCAGCAAGTTTAAATATAGGGACAGGAAATTAAATTAGTATGTCCGTCTACACAAATACATTCGCCACAACAAACTCAAATCTTTGTGTCACATTCTGCCCTTATAGGAAGGTGGGTAAAAATACCATCATAGCATTTATTTAGGGTCGTGGGATGATTTGTGAGATGAGAAGAAAATGCAAAATACAGATTAACTCATTAGATTAAAAATAATAAAGTTCTGAGGATAAAAATAAAGAATTGGTGTTATATATAAAAATTCTTAAAACACATATAAGGAAAATAAATTTTCAATAACCATTCCTCTGCTCTCTGCCTCTCTCTCACATTTGTATTTTTGTTTTACATAAATAGTAGGTGGGTTTTAGTTAAGCAATGGCATGCTTGGTCAGTATGGGTGATGATTTAAGAAAAAGTTGAAATTTTTCTTTATAATAATGATCCTATTTTTAAAAAATGTATTTTATTACAAATACATTAAAAATAGCACAATTCTAGCAGGATTTTGGTTCTTGCAAGAAAATTTTTTAAAAAGTTCTAACTTAGAATGAAGCCATTTTCAATTGAATGTTCTCACTGTGAGCATTATTATTTCTCAATGAAGTTAACTATTGAATGATAATTATATAGTACTTCTTATTTATTATGACAACCTGTGAAAAGAAAGACAGCAACTTCAACATCAGTGATTGTGCTGTGGTTTCAGTAACAAATAGGTTTTACAGAGTGAGCTGTTTAATTCCTAGGTGGTTGCCAACTAAGGCCATAGAGCTCAGTCTAGCCAGCTATATTACTCATAGCTGCGAGGAAAAAAGATGGATGTAAGGTGAACACACAAAGTATTTTCAAACAAAATTTGGAATTGTCTTGCTGATTCCATTTTTGTGCTGTTTTACCACAAGGTCATCACATTTACTGCCTTATTTATTTGTAGTATATAGTTATACGAATAGGATGAGACTTTATATTGAGCCACATGATCACTGAAAGGAGATTTTGAATTGAGTGATAGAAAACATTTGAAAGCTGAGAATTTTTGAATTAACTATTTACAAATCTTTATTAAGAAATCTAAATATCATAAGAGGTATAGACAAACAAGTGGTATATGTATTGGAGGTAAGAAGAATCCTCAATAAAGGATAGAATGCTAACAGTGTCAATAATAGGTAGGTAGTGTTCATCAACTTGAAGATCAGTAATGACAGCATAGAAAAAAAAATAAGAGAGTCCACATTTTGGCAAAATGTATTCATTTTTTAAAAGGAACTTTCAGAACACAAGTGATCAATGTTCTGGTTATGAACAAAAGTATCCCTCCATCTCCCCAATTTAACAGACTGTGATATAATAGATTTCAGATTTAACTGATCTTGACATAGGCCTGAGCCAAACTTTTAAAAATATATCTGAGCCCTTCTTTTATAATAACCAATATTTTTAATATGCCTAAAAGGAATCTTATTTATGAGAATACAGATCTTCATGATAGATTGATTTCAGATAAAATTTTGTGTTACTGTTAAAAGTGACATATTATATGTTTGTAAGTTTATATTGAACATTACTGTATATTGTATAAAAGTTTGTTTCTTTTTATATTAAAAAAATTACCTAAGTTTGAGTATTAATAGACTAATGTTCTCTTTTTATTGTTCCATTAAATAAAGAGTTTACTGTATGTATATTTGTTATAAGAGTCCTCAGAGTCACTAAATATATGTGAGAGAAATGTGCTTGTATTTGCATGTACCTGAAAAATTGTTTTAATTATAGAGCAGTATATACCAGAGTACCAGGCCATTGGTCTAATGGGTAGAGTGTTTGCTAATGGTCTGGGCGACCAAGGTTCAATTCTAGGTCGAGTTATACCAAAGACTCAAAAAAATGGTACTTGATTCTGCTTTGCTTAGCACTCAGTATAAGGTGAGGATCAAGGGTAAAGTGGAGCAGTCCCAGGAATGGAGTAGTGCCCTCCCCAACACCATAGTATAGTAGCTATTGAAAGGGGAGCCTTCGGGTCACCCTCAACTATGGTCTCCAACTTTACTTACTTTACTATATACTAGGGTCACAAATGTAAGGGTTTGTTTTTTTTTTTTAAATGAATAAATAAAAATTCAAAGAAAAATGTAATTTTGATTGAAAAAGAATTCTTATTCAATGTATAAATTGTCACTCATAAATAATTTTCCTTTCATTGACACAACTGCATTTATTTATATTATGTTACAGAATATTTTTCAAGACTTTTAAGTCTTTCAATAATAATAATAGCAATTCTTGAGTTAGAACTAACATTTTAAGAATTAACTCCACATGAAATTCCCATTTTATGATTCATGGATTATAGGTCTTGGGTTTCATTCTAAAAGTTGTAACTGTCATTAAAATCTTGCAGTAGAAGTAATAATAATGAGGCAACAAGTTTTTTCCTTCTTTTTTTTTCTGCAAGTTGTATTTTTTATGGGCCCAGGTAAGAACAGCTGTCCATATCACACACACGAAGTTCCTTTGGTACATTAAAAAAAAAGAAGCTTTTGAACACAAACTTCTCACACTGGATAAACTTCTGAGAGGGAAAAAACAGCAACAACAAAAAGAAATGAAATAAATGGTGAGAACCGGATTGTTTTTGGGTCCCAGAGCAAAAATGAAAAGTTGGTTAATATATTCATGATTGGGAATGTTACAGGTGGGTTGGTTTGTATATGGAAAGGAAAGTTGGGTGGTTACCAGAGAGCAGGGGAAAAAGTAAACAGAACAAGGATGATGATAAACATAATTAAAAACAACAAAAAAACAGGCAAGTCTTTTAACAGCAGACATTTTGGAATCATAACTGTCTTTATGTTTGTCTGTGGAGTGAATCTCAGAAGAAAGGTGATGCCCATCATGACTTTGTTGATTTCTTGGATACATTACAATAAACTTGAAAGTTTGGCAGAATGAAAGGAAACTGATAAAAACTTGCAATTGCTGTCTAAATTCAATGATTCTGTTTTGACTCCTCACAATTTTATTAGATCCTGTCAAGGTTAACTATGAGGGTAACAGATATAATGCTACTGATTGGTTGTGTAAGGTGTAGTAGATTACCCAAATGCTCTCTGACTGACAATACAAAATCTAAAATGGTTGTATATATGAGGTATGATAAAAAAATTGTTAATACTAAAATTTAAATGAAGATATGCAGAGCTGAACAATTTATATAATAGAGTGAGGAAGTCTAAATATCTAGCTAAGTCAGTGCCAATTTTTGATCAGCAACTTTCGGCAAAACACAATTGTGCCAGTATAACACCTGGCATACTCACCAGACTTGCTTTGTAAGTTTCTCAAACTGAAAATTCACCTCAAGGGAAGAGATTTGAGGATCTAGAGTAGATTAAAAAAATTGAGAAGACAGCTTTACATGATACCAAAAGAAGAGTTTTAGGGATGCTTTGACCAATGAGAAACTCACTCGAATAAGTGTGTTGAATGCCAAAGGGATTCTTTTGAAAACTGATATTTCATTTATTGTGCATTTCTGTCTTGGTGAATATAACTTCAGTATTGATACTTTTTTAACACACACACACACACACATATATATATACACACACACACACACACACACAAGATTTGTATCTAGCTGTTTTGAATATCTTGAAAACTGGTTATGCAGCCTTGATATAACTTAACAACTAATCATAGTGTTATCTGTGAAGATATGAGTACTCTCTCAAAGAGTTACTTGGTTAACAGTAAGACACTATTGAGTGAATAGATTCTTCATATCTCATGCAAGTTTTTTTTTTTTTTGTATCACCCAGGTTTGTCAAAAACTTTTGCCCCAGTTCATATTTAGCTGCTTTTGACTTCTGGCTTTTCTCATCAAGGGAGATTGCAATGGTGGTCCTAAAGGACATTGTAGATTGTTTTGAAAAATGAAAGTGCTACCAGGGAGTCTTTGCCCCCCTCCCCTAGAAATATTAAATTGCTGGATACTTTTGAACAAAACTTGTGTGTGTACAAATGTATAGGTTCCATAAGTTATAATGGGATTATTTACATATGCATCTGCACTTAATAACCCTCTCTCTAATTCTTTCCCTCTTTCTTTATAACTTTTTGTACTTAAGTCTTCCTTCTTTGCATCACATTTTTTTTCTCACTCTTTTATAATTTCAATTTCCTTCAGACTTATTCTCTCTATACTTTTCTTTACTGAAGTAATAAATTGTGTTAACATAACATAATTTCTTATCATTCTGTAGTGAGACTGGGTTGCAAGACCAATAAATTTCACATCATGTGTGTATGTAAAATAATATTCAGATATACTAGGTATGTGTGTAGATAGAAGTAATAGATATGCTGTAGATATATTTAATAGCTTGATTCTGTTAGGTTAATTAATAGATAAAACCGTACCCCCCCCAAAAAAAAACCCACCTACAAAACTGTAGTTATTAATTTTCTTTTTTTCTCAAATCAAAATCTAGCCCAGTGGGCTGAGGTTGTAGAATACACCAATGGCATCTCTACCAATGAGTAAGCCCCCACTCTCTCAATGAGTATCCTCATAATGAAACTAAACCATCTGATGATCAAACTCCAGTCCTAGAGCTCTGGGAAATGCAGAGTACCCCTTCACTGCCATGATTCCCAGGTCCCAGAAGTGGTAGTACCTGTTAGGATCTCATATATGGATCAAATAAAACTGTTTGATACCAAATTGAACTATTATGATTAGATAGCAATACTTGAAACCATTTAACTGTGTGCAAATGAATGAGCTTTGGTTTATTTAAGAATGTTACCTAAAAACTATTCATTTAAAAATCATATATGTAAACAGGATTTGGCATTAAATAATCATCAAGGGTTGATATGCCATTAAACCAAATAAGATAACCTAACCTAACCAAAATCTAAAATAATTTTTCTTTTTTTATGAACAGCATGACAATCATCAGATGAATAACTAATATTTATAGAGACAAAATTGATTGTTTTTATTTGAAGGGGGCAAACAGGGGTTCATTTGAGGTGGGGTGAGAGAAAGAGTAAGGAATATTTAAAGAAAAAATGTTTTAAATACTATGATCATTGGAAGGAGGCTGTGAATAAGAAAAACAAATAACTGAGGTAAATATGAGAGGAAGAATTAAGTTTTAATATTGCTCTCATCAAACCAACTTGTTTAATTTCTACCCCTTTAACTCAGTTTATTTTTTTAGTCAGATAGAGTGTAAAGGTAGGGATGACTTAATCGGGTGGGTGAGTACAACCCCACCCACTGCTTTGGATGAGGTGGGGATTCTAGTATACACTGAGAAGAGAATCCATAAGTACAATTTATGTCACTCTTTTGATTGGGGTGGAACCTTCGCCTCTTTTACCTCCTCCTCCTCCTCTCTATTCCTACCTTGGTTTTCTCTTATGAAAAAGAGATCTAACAAGACTAACCTGTTCCTGGGTTATGATTGGCTGAAAATCGGGTACTTGTAAATCTCATTGGTTAGAAAATGTTACAGATCCAAGAGCTGCTCCTGCTGCTCTGGTTGCTTCAATAGTTTTGTACTGTGAGAAAGAAAGGGAGGAAGAGGAAAGGAAAGAAGTGAGTGGTTCAAGGAGAGAAAATAAGGTGATACATAAGTAGAGAGAGTGGTTAAGAGAGAGAAAAAGAGAAAGAAAAGGAGATAGGAGTGTGTGCAAAAAAGGAAAACAAAATTATGTATAGAGTAAATAAATATGGGGAAAAGAGAAAGTATATGCATGAGAGAAAAAGAGTAAATGCACATGAGTGAGTGCTTGTATGAGAGAAGATGGTGTGTGTGTGTGTGTGTTCTGTCTCCTAACCACAACTATGTAATGTCAAAGTTCACACTTCACAAAAATAAGGTCAGTAGTCAATCTGATCCATCCATCTTGGTGGCAGTAAATAGTAGTTAAGGACGTAAACAACCACCCCCTTTTCTTCTTCATTCTGAACATTGAAACTATCATTTGTTATTGTCCCACCTCCTGGTGGATGCTAATAATTTACTGAAAAAACAAATTTCTTAAAAACTGAACACTTAGCAAAAATTCTGTTAATCTTCTTAAAAGACTTTTGGTCATCTTTTTAACTTTATTAATAAAATCTGAAAACTTTTCATGCCACTGTTAGGATTGCAGAAATGATGAGGGGGTGGGGAGAATGTTTAATTTATTTATGCTTTAAATAAAATGGATCCTTGAAAGCTAAGAGTTACAAAACAAATACTTCTAGTAACATTTTAATAGTTTTGAATATACAAACAAAAGAAAATTTGACAACAGAAATTAGCATATATATATATGTATATATTCTTGTTCATTATTATCACATCATTAAAGTGACAGTGCAATTAGTTCATGATATATTTGTTTTATTAGAGATAGTGAATGTAAGAAAGAATGAATGTATTTGTGAGAACTTGTATGTAAAAAGAGAATTTGCAAATAAATAAAAAGCTAAAGTATCAGCAGTATACAGTTGCCATGCACATGCACAAAAATGATAAACTTATCTAACCTAACTGTGCCAAAAATGATTTAGATGAGTTTATACTCCATCAAGAGCAACAATCTTTACCTAAAGTCTTATAATAAAGAATTTGCCTAGGAACCATTTTTGTCTAGACAGTAGAATTTAGTCAGAGGAATAGTGTCTGGTGTCAGGTTCTCATGAGCCAACCCCCTCTTCTTGTAACTCATCAAGAAATAAAATATTGTACATCCACGTATATTAAAAGTTATATATATATAAATAAAATACTTTCATAAAAGTCATATAAAAACAATGTTAAGTATGTATGATTTAGAATTATGTATATGTTGATACAAAACAGATAAAATGTCACATGTATTTGCATGTTTATTTTTATGTCTTTAATATCCCTAGTGATATTCTGTATTAATTACATCAATTTTCATAACATGGGTACACCAGTAACAAGAATCATTTTATGCCAACATTAAAAATAGTGTAGAGAATACTGGGGGTGGGGATAATTAATCAGAGAAAAACATGTGTTTAATGACCAGTGAACACTAGGAAATATATAAAATTATATTGAATAGTGTTATGGCCAAAAGATGTGCACAAAAATAGTGTAAATAAAAAGATCTGTGTGTTATGATTTGAGTTTTCAAAAAAAATAATGCACACACCCAAGCCGCCATTTGAAATTATAAAGTCTATTTGTTTGAAATATTTAAATTTCATTCAATTAATTGTTGTGAAAATAAGTAAATTAATCAACTAAATTTGAGGCTTAACCCCCGCCCTGGGAACAATGGGTTAAGTAAAATATTAAAAAAAGATAAGTGAGCAGAGGGAAAGAGAAGAAAAAACAAAAAAAGAGTTTATGTAGGTTCAGACCATGAACATGATGTGTTTGGATTAGTGTAAAAAGAGTTGGTAAGAAATGATATTTCCTTGGCATATATTTGATTGAATTACAAAATAACATGACCTCTGATGCTTGAGAGTAGTTTCAGTAGAAGGGGGTCACAAGGTGTTGGGATAGGGGCAGGTATGGTGCACAGAACTGATATACTGTAACATCATAACATTTATTTTGTGCAAATTACCCCTATTTCATTTAATTTCTCTTTGAGTCATCTTATAGTAATGTGAATATATTTTAGTATCCAAAGGATATCTCATAAGAGAGAGAGAGAGATACTAAAAAGAAAAAAAATTGTTATGCAGTTTCCCTACCAATATCTTAAGAGCACATGCACATTTGGTCATCTCAAGGTTATTGAAAATGCAGCTCATTGTAACTCTGTGAGTAATGATTAAAAAAAATATCATGTAGGGTGAAATATTTTAAAAATGTTTTAAACAGAGAAAGAGGAAAAAAATTAGAAAGATGTAGAAATTAAAATTAAACTAAGATTATCTACAGAAAAAACTGATACGTAAGAAACAAAAAAAAAGAACTAAACAGAAAATTCTTTAGTCATTAACCATACAGAAAAAATATCCTAAAACGCAAAACTATATCAACAAATATTTATGTAAACAAACAAGAATATTAAGCACCAATGTGACTCCATAAACAAGAAACGTTTAAAATCTTACAGTTATTCCCCTTGCATTACCAATTAAGGTGAAAAAGAAAACACACACACATACACATCTTTAAAAAAAGTTAGGATGAGAGTTACGTGCCCTTAGACTAATATTATTTCCGGCAAAAATATATCAAAATTGATCTCATTTGTTTTGAGGGTCTTCATAAGACTAGCGAGTACACCTTAAATTGATAAAAAAAAGAGAAGGAAAAAAAAAAAAAAAAAAATACAAACATTTTTCAAAGATATAATTAATTGATAAATTATCATCTTTTCTTTTGCAAAGAAAAAATCTAAATTCTATTCCTCATAATTTGAATCCTGAAAAATGAGGTATGTAATTAACAAATTTCAATATGTATTTATAACATTTTCTCAGGTGATATATAATTACCTAAACTATTTCTGTAATCCGTAGAGATATCTTGATCAGGGTTTTTATTAAATAAATACATCAAGATGTTCAGTCACTCTAATAATTATATATAGTATAATGCATGGCAAATTCGAGTGGTGGAAGAAAGAAAACTAAAATCCTAATGTAAATTACGAAGCTCTTTGCTTCGATGTGGCACAAGGCCGATTGAATGGGGCACCCAATGAGACTCGAACTCACTCTTGCAGGTTTGCTAGTCAAGCTTGCTAACCATTACACTACACTAAAATCCTAATGATTGTATGTCAACTGTTTTTGAATATGGTTTATTTGATTTTCAGGATTTTTTGATATTATTGCTCATTGACTTTTCTATTACTCTTATGCTTAACTTTTAGATACATAACATAAATGCATAGCTGATAATTTTATGATAGAAATGCATTGAAAAACTGGAAGAAAAGAATTATTAGTGGTCAGGAACTAAGGTTGGTTGGTTCTATTTTATGGCACATCAACCCTTGTAGGTTATTTAATGCCAAATCCTGTTTATACATATATATAATTTGTAAATGAACAGTTTGTAGATAACACATTTAACAAACTAGAGCTTATTTGTTTGCATACTTAACTGGTTTCAAGTATTGTTATCAAACAGGAATAATTCTATTTAGTATTAATCATTTGCATGCACACAGCTAAATGGTTTCAAGTATTACTATGTAACACTAACAATTCAATTTAACATCAATCATTTGTTTGTATACAGTTGAATGGTTAAACAGTAGACCCATAGATGGGACCCAAATAGGTACTAACACTTCAGGTAAGAGTGCACCTAGGAGTAATGGCAATGAAGGGATACTCCCCATCCCCTAAGACTCACCATTAGATGATTTAGTGTCATATCCGGGACACTCGTTGGAGCGGGGGGGTGTTTTACCCCTCTGCTGAGTTGAAGTTAGCATATTCTACAGCCCCAGAAATAATAAAAAAAATATCCTATAATCTTTCACAAATAATATATGTATCAATGTAGGTATATACTTATCAGTCTTTGTGGTGCATGAATTCATACATTAGATGAATATGTATATACATATATTTTAGTTTAAGAAGAGATGGACACTGCCAAATAATTCCTATTTCTTAGATGTCATGAAGGGGTATTATCCAGCATGGCAACCCAACAAGATTCTAGGAAACATCTATTCAAATGCATCAAATAATGAAAGTATTTAACATATTTTGTTTATCACTACAGGTTTAAGAGTTGTCAAAAAAAAAAAAAAAAAAAAAAAAAGATAAGAAAAAAGTATTACAGTTATTGTCTTGATGTTGTTTGAAATCAAGAATTAATAAAGAAGAGAAATGGTACAACATATCTAGACATAATGATGTAATCTGGGCTAGCAAAGTAGACAGTAGCTATTACAACTAAAATTATTAAAGTTTAATTATTACAGATAAAAATAAATAAAATAGAAGGCTTACAATTCATTGTAAATTGTTAACTGTATGCATTAAACAAAATATATATATATTTGGCTTAATGCATATATAATTCAGCAAATGACTTATTTTCATCTTTGGTATAATTCGCCACTGCCTTTCAACCTCAGTCAGTACAATGCACATCATCTACTCGACATACCACCAATATCCCTACAAGGTACATTTGATAATAGATGATGAAGGTATCAGAAATTCTGTCTTCACTTGTCTCATATGAGGTGCATACGATAAGTTTCCAGACTTTTTTCGTATGGGCATTTAAAATTGTCGTAGACTCTTGAAAATTCAGTATCTTATTGCTATACATCTTATGAGATGACTGACCAATTTTTATGATTTCAGGTTCAAATCAACAGCTACAGCAGCAATTGGAATACACCCTACTAAAGCCTGCTGGTCACAGCTGGTGAATTTCAAAAATGCAATCTGACACTTTAGAAGAACAATATGCAATAAAATTCTGTTTTAAACCTGGAAAAAATGCCACAGAAACGTATGGAATGCTTCAGACTGCTTTTGGAGCATCTTGCATAAATCAAGCATCGGTTTTTGAGTGGCATAAGAGATTCAAGCAAGGCACGGAGTCTGTGAGGGATGATGAGAGGTGTGGGAGGAGTAAGAAAGTCAATACACCTGAGTGGATTGCCCAAAGGGTTAGGGTTACTATGTTGAGGTTTTAAGGGAGTTCAGGAAGAGATTACGTCGGAAGAGGCCAGCACTCTTCAAATTGGGCCAGTGGCATTTCCACCAGGACAATGCACCAGTCCACAACTCCATCCTTGTCACAGACTATTTGACCAAGATGGGCATCAAGACAGTTCTTCAGCCTCTCTATAGTCGAGACCTTGCTCCCTGTGACTTTTGGTAATTCCCTAAGCTCAGAGGCTGTCGTTATGAGACAATTGAGGAGATGAAAGGGGCTGGGACGAAGGTCATTGACACGCTCACACAAGAGGATTTCCATGGGGCCTTCCAGAAGTTGTTGGAATGGTACAACAAGTGCATTGCAGCCGGAGGAGATTACTTCGAAGGGGACTAGAGTTTCATGTGTGTATTATCAATAAAAGTGACCTTACTTGTGACAAGTTATGTGTATTCCATCAAGTTAGTCACCTAGAATCAAGTTTGCCAAAAGAAATCTCATATATCAAAAATCCCAAATTTTCAGAGCTTCTTGCTAATTGAAAAATGCTTCCTTCACCAGAACTGACAGTAAAAACTCAACTTTCACTTTGATATTTAAAAAAAAATTATTTTTACAAGCTGTGTTTTTCAAAAGATTCTGGGATTTGACCATTTAGATATTTTTTGTATAATTAAGATTACTTTTACAGCAATTGTGATGATACTTCCTGCCATTTCTGGTTGGCTGAAGGTCAGAGTATATAGATGGTTGTCAGTTGAGTGACACCAGTAATGCTTGATTTAGTGAGTAAAGACATTGTGAATGAGACAGTGAAAGATAGAAAACTTTAAACTATGATACAAATATGTTCATGAAGCGACTAAGTGGTGTCCAGTCCATTCCAACCTTCACACACACACACATATATATATATATATATATATAAAAACAACTGGATATTAAAAGGACTAATATACATGTATATAAAAATAATATTACAAATGTCAGATATTCATGACAGCTTACTTTTTATTACTAAATATGTTGTGACTTGAAATAAAAACTCAAATTCATTTTCTTTACATTTACTATTAATCTATACATTTTTAAACACTTAGAATTTATCTAAAAAAAAAAAAAAAAAAAACTTTCTTCCCCTTGAAACTGCATTTTTTAAAAGGAATTCAACATGGTTGTTAGGTTTTGCAGGATATCAAATTTTCTTTACTTTTCAATAAGCATCACACAAACATATATTTAACCAACCCAATACATAATATAAAATTTCAAATCTTACAGGTAAGTTATCCAACTTGAAAGCTGACAAATCACTCAACAAATGTACATGAAGCAAAAGGAAATTAATGCCAAATAAGCATTCGAACAATACTTTTTAACTTCTGTTTCACTAAAAGTTTTCCACATTAATTATAAATAAGTGAAGGAAGTTTCTATACATCTATTTCATGAACTGAACATTCTCTGGAAATAAGTGTTTCAGAGAACAACTTTTGGCTATAAAATAAGCATACATAATATTTTTTTGCTATATACAATAGATTTCTTTCTCTCTCTCTCTCTCTCTCTCTCTCTTCTGGCCCCCAAATTTTCTAGTGAGACAACTTTATCTTATTTATATTCAAAAACATATAAAGTTTGTTCCAATTGAGATAAAATATGACAGTTTAAATAATTTTTTTCAGATTAGTTATAAAGAAGCCCTATTCTATTGATCAGTCTGTTTTCTTTTCTCACTAATAGCAATCTCTTTTTCCTCTTCAATGCATAATATACAAGTTGAGAATGCCAACAAAATTTGGATCATTGTAAGATTCAATGTTGGTCATCAACTATTTACTACCAGAAATAACTAGTTTTTTGTTTTTTTTAAGATTCTTTTATAGAATATAACTGAAATAACAAAGTTGTAGTAGTAGAGTCTATGGGTATGTATTTATCAACCCTTCTGCTACAGGCAAGATGTGACACAAGTAGAGGAAAACTAGTTTGAATTTATGGTTAAGGTTGACTAACAAATGCTAAAGAACACAGTTTGTTTGACTGTTTATCCAGAGCTGCTGGGAGAACAGATAGATTCATGCCTTTCCCAAGGGCATTAGTGTGAAGTGAAGTGCAAATAGCCTCATCCAGGATTTTAATGAGTTACCAATTCTGTTTACTCTGACAATAACTGTTACACTAAGCCTGTAATAAAAAATCTTTATATAATGTACTCAGCACTAAAATATCAGTAATAGGTGTTTCATCCCCCTTGACACAGTGAGGATTTTTTTTGTGTATATGTATATATATATATACACAGACACAATTATGATGAATGAAATATTTGTTATACTTAATAAGTGCTACCTATGACATTCCAGATTACATAAACAACTAGGAGATATTAATTATAAAAAAACATGTTTATATACATCACAGCAGCAAGAAAAAAAAACTTCTTCAACTGGTAAACAACTTTATATTTTTCTCATAGATTTCCAATTTAGATTAAAAATGTTCTAAAGTATTTTTTTAATTCTTAAGAAAGACTTTTGGGGAGAACATTTCAAAAACTATTTAAAAAATGAAAATACCAGACCAAATAATTCATGGAATGAAAATGGATGAAAATTGATTTTCAAGTGTTTTTTTTTTTCAGGTAAACTTAATAAGCTAAGATTTCAACTGTTTTTCTATATGATATAATCATGATTCCAAATTGTGTTCAAATTTGGTTTCTTTAGGGTTAATCCATCCTACTGGTTGGAAAGTAAAAAATAGGTATTTCCAAGAGAAAAATCATTGAAAGCAGAATATGAAACCACCCCTCCAAATATAAGGCTAGTCTTGAGATATCATATTCTCTGTTTTGATTTAATAAGATTCAATTTTTTTGATATTGATAAGTAAGGAACAAAATTCTTAAATAGTTCAAAATCTAAACAAATCTTTGGAAAGAAATTCTGAAAGGAGAAATAATATATATATATATATATATATATATATATACACACACACTCTCTCTTGTGTGTTAAATTTTGAAGACTTAATTTTTAGACAAAAATGTTACAATAAGTAATACTTCTGTAAAGCTGAAATTCAAATATAGGGTATCTCAATATACATGGGACCCATGAGACTGCAAATAACTCTACTAATAATAATGTATTCTTTTTTATTTCATGTTTGAAAATAGTATGCTACAACTATTAATCCTTGATCACAATGCCTTGGACAAGAGAGGAAAAAATATTTTGCATCACTACTTATTTGGAGACAAAATCATTAAAAACTGTCTCAAAATAGATGCAACCCATTAATATGATAATGGTTCATTACTGAGACAAGATTGTTATATCAGCTTCCAGGTCATGCAATTAAAAAACAACAACTTTGATTTGATATCTCCAGCTCAAAGGATGCATTTTTTTACAGGACATGAACCAAATGACCGTTATTCCACTTGTCACAGTAATAAATCATAATCATATTAATGGGTTGCATCTATTTTGAGACACCCTGTACAATAGAAGCAACATTTTATTTCAAAAATGAATTCTACAAATTTACCATAAATCAAAGTTTGACCTCCATACAAGTATGTTATTCATAAGGTTAACAATAAGAAAAACTACATAATACAATTGTGTAGTCCATATTGATATGTAATTATGAAAATATTTGTAACAAATATAGGGCATCAACAAATAACAAAGAGGAAAAGAAAAGGATTTGTATCTGTTGATAATAAACACTTAATAATAAAGGAAGTCTATAAGAATAATTATAACACTAACAGAAAAAAAAAAAATGAAAGAAGTCCTAATAGCAATTATAAGAAAACAAAAATTTAGCTTTTATAATAACAGTATATTTAGTATATAACAATAGTAGAAATCATAACAATTCTTGTATAATAATGACAGATTTAAGGTTAAATTAGATGAATACTGAGAGGAAAACAAAAACTTTGCTGAAAGTAAAAAATTGATATTTTTTCTTTTTATTACCAAATCTGATAATTGGAAACCTACAAAAATCATAATTATGATGATGATAATTATTGGGAAAATAGTAAATGATGATGCTTACCATTAATTAAAAAACAGCTATTGCACATGTGGTATGTTTAGTCTTTATTGGTGCCCACATTTTGTGGTCTTGTACTAGATTAGTAAGAAATTCTAACAAAAATACTCAAAGAAAATGGGAATCCAAGAAAACCAACTAACACAAAGATAAAAGTTTTGCAGAGAAAAGGATAAGTTGTGCAGTTAAAAATTTGTTGGACCAGTCAAAAATCTGTCATCTAAGATTATTCCTTATCCTATGCTCTTCTTTATCCCTTTCAAGTTTCATTGCCTTTCCATGTTTTCATCTAAATGTTATACAAATGTGGAATAGTTTCACCAGTGAAAAAGAAAAGAGGAAATCCAGAACTATTTTCTAATGAATCTACTCTTTTAGCTGACTTTTGTTCAATCTCTCCATAAAGAATTTTACAAATTTTATGCTCTCTTTTCCATCTATCACTGTCTTTTTTACTCATTTGATCATTGTCTCTTGATAACAAGCTACCAAAATATGTCTTATCTTATTCTCTTCTCTTTATATTTTTCCTTTCATTTTTCTCTGACCTTCTTACTTTGTCTTCCTCCCCCTTTCTCAATTCCTTCCTGCATATTATGTAGGTTTTTAGGTCGGATGGTGTAACTGGATTCCAGCTCACAAGGGCTGGGGATCAGACACAGATACTACACTCTGAACCTAGATAGAAATGCATAATGTACATATATATCCAATGAGCAGGATAATAGTACAATCATAACTATTTGCAGGAGTGACAAAAACTGAAATAAAAATAATTCTTGTTGAAGTTGTAATAACACTTGGTAGCAAGTATTTATAAAGATAAAGAAATTGTGCAACATGATTGGGAAATAAAGACCTTAGAAATGAAAATTAGTGCTAATAGAGATTCAATGAAGAGTTGAAACTGTCGAGAATAGGAAAGAAAGCCAAGCAAGATTTGTCATTATGCTCCCAAGGAACAATCACCTGACACCAGGAGTGGAAAGGTGAATAAATATTACTATTGGTAATTATAAGAGAAATGGTTAATCACATAAGTGAATGCAGCAAACTGGCACATAAGAAATACAAGACTAGGCATGACTGGATGGGAAAAGTGATTCACTGGGAATTGTACAAATGGATTTTGCTCTTCCAGCATACCACAGAGTGAAACAAAGTAAGTAAAAAGACAAACAACAACTTTGATCTTGCCATGTAATTGGTGCACTTGGAACAGTCTCCAAGAGCTTGGAAGGGAGACTGGAGAAATTAGCAATCAGACAAATAATTGAGACCATCTAGACCAAAGTATTGTTCAGATCAGCTAGTATACTTAGAAAGGCCCTTGAAACCTAAGGAGATTTGCTGTTACTCAAACTGCAGTAAACGATCATCTGTTAAAACTGGTGTAAAAAAAAAACTTCCAAAGAGTGAATAATAATAATAATGATGATGATGCTACTGCTGCAGCACATATCCCCGGTAGTAAAGATGACAGCAGAATGAAAACAAAAGTTATATTTTCCATTAATACCAATAAAGAAATCACAAACGGTAATAATAAATGATAAGGGATATAGTAATAATAATAATAGAAAATTGTATTAGATTTTTTTCTTATACCATCAGTATTCATAACAATAACAACAAAAAATATTAACAGTCCAGATATTTATAGGAATATTGGTAGCTCCTACTTTAATAATCATAATGATGATATGACTAATAATTGAATGATGCTGCTGCCGTTGTTGCTGTTGTGTCAGTTAAGTGAATTCCAATAATCCAATTAATTGCCTGAAATTACTCTTGAAGGCAGGGAAATGAAAATATTACTGCAAGTCTTCCCCCACCCCCACCTGGTCACCTCACTACTCCACCTCACCAGCTGCTTATATTTATGCAGTTGTGCCAATGAATAGACCCAACAACAGGAGTCTCAATAAAAGAGAGTTTTGGTACAGGATATTAATTCTGGGTAGTTATTTGAGCATTTTGACATACAACATGGCCTTGGGAAGGAACCAAAGACACAGGAATAGAGAAGGGACACACACACACAACACAGATTGAGTATATATATATATATATATATATATAGGTAGGTAGGTAATGCTAGCTTGAAAATCATGGAAATCTGATGATCAACTAACAAAAACTCTAGTTGATATTTTAAGATTGAGTTACATCATTTTTTCTGCTCTATTCTGCCATGCTCATAATTAAAAATAAATCACAAATCCTTTTCCCTAAGTGGAGAGAGTCCAACTGTGAATGATTGAATTTAATGATATGTTAAGTCATCTAGGGTTATTTTATGTCTAGAGGTTAGAAGACTTTTTTTTTGCATATGGTCCTATTGAATACAAATAATATTTAATTGATATTTAAACAGATTTATCTGACCAATATATGGGACCCTAACAGGTACTACCATCCTAGGTCAGAGTAAACCTGAGATTAATGGCAATGAAAGAGTATTCCACACTTCCTAGATCTCTAGAACTAGAGCCTCAGCATCAGATCTAGTTTAATGTCATACACAGGATTCTCCCCTTTTTTGAAGGAGTCTTACTCCTCTGCAGGCAATACAGTCAGCATATTCTGAGCCTTAATAACAGGGCAGGGGGTTCAACTGTGTTGTTTCTTATTAGAGATGGTTATATCATTTATTTAGTAAAAGTCATCTAAATAATGTACAGCTTAAATTCAGTATAAATATATGGTAGCTCAGAATTTGGTGACTTTTGAATTTATGAAGGTCATTAAACAAGAAACAGAAGGGAATCTTTATATGAATTTTTAAAATCTTTTTAAAAAGGCTTGGAATAGTTCAGAATTGAGAAAAGACACACATGTATATAAGTCTAAAACAATTTAATGTCAAACATTCTATATTTCTGATAATTTTTTGTAAACTTGTTAATAATTCATCTGATAAGGTGAGGCTGGTGGGTGAAGGGGGAACACCTCTTTACTTATGAAAGTTTTTTAAAGAGACACTCCTCAAGAGAAATAAGTAAAGAATTACATCCATATTACCCCCCACCACCACCACTGCAAACTGGAGTGGGCTGGGGAGTGGGGTTTACCAGTGCAGTCAATTGAATTTATAAACAATTTCCTCAATGGGTTATCAAGTTTCCAATCACCCACAATCAGATGTGAGGAGACACCTCCATCTCACCATTTACCTAACAAACTTCTTTTTTTTGACCTGAATTCATCGAACCAATCCATTCAAGTTATAAGTCACATGATATGCATATATCTCAATAAGTCTGCAGTTTAATAAAAATAAATAAAAAATTAAAAAATTTACACAAGAAATACTGATTTTTCAACATAAATGCTAATGTATTTGATTCAGTGTTGAATACTAATCATATAGATTGAAAATTATATGGTGGAAATTTCAGATAAAAATTCAATTTAATAACTACAGATTCGAGAAAGGACATTGATCTAGAGTTGATCCTGAACACATACATATATGTAATTTCAATAAAAAAAAAAATAGATGGGAAGAAAGCCGAGGGGAGGGGACACCTAATGAGTAAAGTGTTTGGCAATGGTCTGGGAGACCTGGGTTCAATCCCAGGTTGAGTCATACTAAAGACTCAAAAAATGGTACTTGATTCCGCCTTGCTTAACACTCAGCTGACTAAGATCAAGTAGAAGAGCCTTACTATATTAAAACATCAGCATTTTTAATCTTTACTTGGGATGGAACATTGATGAAAACAATACCTTACACACACATTTTGCTATATGCAAAATTTTTCAGCATTTATCTAAAAGAACAAATAATTTCCCCCCATGTTTTCAATTATTATTATTATTATTTTTTTTTTTAAGAGGGGAGAGGCATCTGGGACCTTATTTACAAAAACACAAATTCAGAGACACACAGAAATGGAGCCAATACAATGTTCCTCCAATACTAGAAGCTATGTTTATGGAGTTTTTGGAGGCTAACTCTGATAAAAGTCCCAAGAAATGTTCACCTTGTGCACAATACAACATAAAATGTTTCAAGAGTACAAGAGTGGAACTGTAATGTGTACAAAATATAATTGTCTGTTGGTGAGTAAATATAACAAATTTCCATCTATCAGAAAATTGCTAAGACAAGAAGAATTGAAACAGGAATCTGACTATTGTTTCAATAAGGATTGTTCAACAGCTTGATATAGATACTTGTTATACTTCTAATTTTTCAGTGAAAAACGGAAGAACTTAAACTGAATCAAAATTGTTGAAAATACATAATCTATAAAATAGTTTGTAATATTTATAAATAAAGTGCTCAATATGAGTGATAGAGCATGTATATCTAAGTTAAGATAGTGTACACAAAAAGTCAATGGTGCTTGGCGACAGTTTCTTGCCTAAGCAACCAATCATCTCACAGGTAAGAAACACAGTCACTAAACGCTGTTGACTTTGTGTCTATGCTATCCTAACTTATACATATAAGTTTGTTATAAATTAAAAAAAAAAAAGAATTTGCTCCTGCTATATTTTTAGGTTTCTGAGAAAACTTTTAAGATGGTAACTTTTTCAGACAGTGTTAAAAAAATGTATTAAAAAAATGTAAACAGAAAAAAAAACTTCATAAAGTGTACCCCACAAAAAAAATCTTAAAATTCGCGCACACACACACACACACATATATTTAAAATAATTGTAAACAAGTTGGTTCTCCCAACAATAAGTGGAGAGGAACAACCGGTTCTGAAAAGACTTGCTCCACACCAAAAATGGCTGAGCGGGTTTAAAAAATGATGTTATAATATGGACCCCATGCTACATTCATCAAATTGGGTAGATGTTCATAGTAGCTATGATGAAGGTGAGGGTCAAAATGCCTACTTATGCAGCGCTTAATTGCTTTTCAAAAGTGCTCAACTACCTTTATGGCAAGAGCCATCACACACACACACATATATATATATATATATATATATATGAGAGAGAGAGAGAAAGCATACTTAGACACCAATTTTTCTTTTATCACGTTTTATTAAAAGATAAAGACTGCAACAATAGGGCTGAGCATTTTTTTTTTCTTTAAACTAATAAATACATTGAAAGTGCATTAAAGAACTGTGTACTAAAAACATCTGGTTTTTGCATTTATAATTCAATTATACCAGTAAATAGTAATTAATAAGGCAATTAGTATTTTTCCCTTTTCTCATAAAGAGATTGCATCATAGAATAACAAAATCTGTTTTTCATTTGTTGGATTTATTTACTTTTTGATTCAACAGTCAACCAAGTTGTTTATATATAATAGAAAGAGACACACATTGATGAAAGGTGCAAGAAAAAATAAATACAGATTTAACAAAATGATTTTCTTTGTTTTAAATCATGTTCACTGCATATAATGTTAGAATATCTTCTGAATATATCTTTAATTTTCTTTTTAAACTGTTCTATCTTTTAGCATAGATATAGTTCCCCATCTCTCATCAGCCCTTTTTTTCTCAGTCCTTGTAAGACTCAGACCTGTAAAACATATGGAGTAATGAGCTTTTTCTTGGCTTATGATTTGATGACAGGAGGTTTCACTGATTAATTTTAATGGCATATCACCCTGTTCAAGGTTATTTTATCTCTAGAAGTTAGGGAACTGGGTTCATATTTACATTTTCTGGGTAGTTGTTTAAGAGAGATTTTTTGCACACAATCCTATTGAATGCAAACGATTTTTAAACAGATGTATATGGGACACTAACAGGTACAACCATTCTGAATCAGAGTGGACCTGAGAGTAATGATAATGAAGCAGTACTCTACACTACCCAGCTCTCAAGAATTGGAGCCTCAACATAAAATCCAGTATAGTGTCATACACAAGACCCCCTCTTACTACTCTGCAAGGGATAAAGTCAGCATATTCTAAACCCCACCAACAGGGTGAGGCAGGAGTTGAATTGAGTTGCCTTAGGTTGGTTGCCACACCAAAGTTAAACCCAGACTGCCTTATTATTTTGCCCATAGAGGAGAAAAGTTTTAGTAAATGGAATTTGAACTTGGTTAGCTGATTCTAGTTTTCATGCTGATATATAAAAGTTGTGCACATGGATGTCTTACATGCATGACTTTGGCCCCCACCCCTTTCTTCATGCAAAATTTTGTTGTTTTTTTGTTCTCTAGGCAGACTTGATTTGCTCTATGGTATCAGGAATCTGGAAGCAGCACTTCCCTTCCCATTGCACTCAGAGTGACTACCAAGACACTTCCTAATATCTACAGTCAACACTGAAGTGACCTCACTCATTAAGATCATCTTAGTGCCACATTTCATATCATATAGGAAGATGGATATATATTCACAGAGAGTGGGGGGGGAGTACTGTACAAATGTAGAAAAATATTTACTAGACTTACATTAGTTTTGGCACAAGGCCATAAGTATTGGGTACACAGAATTGAATTCCCTACTCAGTGGATAAAACATAAGATGTTTACCAAAATGAAGTGAAAGAGAATAAGTGAAATGAGTGAGGACAAAATGTGAGACAGGTAAGACCTGACAAAGCATGTTGAAAATGCTAAAAGGAAGAGCAGAAAAATCCAAAGAAGAGAGAGAAAGACAGCAGAGAAAAAGGGAGAAGAGAGAGAAAGTTTTGAGTAAGAAAGACTAATACTTCAAAGAGAAGAATTGAAAGATTAAATTTTAAAAGAAAAAAGACAGTTAAATAATAATAATAATAATAAAACAAAAAACAAGCTTCTTAAACACAGACTCATGTATGGCTACTTGGTTCTGTTGGTCACCACACAACATTAGCCCTGTAATTCAAACCAGTCCAACTTGTATTTTCGTCAATTCCCTACACCCCAGCCAGCACCCTCCAACTTTACACCAGCCATTGTCGTGTATTTATCTTTTTTGTACCCTTCTTTTTAGTATTTGGTGGTGGTGGTGGCTAAGCCACCACCTGTTTTTATCAAATCCCACAGCCATGATGTCTGTCTTGTCTGTGGGGGAAATAAAACGAGAGATCTGATTGGTTGACATTGATGTCAACCATTATTTTTTTTTCTCTGGTTAGTAGCTAGAGTAAATGAGTCCTGTGTAGAACAAGCCATTCATGTCTGCTACTTCCCTGCCAAAACATTCCTTGTGAGGCTTTTTTCTTCTTGAGGACTTTTCCCTTCTATATTTTCAACAGAATATTTTCTACCCCCCCCCCACAATCCCATTGAAAAAAATCTTCAGTTTTACTACAAGGTGACTCAATTTCAGCTTATTCCTCTAAATATTTTTGTTTTTAAATTTTAAAACTTAATAGAAGTTAAAGGTCAAAAAAGTTTTTATAGGATAGATCAACTCACCAATACCTAGAGTGCAAGCAAATCATTAATGAGTTTTCAATTTTCTTTGGGTGCTCCACACTTCTAGCAAACTAAGCAAAGCTAAGTAATTGGCAATTCACTCTTGTTTAGTTCTAGTTTTCTTCAATTTTGTGAATCAAAATTAATGTCCAATTAAAAATTTTTGATAACATCTTATTTTTGATTGCAATATTTGTCAGTCTACAACCATTGATGGACAGGAGATAAAGTAGTGACCTCCAACAAGGTTCATCCCATACTCTGAAGTAGGTGTAGCCTATGTCACAGGCAGTGTCTTCCTTACCCTTGTGATTATATTCATTTCTATAATGTAGTCATAGTTCTCATTATCCCTCACACTTCCCAGCAGGATATTAAAGCTTAAGTTCACTTTACATAGACAAGAACTAGAACTTCTAAACATCATTTCTTGGTACAATTGGAAACGTTATTTCTAAATATAAATTATCTTTGACAAAGCTTTTAAAAGGAAAAGATTAGTACAAAAATGGGTGAACTTTTCTATAGAAACACCCCCAATTTTCATTCTGGTTAAGTAGATGTCTATAATCTCTCTAAATTTGGTCAAGTTTGAACATGCACATTTCTAAATGTGATGTGAAAAATAAAACACATCACCGTTTTGATTTTAACAGTATGTTAACAAGTCTAGGGTTATTTTATGCCTAGATGTTAGGGAATCATGTTCATTCTCCTTTTGTATTTACATTTTTTGTTTAGTTGCTTTAGTGGGGGCAGGTATATGGTCCTAATTTTTAAACAGATCTATTTGATCCAGAGATAGGATCTTAACAGGTACTACCACACTGGGTTAGAGTGAACCTGGGAGTAATAGCAATGAAGGTGTACTTTACAATCCCCTAGATCTCCATAATTGGAGCCTCACCATCAGATGCAGCTTAGTGTTATCCTCAGGACACCTTTTTGTACAGAGTATACAGTTAGTGTATTCTAAATCCTACTGACAGGGCAGGTTTTGAGGCTAAAAGAATGGCTTAAAGAATGAAAATAATTCCAGTCTTTCTTGAAACTGATGTTTCCAGAATATTTTGTTAGGAGAGAACAGTGTGAGCAACAAACCCTTTATCTGTATTGAGAAAAGGATTTACAAACCATTTTTTTAATAACTTATTCATCTCTTTGTGGATGTGCTATGGTTGTAATTGTTATCATCATAGGAAATGGACATGGTGATACAAGTTCAAATCCTGGCTGAGACTGTTTGCATTTCACATAGTGCTAATATCCTTGAGAAAGGTATGAATCCAAATGTTCTTCCTCCAGCTATGGGTAAACAGTAGAGCAGACTGGGTTCTTTAACCTTGGTTAGGCAACCAATCTAAGAGAAGGAAAACTGAATTTAAACTAGTTAAACTCTGTTCAAAAATTGACCTTGTGCCTTACTGTGAGGAGGGGTTGCTAAATACATACATTCATCTCTTTAGTTATAATTCTATACTACAGTGCACATTAGAGAAATACCTCATGTGTGATATCACCGTTATGATTCTAGGTCTGCCAGAAATTATTTGCACAAACACTTTCTTCACATTCTTTGATGTTGTTATTTTTTGGCCAATCCATTCTTCAGCCCTCAACAGGTGTAATCTTAGAGACCTCCCCACCCTCCAAAAATCTCTTTCTCAAAGAATAAGATAAAGTCCATTTGGGTGCCTCATGTGGAGCAATAGTTAGCAAGCCTTAATCTAAATAGGTTCTCTTCTTTATCTAAATATCAGAATTTCATGAATGTGCAATAAATGCAGAAAAATAAACTTGCTTCAAACTAGACCAATTTGGAGAACTTCCTATGTTGCAATAATATTTGATAGACTATTAAATAATTCTTTGCTTTTTTTAAAACATTTCCAGCTGATATGTTTATGAATTTTCTCAATGTTAACAATGTTCCTTGCTTTATTTTGTAGCAGAGAATAATAAAAATTATGTAGAAATTGAAATATTCATTTTTGCTTTACAAGAATTCAGCGCTTGATATTGTAGGTAAACATGAAACAAAATATTCCTGAGCAAATTTGTAGTTACTGTGAACTAATTTCATGATTACTAATGCATTTTTCTAACATTTGTTTGATACTTTGAATCAAAAAGAAACAAATACAGTTTGATATTACATAATGTGAATGTATATTGCTGTATGAAATAAAAAAAAAAAATCCTTTGACTATATTGTGAAACTTAAGTACTTAATACAATTTGAGGACATTTTTTAGATTATTAGTTGATAATTACATAATTACTAAAGGACTTATGCAAATGAGAATGTCACATGCTCTATTTAACCAATGGAATTGAAAGATGATATGATATTAAAGCCTCACTGTAGGTCACAAGAATTCTAACTTCATCCAGATTATGGAAATGACAGAGTCTGTGGAATAATTATCCACATCACTAGATTATTGTTGATTTTACAAGTACTTGACTATTCCCTCTTTGTCCTGATTTGAAATCAGAAATGGATCAGCTATTCTTATCAACATATAAAAAGGTTACATTATGTATATAAATGTCAGTGTTCATTAAACTCAGTTTGGATCACAGGATAAAAACAATTGAGGTTTCATTTTAAACTATTCTTGAACTTTAGTAAAGCTCTTAATTTTGCATTGCAAATGAATATTTGAACATGAATAAAAAGAAGTTTTTAGGACTCAATGCAAATCATTTTCATTATTTATAATCTAATAAAAGGTATGAAAACCCATCTCGTCTCCCAATCAGCAATAGGTAAAATAGTAGAGCAATATAGGCCCTCTAGGCTTTGATCACAACCAGTCTAAGAGAAAAATAACTTTGAATTCAAATGCAGGAGCTGGAGTCACAAAAATAATCTGACATTCTTTTCAACTTCATTTTGGTAATTCTTTTAATAACACGAGAGGTAAGTTTCATTTTTCTTGTATTTTCCTCTTGGACATCTGTGACATGAAAAGGGAGGAAACTTGATGTTTGTCTTCTACACGACCTTATTCAGACCTATACATCCAGATCCAAGTAAGGATCTGTATTGGCTGAAGTTTTCTGATGATACATCATCATTATTTAATAAAAAACTGACTTGTATCTGCAACTTTGTTTTTTTATCACTATGATTCAGCTGACCAACTCTTTGGTCTTGTTAAGGTGTATGTAGCCATGGAAATTTACAGCACTTTTGTTACTTGGATAAGTAGAAAATGAGATGGTGTAAGGGAATCACAAGATGTGTAGTAAGAAAGAGTAGAGAGCCCACCATCTAAAAACTAGTGAATAAATTCGGAAATGTGAGAATATTTGCCAGAAAAATTGAAGTATATTTATATGGTTTTGTCTGGTGGCTGAAGCAGTTGAATATTCACAATCAGTGTCAGAAGTTAGTGTTTGAGTGTAGGGGAAACTCAGGTTTTATAAAGCTAATTTGATTTAGGTAGGTAGGCTCTTTACACATGAAATATTGGTGCAATATAATCTTCCTTACTCTATATTCCCTTATTTGACACTGATTAAACTAAACTCAGTAAATCTTGATATATAGATCAACTTGATGGCTGAGGTAGTTACATATTTTTCAGTAACAGAAAGTGTTCAACCCTAAATAAAAGCTAGGATTTTGAATGCTGATTTACAAGGAAGACAACAGTAAACAGTTTGGATAAGTTTAGTTTGGAAAGATTGACATTGATCAGCATTAGTTAAATCAAAAAATTCAAATGCTGATTTTCAAGTCAAGTAGATCGTCTTCACTTAGATAAATGCCTTAATATGCCCACTAGCTTTTATTTTGTACTAGGCTAAAGGGGGCTTTATATAAAATCACTAATAATAAAACCAACAAACTAAAGAGTAATCATTAATCTACAATACTAAAGTCTCTAAAACTTTGAGTTTTTCTTTAAAGGCATTAAAAATGATGCACAACCTGATTTCAACTTTCAAGAAAGATGGATGGTATGATCCTTAAGAAGAAAGCGAATTAATTAGGTTTTTCTTTTAATAAGTTTGGAAATCAGTGCCAACCACTCATCCTCCAAGATGTAATCCAAATTATTTGGAGTTAAGGAATAAGAGAAATGGATAAGTGTCTTTGCCAGTGGGCATTCATATGTAAGTGACATCATAAACTGGAGTTGGGATTGAACCAGTGGTTGTGTTAGTGACAGCCACCAGTAATAATCCAAATTGCAATCTTGCTGTCAATTGCATGCATGCCTGAATGTGGAGAGTCAAAATGTCACAGTGCCCAAACTGGAGAGGGACAAAATAACAATAGATAAAATATTACTCTTGTCTCATAATAGTTGTTACATTTCTATATCATAATCACACATGCCACAATATATTTCAAGTATGAAAATAAGATAATAAAACAAGATAAAAACTCATGACTCATAAAAACTCATTCACATTGTCAATCCTCAGTTGAGCTAGTATTCAAAACGGAGATGTTTTATTGTTTTCATTCATGAAATATATAGTGGTATTGCTCTGCATTTTGTGGATAGAGCAGAGGAAAGATTTTACAAATTAATAATGCTTCTAGCATTGAATTTTAATCATAATTGTGAGTTTGTATATATATATATATATATATATATATACACACACACACATGTAGCAACTATTATGGGACAAATGTAGCGGGAGTCATAGACAAAATATTTTACAGATATATGATTGGCAAATCAAGGATTTTTCTAATACATGGTTGGTTGGGTTTTATGGCATATCAACCTTTGTAGGTTATTTAACGCCAATAATCTGTTCTATTGAAAACAATTCAGTTTAGCATAAGTACACAGTTTAATTGTCAAAAACATTTCCATTTTAAACTATTCAAGCAGTTATATGTAACAATTCAGTTAAGTGTAAATACAGTTTTAATGTCGAAAAAACAGTTCTATTTGAAATAATTCAGTTAAGCATAAGCACGCAGTTTAAATGTAAGTACAGTTTAATAGTCAAAAACATTTCTATTTCCAGCTATTCAGTTTACTCAAACAATTCATTTTAGCATAAGTATGCTATTAGTTCTATTTAACCCATAGATAGGACCCTTATCAGGTGCTACCACTCCGGGCCAGAGTGGACCTGGGAGCGATGGCAATGAAAGGGTACTTCGCATTCCCCAAAGCTCCAGCACTGTTGGAACCTCACCATCAGATTGTTTAGTGTCATATCCAGGACACTCGGGGGGGGGGCTCTTACCCCTCTGCAGAGGTGCAGTCAGTGTATTCTACAGCCCCAGCCGACTGGGCAATTTTCTAATACAGTGTGCTTAGTTTTACAATTATTCTCTTAAGGAAACAGAATCAGTAACTTAAGTTCAAATTCTGGACAAGGTTGTAAGAGCTTCCCGTCATGCTAATACCCTTGGGAAAGACATGAATTTATCTTTTCTTCTACCCAGCTATGGATAGAAATATGATAGACTGAGTTCTTTAGGCAACCAGTCAATGAGAAGGAAAACTGAATTCAAACCAGCTTAAAAATTGATCTTGTGTCACATCCTGACTATGGTGGAGGAGTTGGATAAATACATACTTTGGGGAGTAGTCTAACTCTTCTACACAGGATGCAGTTGGCATATTCCAAGCCCTGTCAACAGGGTTTCAAGCATTTTAAGTTTAGCCAGATGCATGTATCAAGTCTTGAACACCAGGCAAACTGGGCTGATTTATATTAAGATAAACATTTCCTACTTCTACCAGATGAGCCATGACCTTAACCCCAATTACTCTTAAGTAGATATCCTTTTTGCAAATAGTAAGCACAAACTAATCTCTGAAGATCTAATTCTAATAACTGGAATTATTCAGCTACTTATAATAAATAGATTATATCATCATAAAGATTATATTTAATATTTGAAGAGACATCTGCTAAAGATGAGCAAAGCTTACAATGAATAAACATCTTAAATCAATAATGTAAGTTATCACAGGTTCTTCTCTTTCAAAAGGAAGCTAGTTATTTGCTATTCTTCCTGTTCAGAACGATTAATGCTAACAATTTTCATTTTGAGAGAATATCTATCTCTAAAAGTCATAGATAAGGAGTACAATTGATAACACAATTAATGAAACTATAATCTTAGCAAGAAATGTTCATTTTGAATAGTGTTTCCTTTCATCCTTCTTTAGTTTATTTATTTATTTATTTATTTATTTATTAAAATGAACATTTGTTCAGGCCATCAATAAAGAATAGTATAGATTGGAAATAATGAAGGATAATCTCTTGGTGAGATTTAAACCTGTTTCCTTTGCCCAGGGAAGGACTGGTTAAATGTACCAGCAGCTCCTCATAACTCCTGAATTGGAGCCTCATCACCAGATGCAGTTTACTGTCATATCCAGGATGCCCTGAGTGAGAGTCTTACCCCTTTGCAAGAGGTACAGACAGAGTATTCTAAGCCCTACCGGCATGTTTCATACTGCTTTTGCTTTGTTATAGTTAGATATACAAACATAAGAATTTTAGTTATATAAATATATTGATCAATGTAGATATATAGATAGTTAATTTATTCAGGTTTTTTTCCATAGGAGATGCAGCTAATCTAAAAGAAATCAACAATGCAACCAAATTTCTGCATTTGCTGAGCAACTAATTATAGAAATTTTCCACAAATTTCTCGAACTGAGGATAAAATAGAAAAATGAGATGAATTTCCTACTTTCACCAGATAAACCATGATCTCAACTGCAATTCCTAACTTGAGTAAGGCCAAAGAATATATATGCAAACACATAAGAGGATATAAATCGTGGAATAACACTTTAATTGTCAAGATTAAAAATACCACTATTTAAATGTGATATGACTGATGCTGCAGTTAAATTCTTTACTACTTCTTTTTTTAAACCTATGATAAAATACCACATATTTATATATTTCTGTAAGTGATACTCAAATAAAATTTTAAAGGGAGGTAACTTCAGAAATAAATGCATAGTTATTTCTCTTGAATACACCAATCACAAGAGTAAGTAAAGTTGGTGACCTTAGTTAATGGTGACCTGAAGACTCCTTTTTCAATAGCTACTACACTGGGGTGTAGGGGAGGGTGCTACTCCATTTCCTGGATTGCTCCACTTTATCCTTGATCCTTACCTTATAATGCTAAATGTTAACCAAGGCAGTATCAAGTATCATTTTTTTAGTTCTTGGTATGATTCAACCTGGAATTGAGCGCTGGTCTCCCTGACCATTGGCGAACACTCTACTCATTAGGCCAATAGCCTGGTACATAAGAGTAAAAATACTGGTTAACTCTCTAAATAGTGGTGAATAGCTGACTATTAGTATTATTGTGAGTTTGATTCTCACTGGGTGTTCTACACTTGTGTCGTTATAAATTTTCCTAATTAAATTATGAGGGACCACATTTATAAGTGGACAAAATATATTTAAAGACTGGCATGTTAAAACCTAAAATCAGAAGGCCTTAACAAAATATAAAATCCATTTTTGATAGCATGGATACACAATTAAATAAATAAAATTAAAGAAATCCTATAACCAGTTCCAAGTAAATTGATATTATCAATTTCTCAAATTGAAATTGATAATGTTTAAAAGAAGCTAGAAGGGATAAGTTGACATTTGAGACAAAAGAAAAACAAATGGGGAGTGGGGATAACACTGATAATCTTAACCCTATCTATAACCCAGAGGCTCTATAAAGAACCTGGGTCAAAAGAATGAGTAAGGAAATGAAATGAAAGGATATACAAAACTTTTCCCCAGGCCAAATGCAAACAATTCACAAGACAGAAATCTAACTTAATCTAACCAATATCTTAAATATCAATAGATCCACATGCAACATATATTTACATTTTCCTGACATCCAGCATTACAAATACACAGAGAAAAAGAAGTGTGTGTTTATATGAGGGGAGAGATCGAGATCATATTACTTGTATAGTTGGTATATATTGTTAATTTTATATTCATAACTAAAAAGTTCCAGTCATAATGGTACAATGGTTATTAAGTCTGATGTCAATGATATAAATGAAAATGTTGGCAAATAAACATTCATATGGGCTACAAACACCAAGTGTATATGCTGTAACAGTTATTGTCATAGGAAATGGACACGATGACCATAGTTCAATTCCTAGACAAAGCTGTTCGCATTTCACATAGTGCTATTACCCTTCAGAAAGGTATGCATCCAACTATTCTCCTCCTCCTCCTCTCTAGCTATAGGTAGATAGTAGGGCAGACTAGTCTCTTCAATCTTGGTATGGCAATCAGTCTCGGAGAAGGAAAACTTTAAATTCAAGCCTGTTAAACTGTTTAAAATTGACCTTGAGTCACATCTTGGGGTTTGGTAAATACATATATATGCCAAGCAGTGCGTCTTTAATTTCCTAACCAGGCATTCCTACCACTGACAAGGAATTATGTTAATAAAACTTACTTTGTTCTTTCTTAGACAAAAAACAAAATTTGATTTAATACCATCAGAAGAAAATTAAGGAAAAAGTAGCTAATATCACTTTTATATAAATTTTCTTGAAAAAGGCAACAATTTATTATTAATATCAGTCATCAATGATTGAAGCTTTGTAATTAGACATGTCCCAATACTACAGAGGAAAGAGTGATGGTGATGCTGTGCAAGGTGTCACCCTAACAATAAAAAAATTGGGTAGTGGATAGGGTCAATATATCAGATTGCAACACAACCCACATCTGCATGAATCTTGTGAAATTTATTTTTTGCTTAAATCTATAGAGGCAATTTCATTGTAAGAGGAAGAGCCAAACCTTCAACTAGCAAAAACTGTCTTAAAGGAATTTGATTTCAAATAAAAAGAATGATTTATGATACAAAAGGTGATAAAAAGTGTTAGGGAATAGATTATTGCCTAGAGATGAGAGTAGTTCACTTCCAAACCTTTTGGTATAATGCCAGGTAAGTGAACCTTAGCTATAACTTGCTATCTCTTGTTTTTTTTAGAATCTATATTTAGAGCTAGTCTAAGAAACTTACCAATTACTGTATTTGATGGCATATAAGACCCCTTCCATTTACATTTGATATTACAGTATTATTGTGTAAGATAAAGCATTAGCACTAGAATATTATGGTATTGAGATAAATAATCTAAAGCCTACCAAATACTTCAATATATAAAACTCGTGAGATTCCTTTATCCTTGAAGGATGGCCTGATATACCATCAAATGCAGCACACTTATGAAATTATATATACAATGTTTACAATTACATTAATAAAATTACAACCAGGACCTGTTTGACTGGTGAAAGAAAGTGACTTATATACAACCACCAGTACGGGATAGCAAATAGTGCTGAAACCTAGGTAATAACCAGTATTTTAAAGGCAAGAAAACCAACTTCCTGCTTAGAATATTGGTGCTACACAATCTTCTCTCTCAAAAAGATAAAAACTCTGTAAATATCTATAAAAAAATTTATATAAATTATTTCATGGTGTAAATAGTGTAATTATAAAAGCAGCAAAAATTCCAAGTCATGTAAATAATTAAATGTTTACAATTCAATCAAGGTTAAGGTTAGGTTTATATTGAGAGAGAGAGAGAGAGTGCTTTAATAGAAATGCACTTGATGTTAGTGCAGCTGCAAAGAGTTAATGTCAGGCAGGATGTCAAATACTTGATGACAGCAGCAGCAGCAACAGCTGCAAAGCTGACGGTTGCATAAAAGACTGGAATGCTGCCAATAATGGCAAAGTGCCAAGAACTTAACACTGGTATAGACTCCTTATTGGAAAGCAAGAGCTGGCATCTATCCTCCAGCAAAAAGAATCTACTAAACTTAAGCTAGCCAGTATTACTAGCCAATGTTACTTGCCAGTTTTTCTCAGTGGCTAGACAAGCAGAATGAGGGTCAAGAAGTTTGAAGGTTTTCTTTTTTTTCTTCCTGTTCCTATATCTTACTTCTTAGATAATAGGTATATGATGCTTATCAACAAAAAGTAGGTATTTATCCAACCTCTTCATGACAAGCAGTACATGACACACTGTTAATTTTAAGCTGAGTAAAGCTGGTTTGAATTTAGAGTTTTCTTTCTCCTAGACTGGCTGCCAAATCAAGGTTAAAGAATGGATTTATGCTTTTCCCAAGGGCACAAACACAAAGTGAACCTCAAACAACCTTGCCCAGGATTTGAACTCAGGTCACTAATTATGTTTCCTACAACAATAACCATTATGCCAACACAACAAAGTAACTTTGGTCAAAATTGCTGAGAATTCTGTCATTAGATATTTTCATTATTCTGCTTTGTTTTTTTATTTTTGGCCAAGATATCAACCACAAAGAATTATAAAATTTATCAAAAAGACAAAGAAACTAATTTTATTTAAAAGTGGAATAATAAAAATAGTACAAGTTAGAAATGTACAAACAATTTAGTTGTATCTCGCCAAATGTCTTTATCTGGCCACCATCACATGATTCAAGGGTGGCTAAAACTATGGTCACCAAATTCACTCTGATTATAAATGAGACTCAAGTAGGTTTTTACTAGATTTGTCTTTGGGGTAAAAAAAAAAAAATAATAATAAAGACAAGGGTTTGAGCTAGGGATGTTTATTTACAATGTATGTATAATGCTCAATTGAATCTTTAGTTTGCATATGTCAGGTAAACTAAGTCAAATTTTGATCTTTTTGCTTAAAGCTGAATGTTCCTTTAGAAATCAAATTTATAACCTTTTCACCTGACATAGAAAATCAAGGTTTTTAAAAAAATATATATATAAAACTAACCTTTCTACCTGATATAGAAAATCAAGGTCTTCAAAAAATTGTGTATATATATATATTTTGTTGTGTGTGTGTGTATATATATATATATATATACACATATATATACATATATACACACACACACACACACACAACAAAAGTGTTCGTAGTGGCTAACATGTTGGACTGCGACATTGTAGTAAATAAATTTCAACTTCAATCGCTCTGTTGCATCCACTTTTTAAAAAAGTATGAACTTCTTTTGTCCTTCCAAATATGAGTTAAATAATAGCACTACTCTCCTTCAACAAGGATGGCTTTGAGATTAAATAATCCAAGAAAGTTAGCATGTCATTAAACAAAGAAACCAAACCAAAAGTCTTTATCTTCAAAACTGTCCACCATTACTTCAAGTTTCATACAACTATTGTTACAATATGTCTTTGATATATATATAAGTTTGAATAGCATAGACACAGAGTAAATGGGTCTTGGTGACTTCCAGTTTCTTACTATACCAGGATGTGGTAGGTATTCCTTTATATACTGTTGCATGAGGCATGATGGGAAGGGCAGTCAAGTTTAGACAACATGGTTATTTATGTAACTATATTATATTAATTTTGTGATTTGTTAATTTATAATTTTCTAGTGTTTTTATTCATTGTTATTATTTTATTCTTTTTATCTAATTTTTATTCATTTATTTATCAGACACCAAGTTTTATCGAGTCTGTGGTTATACTATTTTAACTTCGATCTACATATGTTCTATCCCCAATACCGAGCACTCTTTATTTTTAGATATAACAAACTACATTATATATACTCATTCTAAAGACATATTGGTAGGACTGATACTTTTGACCCTCTCTTAGTATCAGTCTCTACTGGCTATCACACAAAAAGTCCTCTGGGTGGCAACATATCTGCACAGAGCTGATAGATATGAGTTTTTGCTGGTGCATCTGTACAGGAGTCCAAAGAAGAATATCATTTATGAGTTCATACTTATTTCCTTGGTAGTGTCCAGCATATTTTGCTCAGCTTTCTTGGATGGTTTGTGAGATGGGAGGTAAATGGCCATACAATGTCCACACAGACTAGATAAATGTGAGTTTTTGCTGGTATGTCAGGGTAGGAATACACAGAAGAATGTCATATAGGAGTTCCTCCTTATTCCCTCAGCAGTGCCCTGCATGCCTTGCTTGTCTTTCTTGGATGGTTTGTGACATGGGAGGTAAATGGCTATACAAGTGCTGTTTTGTGGGGTGCTGCTTCCAGGTTTTGTTTAAAACAGCACACAGCATCCTTGTGAAGTTCCCATAACTACAATATATATATATATATATATATATATATATATATATATATATCAAAATTGCCCCCAAAGAAGGAAACTAATGATGATAGTTAAATAAAATTTGTTTTGATTAACTTACCTTCTCTTGACATGCCAACTGCAAAGCATTTCTTAAGACGACAATACTGGCAGCTATTTCTGGTGAATGGAGTAATATCGCATTTCTCTTCATTTGCACACTTGTGTGACATACCTTGGGTAATGCAACGGCGAAAGAAACCCTGAAAAATATTTTAAAATAAAAATAAAAACTACATACATCAAATGAAAGAATGAAGTAATAAATCTCCAAATAGAACATTAAATGAAAGGACAAGGCCTCATCCAAATGTACAGGCTCTTTTAATTATTATAGAATTGGTTTGTAAACCAAACAAATCAGAAAAACTTTATTTTAGCATTATAGAATTTAAAATATAAAAATATCTATAAAAAAAAAAAAAAAGTTGTGTATGTATAGCCTTTCATTAAATTTTACATACATACATACATACATTATACCACTTCTGTGAAATAGAATATTATTTTTTTAAAGAAATATCTTTCATATTTGTCATTCAAATTTTGAGCTTACTCTAGACAGTATATCAGTTCAATAAATGAAAATAATCAAGTAGTATTTCACTGACAAAACAGGTTTTCTTTGAAATGTGAAATTTTTGAAATTTAAAAATTGTTGTATCTAGTAATAAAAATAAAAAAAAGGCTGTTTTTTTATCAAGAGAAGTAATTTTTAATAAATATACATTTGAAGAACTGTATTATTACATTTAATACTTTGTTACAACACCTTTTGCTTTTACTATTTCTTTCATTTGTTCTGGTAACAAACTGATTAAATCACAAGTCTCTGGTGACACTGATAAACACACTTTAGTAATGACTCACTTCAATTCTTCAAGATTTGATGGATATTATTTTCTTAATCTCCTCTTGAGGATTCCTCATAAATTTTCTCTTGGATTTGCATCTGGGCCATTTGCAGGCCAATCAAGAACAGGTGTCCTTTTCTTTCAGAACCTTTTTTTTTTTTTTTTTTATAGATTTCACTGCGGGGTGAAGCAAGATCAGGCTGTAAGATGAATTCATTGTCCTCAATGTATGGGATAAGGAAATGATCCAGGACATCCTGATAGACAGCAACATTAATGGATCTTTTCAAGAAGCTGATCTTTCCAATACTGGTGGTAGACATGCAACCCTAAATGATCACAGACTAAGGAAATTTTATGCTTTTTTCATGCATCTGGCATTATATCTTTTACATGACTTTCTCCAGATACAGAACCACAATCACTGAAGGAAATGCAAAATCTTGATTCCTCACAAAAGATGGTTTCATCAATCAACAGATCAATTTTGATGATCTCTAGTCCATATTAGATTTGTCTGTTTCTGTGAAACATTAGACGTGGCTTTGAAATCAGTATCCTGCTATCATATCTGAACTGATGGAGTCTCCAGAGTGTTGTAGATGGAGAAACAACTACACTACCATCATTCTAGGCTTTGGAAATTTCAGAATTGGCAAATCATTCGAAGATAAGGATCCTATTCAGCTGATGCTCATCTTTAGCTGTTGTCTTGGGTTTGAAATCACAGTTGGACCATTCTGAACATGTTCATTTTGTTATCTTTGAGATGGCTGACTGAAAGCATCCTACTTGCACAGCTATCTTTGTTTTGAGTCTTGTCAGTTTTCCACAATGTATGAATGATTGCCTTTTGTGCTTCTAACACAATACTTAACTCTTGCCATTTATGATTTTGGATGATAATATGCTCAGATGCTGAAGATTTCACTCTTTTTATTTGAATATTTTGATACTAAGAATACTCGTGAAATTATTTCATATGTAAATTATTAAATCAATCAAAATTATTAGGGAGTAAATGCCAAATTATTTACATATATAAAATTAATATACTGTTAAAAGTAAACTGTCCAATTTTAAACAAATTTGAGTGAGAAATATCAAAGTTATTTGTAAAAAACTGAATATTTCACTAGATTGGTATATGTCTATTCTGATTTATTTTATCCAAAGGATCTGAAGAAGTCCTGTTAAATTTTTTCATGTTTCTGAATTTTTCAAAAACGCGTAACAGGATGGAAATAAATTTATAATCCTAATGTGACTGGTTTGTTGTTTTTTATTAATGAAATTATTGCTCTGTAATGTCTGTTACATTGAACTCTTTACCAGGAAAATTTAAATGTTCACTCTTGAATAGTTTTCTTATCCTGATGGAATTACTCCTAACTCCGGTTTAACTGGCCCAAATAATACATATATATATATATATATATTTATTAGAACCTTGAATAAATTCTCGCTGATTTTTCATGTAAAATAATGTTTTATTTTAAAAAAATTAATAAGAAACATATCACTGAAAGTATTTTCTATCACTAGCCACGACTTTTTCCCCATCTTTCTGGCAGCATTTGAATTCCACATTGGAAAAATAACGTTTTTTTTTAGGCTAACCACGAGTCAACCCATTTTTTGCCATCTTCATTTGAATTAAAGTGCTGCTCAGCCAGGCCATGTGCCATTGATCAGAAAAAGTGATAATTGGATGTGGCAATATCTGGTGAATATGGCTGGTAGGGTAGAACTTTTAATTTAAGTATTTCCTAGTAGATTTTCACCTGTTTTCCAACATGTAGCCAAGCATTGTCACATTGTCAAATCACTGTGTCATGTCTTTGTTTGTATAGCGGCCATTTTTTCTTCAATGCTTGACTCAAACACATCAATTGTAGCTGATAGTGATCTCTTGCTATGGTTTTGATTGGTTTGAGTAGCTCATAATAAACTACAACCAGCTGATCCCACCAAATGTAGAGCAGAAGCTTTGAACCATAGATATTTGGTTTTGCTGCTGATGTTGATGCATGGTCAGGTTTACCCCATGATCTTCTATGCTTAGGGTTATCATAGTCTGTCGACTTTTCATTGCTGATCATGATGCAATGTATCATGATCACAAAACATTCTTTTTTTTGTTTACACATGACAAGATGCTGTTGGACATCCCTTAGCTTCAACTCGTATAGCACCCAATGTCCTTGCTTTTGAATCATCCCTAATGCTTTAAAACATTTCGAAACTGTTGTGTGATCAATTCCTAATGATTCTGCATGTTCAGCTTATGCCTGATATGAGTGTTCATGAAGTATTGACTCCAATTCTTCGTACTCAAACTTTTTTGGTGTGTCAGAGTGTTCTTTATCTTCAATATTGAAATTATTATTTTTTAAGTATCTAAACCAATCTCTGCATGTCGTTTTTGATAGATCATGGTTGCCATTGGTCTCAATAATAATTGTGTGCTTCAGCTGCAGATTTCTTTTTAAAATAGTACAGTAAAGTTCCCCGCAAATACACTTTCTTTGGCATAAAATCTATGTCTAATGTTATGAAAAACAAAGTTGTTTACACTTCAGTGAAATGACATTAACTGAATTTCAAGCTTACTTATAGAACTTCCTAATAGATGTGTTACCATCTGAAACTGTATGCATGCAGTTCTGGGAATGCTGTTTGTTGGAAAACAGCAAGAACTTATTCAAGGTCCAAATATATTATTTATTCAAAGTGCTTAACATAGTGGTCATCACTGGACAAGACTGATTACATTTCACTTTGTTCTAATGCCTTTGGGAAAGGCATGAATCCATCCCCCCCCCCAGTTATGGGTAAATAGAAGGTTAGGCTAGGCTAGGCTGGGCTCTTTAACCTTTGTAAAGCAAATAGTTTAGGAGAAAGCTAAATTCAAACCAGCTTTACTCTTCTTAAAAACTGATCTTATAACATATCCTGCTTGTGGCAGAAGAATTGGGTAAATACATACATATATTTTTTTCCTTTGAACATTTTAAGTCCTTAAAGCCAACACTGAGATCTGAGCTTTGATTCAACTACAGTAAACAGCAATCATAATCTTTAAATAAACAGGCGTCACCTATGTATTTTCATTTATTGAGTTACTATCAGTACAGACATTTTTTCTTCTCAATAGATACTTTCAACAACCAAATTGTTTATTGGTGAGAGTCTGGTAAACATGTTGTTCTCAGAACAAAATAAAAATTACAACTTAAGTCTGTCTGAAGATGGGCAGAACAACTTGGGTTAACATTAAGCTTGTCTTGTTAAAATGATATCTCCCTAATAAATAAATAAACAAGAACAGTGTTTTTGTTTTCTTCTTTATTGTAATGACCAAATCACAACAAAGTTATTTTCAAGTTTTTATGCTTACAAAAAGGGAAAAAAATTGTGTTGTGCTATAGTTGCTAAAGACTCAAGAGGTGAGAATTATCAAAATAATTGATTGGTTGATATGCTGTTAAAATCAATCAATCAAGGGTTATTTTATGCCAAGAGGTTAGGGAATTGTGCTCATTGTATGTTTGGGCTTACTATTTTAATGTAGTGGTTGCTTAAAAGTTGATTGGGAGTGATGGTAATAAAGGTGTACTCCCCACCCAAGCTTCAGTGCTGGAACCTCACAAGATTTTTTTTTCCCAGTTTAGTGTCATACCCAGAACACCCAATTGGAGTGAGGTCTTATTCCACACAGGGAATACAGTCATTGTATTCTAAGCCCTGCTGAAAAGTTTGTAGAGATGTGAGAAAATCTCAAATTTTATATTGTAACTACTGATGTTGATTTTGTGCTCAGGCTCTTTAAAAAGAAATGAACCAAACTTTTCCTTCCCACATCCTGTCCCATTGCCATATAATTAAACAAAATTATTTATTGGCTAGAAAGCTTTATTCATCTCAATATTGAAAGGGTTAAATAATAACAAAAATAGAACTTAAACAAAAACTATATTTTATTTTTAAAAATTCAAGGTTTATTTTTTTTAAGATTTGTTTTTACAGATATTCAAGGAGTAAATGCTTTATGTCATTGCTTTCATTTTTTCCAACATTTTAACAGATCAACAGTGATATTCAGAAGTCATAGGATTATTGCAAGAAAAGCTTGCACAACATGATCCTTAGTATTCTAGATTTTAAAAAAATTATCAGAGGCTGGCCAGTTGACTTTTTTTTTGTTTCATTGTGTTGGGAGATGATGTCTGCAAATTCAGATATAATTTATCTGATATATGAATATAATTAAACAAATATGTATTGGTTAGGGTCAATATGTACAAGTTGTTAACATTCTTAATTTAAACATTGGGTTTAAATTGTTAAATATATTTAAACAAAAAGTTTTGTAGGTAAATTATATTTGCCAATAAATTGTAGATAAATTCACTTCGAACCTTCGTTGACAAGTACTTGAGAAAAAGAAAGGACAAACCTTTCGCCTTTTCCATGGAAGGCTACATAGAATGGACTGCCTCAAATATTGTGATAACATCAAACTAAAAAAGAAGCTTTTTTGGTGGGGGTTTAGAATAGCCTAATTGTATTCCCTGCAGAAGAGTAAGACCCCCTCCAAAGAATGGGTGTCCTGGATATGACACTAAATTGCATTTGTTAGTGAGATTTCAGATTAGGAGATCTGTAGAGTGTGAAGTACCTCTTCATTGCCATTACTCCCAGGTCCACTCTGATCTAGAGTGATGTTACTTGTTAGAGTTCTGTTTATTGGTCAAATAGATCTATTTAAAAATTATTTGTATTTGATTAAACTGTGGGGGTGGGGGAAGCAATCTCTTAAGAAACAACTACACAAAAAGTGTATATATGAAAGTTCAATGTATGTGACACCCAAACATTGAGGCATAAAATAACCCTTGACATGCTGTTAAAAATCAGTCATTCAACCAGAATGGAAGACAAAAATAGATGGATTAAAGATAAAGAACTCTACCCACCAAAATGGCATTGCTGCAAGACATGGTGAGTTCATGCCTTGTCCAAAGCTAATTCCCTCAAAATTTTTGCCTAAAGAATATGAAGTCTATAGGGAATCTATCCAACAAACTTGAATGTATTGAGAATCAACCATCCAGCCATGATGTAACCTGGCAACAATCAGAGAAAATCTTACTGTCCATGTGTGAACATACTTCTACAGAGTAAATCAATCAGGAATAAGACACCATTAAATGAGTTTGTGCAGTGTATCACTATCACATTCACAATGATTGAGTAAATTCTTTACATCTTGTGCATGTTTTTTCCAACAACATACCATAATTCAGATCTGTAAGCCACCCAACAGACTCCATCTAGATTTAACTTTCTGTGGATTATGACTGCTCTCAAAAGTACAAATGCAAATGGAATATCATGGATGAGATTAGGAGAATTCAACAAAGGAGCAGATGGCAATCTTGAAAGAGGACTTTGCAAAAATTTTTGCAAAATGAGAGGAAATCTAGAATAATTGTCTGAAGTTCCAAAGAGACTAAGGTGCCATTTCTCTAAGTAGGCTATTTTTTTGGTAAATATTAGATAATTGGAAAATTTCTGGACAAACATTGTAGATTTTTAAAACATTTTGTGAAAAAGAAAACAAAGGGGATTTAGAAATAGAAATAAGTAGGATAATCGTGCTGCTTCTTAAATTCACAATCCAGTATTTTCTGTTTTCTAATCAAAGACTTTTTAATCTAATATAGATAATAATTAAATTTAGTTTGGCATAAGGCTACAAGTGTAGAGCTCCCACTGAAGATCTAAAACTATATTCACTAATAGATTAGCCAGCAAATCACAAGTAAAAAACACATCAAATCATAATTGGATGATATAAAGCTGGAATGGAATTTTGATTTTCTTTAAGAGAAACTATAACAACTGTAGTATTGTGAAAATTTCATTTTTCATTAAATCAGAATAACATCTCTTTTTGCCCCTTCATTTATATCATAAGGATCCAACTTTTGTATGTATGTATGTATGTTAATTTGTACCACAGCAAAAATGGCAAATTGTTGCAAGATTTCTATTATTGCTATTGCACAAAAATCTTCTTAAAGTATAAAGCAATTTTCCAATCTAATTTACACCCTAATAGTGTGGGGTCATCATCCTATCATTATGACTTAACATAGAAGACTATTCTTACAGTTCAGAAAGCAAAACAGAGGGAAAAAAAAGTAGAGTTAAAATGACAGAAAAAGTCATTTTGACAGATGATGATGATGATGATATTATTATCATGATCATCATCCCTGTCTCATAATAGTCGTTACATTTAATGTATGAAATTTATATACAACTGGAAAGAAATTCTTGAACTATGATAAAGATAATTTCTAAAAAAATATTTTGTGATTTAAAAAATAAAAATAAAAAACAAAATATCAATATTTGCTCATCAAATAGTTTAGTTATTTATTCATTTATTGTGAACAAATAAAGTAACTATGATATAAAAATGTACTTAATATTTAATGAATTTTTTTTGGATGTGTCTGGGGAACTACCATTTCCCCACCTCCAAACATTTTGATTGAGTCATTCTCCTTTTTTTTTTTAAATGTAAATTTTGTCTCATGCAGAGTTTGTTGTTGATCCATTAGTTTGCATTGCATTGTGGGAAGTCTGTCTGAAGAACCTCATAAAAAAAAATCTCTAAATTTCATTTTGAGAAAAGTTAAAAATGGCAAAGTGGAAATTCTCTATCATGAATGTTTGCACATATTTTTTGAAGAGAAGTCTATAGAATGCTGAAGGCACTGTGTGTGGAAATTTATAAAATAGAAAACTATTTAAATATTTCAAGGGTCATTTAAGAACAAAATAGAAGAAAAGTGCTTCTGAGTGAAAAAAGAAAGAAAAAAAAAAAAAAGAAAAAAAAAAGAAAAAAAAAGACCCTTCCCCAAGGCAATTCTCTGTAAAAAAAATTTCAGTCACCAAATCTTTATTCTTCAAATAATTATCTCCATAAACAAGTAAAAATTTGTCAAAAAAAAAGAAAAAAAAAAAGAAAAAAAAAGATAGATAACCATTAAGCAGCACTGTCAAAAAGGTGAGTAAATATTATACACTTGTGTACCTGTGCAGCAAAAAATCATGGCATATATGAAATTGATATTTTCTTAAGTCCTTACTATTATTATTGTTTTAAGACAAAAGTGTACACACACACACACACACACACATAATTATAAGTGTGATCTGATGTAATGAATGAAATCATCAATCTTTCATTTAGGATATTACAGACAAAAATAAATATACAGATATATGTGTAGTTAATTATTTTTATAAATGAGCTTGATTTCCTAATTCCTTAATTTGGAAAGAAAAATTACTTTTATCAGAAGCTTCTTAGAATGAAATGGTTTTCTTGCATGATGACATTGAAGTGGATTATATAGTATCATTATTATTATGCAATGGTCCTTTTTTGCTATCTTATATAAAAGAGAAGAAAGATACTAAGAGGCAAATAATCCCAGATTATCTGATCTCACATTTAAAATAGATATTGATATATAAAATATACAATGACTTATAAGTTTGAAAACAAAGCTTTTGTTGCCAGAATTAAACTTACAGACACGACAACATGAAATAATAATCTTGCTGATATCCCAATAGAGATTTTATGTGGGATTTGGATAAAGATTAAATTATACCTAGGGAATATCTTGTCTGTATAGAACACTGACATCTTAAGCCCTCAGAAAAGTTGTCTTTTATATTATACAGCTCAGATATTATTTCAGAATGTGACCCAGGTCATCTTGATAATATTTTCTATAAAACTTAGATACAACTGAAATGTTACTTTGCCCTGGTCATTCCTGGAACCAATATAAGGAATCAGTTTCTGAATTGACCTTCCTTAGGTCAACCTGACCCATTGCAATCCGGTTCCATCAACTAAATCACTGAATTGATAGAATGGTTTGAGAGAGAGGGAGAGAGAGAGAGAGAGAGAGAGAGTTCTCTACCTCTCTCTCTCTGTCTCTCTCTCTCTCCAAAGACAACCAAAAAACAGTTATTTTTGTAAAGAGCTCTTAGACTGCAAGTACTTTTTTTCATGGAAGCTAAAGTGATTCTTAGGAAATGGTAAACCATGAAAAAAGTCAATACTAACTGACAGTTGTACATGCAGCTGATATAAGATGTCAAGGTGGAAGTAGAGGGGTGCAGGGAAAGCATCAAACAATATGGGTAAGGCATGCCTTGCCTTCTACTTTACTACCACTTATTAGTTAGATCTGCAAGTGTGGCTCAGTGGCAAAAAAGATAACAAGCAACTAAGAGGTGTGATGTTCATGTACAAGTTGTAATTATTGTAATCAAGATGATAGGCTTGAATCTACATTTAGCATGTTATCTGAGATTTTAATTCCTATGGCTACAAGCAGCATTCTTTTTTTTTTTTTTTTAAAGATATTTCTATCTCATCTTTGATTGCATCCACAGTAATAAAAGATGCATCCAAACTGATTTTTTTTTATCCTTTCAGGGTTAACAAGGTCCATCAGGATCAGCTGGTATCAGTTAACACAAAACAAGGAAGAAAGACATAAGATCAAGCTAACAGGTTTTTCAAAACTCAGTGTCATTATCAATTGGTGATTCACAATCTTTCAAATCCACTGGGATGGGATCAGACAATTTCCAGACTGTAGAATGGTAGTACATGTATTGTAGAGAATATTGGATAACACAAGAAAACTAGAGAGTGAATATGCAGAAGAGTTATAATTAAAAAAACAAAGATAAGGATATTTGTCAGAATAATGACATAATTGCAATGCTTTATCTTAGAAAACTTTGGATGATACTACAAAGCCTGGAGAGTGTATTTGCAGAAATGTTATTGTTAAAACAATGAAAAGATACTTGTTCTAATAATTATAATAATAATAATAGTAGTTTCATCTCAGAATTTCAAGCAGAATTCAAAAATTTCTTCGAGAGTTGCACTATTAATACAAAACCATATTAAACAAAATAATTATTCAATGAATTCTTTAAACTGACATCTTTATCTTTGTTGTTTTGATAATTACAAGTCTTTGGTTTTTCCTCAAGTATTATATTTCTTCAACATGAATTTGGTACAGTCAATTCTTAAACAATAGTGTGACTCTTTGAGAATGCTTCTTGTTTCTAAGTTCACGACTTCTGTCACACTAAAGCAACATTTGAGGCAGAAACTCTGGGTAGTGACACTTTGAACTTAGACATAAGTACCACTCCATACATAAATAATCCCATCATTTTATATGGATACTATGTTAGTACATGTATACACATACACAAACTTTGATTTTAACAGCATTTCAACTTTTCTAAAGTTAAGGAATTGCATTCATTGTAAATTCATATTCACATTTTTTTGAGTAGTGAAGAAGTTTTTTTTTTTTTTTACATACAGTCCTATTATATATATATATATATATATATATATATATATATATATATACACACACACACACACACACATGAGAGAGAAATATTCTTAGGAAGTATCCATTAATGTGTGGGGTAAGTGAGGTATCAACAACACTTAATTGAATGATAGTGATCCAAATAACAAAGATGACGATTCTAGTTAGAATAATTTATTGAATAGTGATAACTATCATAGGATATCAGATAATTCACTGAATAAAGTATTAATTCCAAAATGGGGTGCATATTTTGTTTTACTTAGTTGTCTTGGGCCAGAAAAGCAAGGTCATGTTCCAGTTGAGTTGTGAAAGTTACAGCAAGTTGAATTCTGTACTGGTCTGGCTTATTATGTGCTTAAAAGCCACCTTTGACATTCAGCAGGCATTAAGTTTGACTTTCTAGTTACATCCCATTTATAGAATTTATTTTATAAAAATAAAGGGGGAGTACTCAATCAGCACTCAGCAGTTATCTTCACTGAAAGAATATGTTAAAATGAGTGCCAAAGCTGACACCACACTATCATTAAATAGAAAATTGGATTAGAAATTGCTTTATTCTTTATTGTTCACACATTTTGCACTAATAAAAATCTCACCATGATGTGCCATTTTGCTCTTATGGTAACATGAATAATAAAAAAACAAAAACAAAACAGTTCCATATTTTTAGTAGTAGTGTTATAATTCTTTGTATCAATGTTCATTTGGTAAAGACTACTATAACAACCACTACAATTAAATAGTGCAGTGAATAGTAGTAGTAGTAGTAGTAGAACAACACAGAAGAAGGAAAATAAGGGAAAAGAAATTCTTAATATTGATTTTTCATTTTGGGACATTGTTAAGAATGAACACTGTAAATTATCCAGACTTTCACTTTGCCTGACTAATTTGTGATAGCGAAGCACTTCCTTGGTGGAGGGTGAGGGAGGGGAATGGGGAAGGAAGAGAGTAGGGAAGAGCATAGAGATGAGGTGGACTAATTTACCACATTGAAGCCAAGTCAGAGATTCTCACACATCCACACACATTCTCTGTGTGCCCTGAATACCAACATATGCATATACCCAATCTGCATAGATATATATAAAGTGTGTTCAAAAATTATCCAGACTGAAACTATTTATTTACCAAGAGAGAAATGAACAATTAAGAAAACATTAATCTTCTTTAAAATAGTCCCATTCAATAAACTAATTCCAGTAAGATTTCCATTGGATGAAGCTCCTCTGAAATTCCTGGTATGAAACTGCACCATCATATTTCTTTTACTGTCTTCCACAACCTTAAGTCTTACCCTTGAAATAAATTTTCCCATCAGGAAACAAAAAAAAGTTGAACAAAGCTAGGCCTGGTGAACGTGAAGGATGATGCACTTGCACAATCCTGTGTTTCACCAAAAGTTCCTATTCAAAAGGTACAGATAGTGGCTTTTTAATTTATTTTAAAACTGGCACTGACTCATCTAGATGTTTAGACACCATCACTTTTATAAGTTTTTCAGTTGTGCACACATCTTTTAAATTTTTAAGCTTCAGTCTTGATATTTTTTGCCACATTCATTCACATACAGACACACACAAAATGTATCATACACATATCCCCTCTAACCAAGCCCATTGAAATGTAAACCTTTCATTAATTTTCCCCTCTATCCACAACCCAACACCACTCAAACAAACTGTATTAAATTTTACAGAATGAGTTTTCCTTTATAATTATTAAAAAAAAAAAAAGAAAAAACTTTTAAAATCCTTATTTTCTATTGTCATTTCTTGCCGATTAATCTGTTCAAGCCACTCTCCTATTCTCTCCCAACTCCTCACCATTCTAATAAGCACTGGTTAAGATTTTCTTTTATCTAAACAAGATTATTAAATGCTTTATCTCCACATCTTTTTTTTGTTGTTTTTTCATTGTTTTATTTTTTTTTCTTCTTTTTCACATAAAATATTTCAAAATTATGTTTCCAACTTTATATATTAACAAAAAGAATGCATTCTGGTAATTTCTTCTTCAGGCCACTATTATTGTGTGTGTGTGTGTGTGTGTGTATTTTTTGACAGGAAGTTTTAATTCAAAGATGATGCTAGGAGAATTCAATCTCAGAAAATTAGGTCAAATAAAGTTCAGTAATAGAAATAATAAATTTTATTAAGACTATAAGTACCCTTCTACCTTTCTTTTTATATTTGAAGGAGCTTTTATTAAACCTAGCTTAGATTTAAAACAAAGCCACACAATGCAACTAGTGAGGATTGAACTCACTATTCAGTAGAATTTGGTTATTCACTAAACTTTATTTAGTTGTGGTACAAAGATGGGTGTGTATGGGGTAACTCACTGGCTATAGTTTTTAAGTCTAGCTTGTTAAACATATACACACAGTGTCTTAATTTTTTGCGAGGAGATGGGGGGAGCATTCCTATAACCAAATGTAGAAATCAAATTTTCTAATTGCCTTCAAACCTATTTGAACACACTTGGATTTGTTATTTAAAAGAAAAAAAATAATATAACACTTTTTAACAGACCTGCTACTTTTCAATCAACGAAGAAAACAAAGAATATGCTTAAAAAATAACATAAAATAATGACTTCTAAAATAAACTCACTTCATATTCTGCAACTTGAAATGTATTTGGAAAGATTTTCAAGGTATATTTTACAATGGGGATATACCCACTGAGATACCAAAGCCTCAAACATTTGCAAACTTTTTTTTCAAGAGATCTGCATACAAGATTATATTAAGAGTCTCAGAAAGAATGTATACTTTTCTTTGTTATCATTAAACATCCTTTTTTTTTTTTCTTTTTTTGCTTATAGGATCATTTTATCAATGATTCTTAGTTCTTTAGGGCTTTATATTCTACATTCTCTTTTGTAGTATATTATCTCATAGAACATTTACTTTAATCAGCATTGGGGCTTAGCAGAAACAAATCTATTGCTCACTATAAATATTTTAGATCTCTTCGTCCATTCAATCCCTATCAATATTTTAAAAAAAGAAAAAAGAAAAAAAAAAAAAAAAGAATCATGATTAATCTTAGTAAAAAGAGAAAAAGAACCATAAAAAAAGATTCAAATTCCACTTGAAATGGAAGCTTTTCAAATACTAACTCCTTACAGAACTAATGATTCCCAAAATAAATAAAACTAAGTTAAAAAACAAAAAACAAACACTTATTAGATTTGATGTAAGAAATGAATTCACCTTTTATAAGAGATATTTAATGCTAATGCATTATGGGAAGATATTTATTTCTAATGTATCTTTGATTTTCTTTTTAGCACAAAATCAAAAATTATTCACCAAAAAACCTTTTTAAGTAAATATAAGAAAAATATACATCAAAAAAATTTTTCTCTGATGCTTGTATACTTGGTGAATGTGAAGTTTTAGTAAACGAGTCAGGCTTTGGTCTGTTTACTAAAACTTTTCTCATTCTCAATGATGTTTGCATTAGAAAAATAAGGGCTAAAAAAGAGTTTAGCTTCAGTTTACCCTTTTTGTGCTTTTAATCTGGACTATATCAGAACAAAGAGAGTATAGGTGGCATTTTGATCACATATAATTAAATATTTACTGTGGGGAGGGGTGTCCTTGTGATGTAGTGGTTAAAGTGATGGACTAAGGAATCATAGTAAGCAAGTTCAAACTCCAGTCGTGTTATTACATTCACTTTCAAGCAAATACCTTGGGAAAGGTATGAACTCTCTTATCCTCACAAGTATGGATTAAATAGTATCACTACTGTTTTTCTAGAAGGATGGCTTTGGTATTAAATACCCTACAAAGGTTGATATGCCATTAAACAAAGAAACCAAACCAAACCAAACCAAATATTTACTGCTCTTAGACAAGTCTAAGTACAAAGACAAGGTTAATAAAATCTGAACTCACACAAATAACCAATCAACCAAATTAGCTTTTTTAACCCTAACTTTAGTCTGGTACAAGGCCTAAAGAGTGGAGGTATTAAAAGATACTGTATTGTACCAATCTTCCAAGTGGTCAAGGCATGTCTGTATTTAAAATCCTGGCCTTTATCTTAAGTTGGAACACTGATCTCTAGAAAATACACAACTATCTCAGCCACCAAACAAACATAAAAAAATATTCACTAGACTTTCTGAAATACCTGGTGAGGATTGAATCCATGATAGTAGCAAAGGTTTCTAACCGGTGCTCTTTGACAGGTAAACTTTATATCATTATAATTCGGTGACTAAACATTCAACCCTTTGAACCTGAATGGCTGGTATTTATACCTCAGACTAGAAACACATAGACCGGTGCTTTCAGCTGTGGTTTCCTTACTTCTCCATTGTTATTGCAAGTAAAATGTTGCAATTTTATATTTTACATATAATTTCATTATTTTTTTAAATAATTTTCAATTGTCTATAGAATGTTTAAACATATTGCTTAACAGTCTGTAAAGTAGTTAAATAACAGATTACAATATTTGACATTTTCAGCTATTTTCAAGTTAGGAGCCCCCCAGGGTGGAGAGACCTAGGCTTATGGGAGGCTAAGGATCAAACAGTAATACACAAACAAATTTAGTTTAATATCATTACTTCTAACAAGCTACAGATTACATAAAAACTAACATAACCTTTGATATATTTTTGTTTACATATCATAAGGAAAGCTATTTTTCTGACTATGGTAATTTCAATTGATGAGATCTGCTTTATAAGACCATGGATCTGGGCAAGATTGCATGGAAGACTTGTAGTTGCCCATACAGCAAGTCTCTCCTTTTTACACCTCTAATATTAGCCTTTGTTTTTTTTTCGGAGTTGATATGGGTGACATAAGAGGTGACAGTGAAATATCACAGATCTTGTTCTATGAGGGATTAACATTATAAATATTCAATATAAATAGTTTTTCAGAAATATTGATATCATTTCATAATCTAATAACTTGACTAATTCTTGATCACATGATCTCAAATTTTAGCAACATGTGTAGAAACAACTAAAAATTCTGTTTTCTATAGTTGTATTTTCCTTGAAATAGAAATGCCATTTATCGAAAAAGAAAAGGTGTTTAAACATTAAATATAAAATTTTAAGTTGTTTCTACATAAGCTATTAAAATCTGAGATCATTTGAATAAGAATTGGTCAAATTATTTGATTAGAAAATCACATCAGTTTTTCTGAAAACACCCTGTACATTTCAAATGACATCAAATTGTTTGAAACACCCTGTATAAAAAGGGGAATTTTGAACCCCAAGGGTAAAAAAGTGAAATCTTAATATAATACTAACTGGGAAGAGGTTGTCATCTATATAGAGGGTTAAAGGTTGGTTGGTTGTTTAGGTTTTATGGCATATCAACCTTTGTAGATTATTTAATACCAAATCCATTTTTATTCAAATAACCAGTTCTATTTCAAACAATTCAGTTTAGCATGAGTACACAGTTTAATTGTCAAAAATATTTCTATTTCAAACTATTCAGTTTAATCAAACAGTTCTAATTTACACAATTCAGTTTAGTGTAAGTACAGTTTCAATGTCAAAAACAGTTCTATATCAAACAATTCAGTTTAATATCAAAACAGTTCTATTTCAAGTTATTAAGTTTAGCATAAGTATGTAGATTAGTTCTATTTAACCTATAGATAGGGCCCTATCAGCTGCTACCATTCCAGACCAGAGTGGACCTCGGAGTGATGGCAATGAAGGGGTGCTCTACATTCCCCAAAGTTCCAGCATTACTGGAACCTCATCATCAGAGTGGTGTAATGGTTAAAGTGATGGACTGCGGAATTGTAGTAAGCGAGTTCGTACTCCAGTCACACTATTACGTTCACTTTCGGAAAAATACCCTTGGGAAAGGTATAAACCCCGTTATCCTCCCAGCTATGGGTTAAATAGTACCGCTACTGTTCTTCTAGGAGAATGGCTTTGGCATTAAATCACCTAAGAGTTGATATGCCATTAAACAAAGAAACCAAACCAAACCAATCGCCATCAGATTGTTTAGTGTCATATCCAGAACACTCGTTGGTGAGGGTGGGGAAGGGGGTGATCTTACCCCCTTTGCAGAAGTACAGCCCCACTGACTGGCCAAAGAGGGTCAAAGGGTTTGATGTAGAGCTACCAAATTTTGCAAACATACTTTATTGGACTCAGATTTTAGAGGGGAAAAATCATTCCCCATTCAGAATACAAACATTAATTAGGAAGCTATATAGTTAATTGTACAGAATTTCAATTTCCACACTCCAAAAAGTAAACATTAAACAAGTTTTTTCTTAATAAAAAGTATTCATATTCAAATATTACTACTTAGGTTTAGAGGTAGTTATTTAGTCTGGAGATATAAAATAATTATATAGTATCAATTTGGACAAAAGATAAAAATGTTTAAATCGATAAATGTCACTCGCTTTCAATTCTAAAAAATTCTGTACAAAACTGATAATGTTTCAGAATAATATTAACTCTATAATATAAAAATATAGTTGATAAATCTCTTTTCTGTTATAGGAATTCATCTTTTATAATTCCAATTAACATTTGTAACCATTTGATATAAATTTCTGATTGCCAACAATTTGCAGTCCAAGTCTTGACCTCTTACCCAGTAAGTTGAATTAAATGTTTTATTTAATATGAATAGTCAATATTATATAAAATATCAACTATTCATATAAAATAAAACATACATATGTTTTATTTAATAATAGGTAATCTCAGTAGCATGAAGATTTTGCAAATTTTCCAAGTTCTTCATTATAGTAATTGCCCAGTTGGTTGGGGATGTAGAATACACTGATTGCACCTCTGCAGAGGGGTAAGACCCCCCCCCAATGAGTGTCCTGGATATGACACTAAACAGTCTGATAGTGAGGTCCCAGTAATGCTGGGGCCTTGGGGAATACGGAGCACTCCTTCATTGCCATTGCTCTCAGGTCCACTCTGGCCTGGTGTGGTAGCACCTGATAGGGCTCTATCTATGGGTTAAATAGAACGGCATACTTATGCTAAACTGAATTGTTTGATTAAACTGAATAGCTTGAAATAGAAATGTTTTGACAATTAAACCGTACTTACATTTAAACTGCATGCTTATGCTAAACTGAATTATTTCAAATAGAACTGTTTTTTGACATTGAAACTATTTAGACTAAACTGAACAGTTTGACATGTAACTGTGTGTAAACAAAATCTGTACTTATACTAAATTGAATTAGCTGAATTAGAACTGAATAGTTAAAAAAAAATGTTTTTCACAATCAAACTGTACTTACATTTAAACTGCGTGCTTATTTTAAATTGAGCTGTTTTTGTCATTGAAACTGAACTTTCACTAAACTGAATTGTTACATGTAACTGCTTGAATAGTTTAAAATAGAAATGTTTTTGACAATTAAACTATGTACTCATGCTAAACTGAATTGTTTGAAATGGAACTTGTTATTCACATAAAAATGGATTGGGCGTTAAATAACCTACAAAGGTTGATATGCCATAAAACCCAACAAACAAATCAAACCGAACTTACATTTAAACTGCGTGCTTATGCTAAACTGAATTGCTTGAAATGAAACTGTTTTTCTTTTACAGTAAAACTGTACTTACACTAAACTGAATTGTTATATATAACTGTTTTGACAAAAATAAATAAAAATAGATTGGGTGTTAAATAACCTATAAAGGTTGATATGCCATAAAATCCAACCAACCAACTATTATAGTAACAATATTTGTAACTAATCAGTATAAATTTTACACAAGTATTGTAAAATAGATATTCTTAAAAAAAAAATAAAAAAATAGAATAAGGAGTTTTTGACATGTGCTTGTTGTTATCTAGCCTTGTTTTCCAACCCAAGTCAGTGAAGACAGGTACTTTATCAAGTATGTAAATAAGAATTTTGTTCTCAGAATGAAGTTTTTTCCTCCAAATTTTAAAACCAATGACTTAAGCACTCACTCACACACACACACATATATATATATATATATATATATATATATATTGAGAGAGAGAGAGAGAGAGAGAGAAGGAGAGAGATAATAATAGCAAGGGCATCTGGATGCAAAGAAAATATCTTCTCTAAGGCTAAATACAAACCAGTGTATAAATTCACAAAGGAAATAAAATTTCAGTTCTGATGATTTTATTTTTGTCCAGTTTTTTTTTTTTGCACTCAGCCATACAGAGAATAGTTGTGGAGGGTGGGGTCTGTGACAGAGTGAAAAAGAATTTGATGAGAGAGAGAGAGAGAGAGAGAGAGAGAGAGAGAAATTTAGTGAACAGGCAAACGATAGAGAAAAACGAGAAAACAGCTGGATTGAATGAGACTGAAAAATATCCAAGGACTTGGAAGGAAAAATGTCCGAGGACTTGGAAGGAAAATCAAAACACAACTGACATGGGAAAATGATCGATGATGAAAGGCAGGCAGCAGAAGATGAAGATAGAAACATGAACTGATCATGTTAATAAAAATTCTTACAACCAATTTTGAGGGAGGAGGTAGAGGGGGAGATTGGTGGTGCAGAAGAGGTAAGTGAGGTGGGAGGGGCTTCTCATATAAAATGGTGGGGAAAGCAGCAATGGGGAGAGAAAGACAATGTTGTTGATGAATAATATTGATTCTTTTTCTCTTTTCTGCCACTGCATAGTTTTCTTCTTAAGTTTTGTTCATTTAAAATTTAAAGAAATGGAGAAGAAAAAAAAAATGTAAAAAGAGAAGAAAAAAAAAAAGAAAAATTTTTTTTTTTTTTCTCTTCTTTCCTCCAGATATGAAATTGAATTAGTCGATTACAACTGACAACTAAGTCTGATACCAAGATGCATTCCTCTGAACTGATCAAGAATAGAAGTTGTGAGAGAAAGACAGAAACAGAAAATAAAAAAAGATTCCTGTTTTTACCAACAGATTTTGGAAAAAGCAAAATACACACAAGATTTTTCTATTTTGAATATCTTGAGAATCATTTGTGTGACCTTGATTTAACTTAGCAACCAATCAGATAGAACCTAACTGTGCATATGAGAACATACACTCTCCCATATAGTTACTCATTCAGCAGTAAAACGGTATAAACTCCTTTATTTCCCCTAGCTATGGGTTAAATAGTATTACTGCTATTCTTCTACAAAAATGTCTTTGGCATTAAATAACCCATGCCATTAAACAACAAAATTGAATTGAACTGAAATACCAATGAGTAAACTTTTGTATTGTATGAGATATATATATATATATATATATATATATATATATATATATATATATATCTGACAGAATAGACAGAGACAATGGTGCTTGGTGAGCGTCAGAGTTCTTGAACTGATGATCACATAAGTTAGAAACTGACAGTCCCCAAGTGCCTTGACTCTATCAACACAATCCTATATATATATATATATATATATATATATATAATAGAAATATGTGGAAAGTTGGATAAATTAAACACTTAACTCAAATTTAGATGTGTGAATTTTCGTTCATCTTTATTTCATCTCAAACTTCTTCAGACAGAGACTGTTTTCAGAGGTTTTCTATCTAAAAGCATATGAGGAGATACTTTTGACTTTAAATCCTCCCCAGCTTTCCTGCCACAACTATGCCCTAAAATCCAACATCTTACATTTCTCCTCACATGCTTTTAAATAGAAAAACTTAGAAAATGGTCTCTGAAGAAGTTTGAGATAAAATAAAGCTGAATGAAATATCACACATCTAAATTTGGGTTAAGTGTTTGATTTATCCAACTTTCCAATTATTTCTATCATTTCAATATATATATATATATATATATATATATATATATGTATGGTCTATTACTAATTTTGAGTACTTTCCTTATAAGTATAGTAAACTACATAAATAAATCTATAATAGCCAAATGATGGTTTGTTGATTTCTTATTTTATATGAAAATCTGTTCTGTAAGAAATTTATTTAGTATCATACATTGAGCTCTCCTGGAGATTTATAAGAATCCTCTTATATATTCTCAAATAGAATCATCCCCAAATTATCTTGGGATATCTCATATATATATATATATATAGGTGTTCTTCAATCCAGTAAATCAGGAGCAGAGAACAATTCCGTCAGGACAATTAAATTATTCAAATTCGAATATTTAAATATTCCTGGTAAAGAGCTCAATGTAAATAATATCACAGAGCAATTTTTTTTTCTTGAAAGTATGTGTGTGTGTGTGTTATTAAAGTTCATGGACAAGGGGTGCTTTAATAGTTTTTGAAATTGAATAATTTCTACACAAATTAAAAATTGTACTCTGTATGAAGATAAGAAAAATCCTGCCAAAATAGTGTATATGTGTGCATTAAGAAAAATGGATATAAATTTATAATTATCTAAATAAAAAGAATTGGTGGAGTAACTACTTTAAAAATCTTTTTAAATATGTGTTAGAATTCTTTGAGAAATAGAATTAAGAAACAACTTAGCAGAAAATCCCAAAGAATCCTATCACTTTTTCTTTTTTCAAAAAGTGAACTACCAAGTTTCTATTTTTAGATTTTTTCCTCTGTATTTTCCAGTGTTAATGGAAGGAATTTTTATTGATTAAAGAGAGAGAGACAAAACAAATAAAAACCATAGGGTAGGGGTGGGAGAAGATTTGACAAGAAATGATCACTAACCACTTCATCCAATGATTCAATAAATCTGGGTTGTAAAATCAAGAGGAACAGAGAATAATCCATGATAAAGAAAGGAAATTAACTATTTTATCTATTTGTCAGTTGGATACTTCAGTTCATTGAATAGAAATGTGAAACATAATGGAGAGAGAGAGAGAGAAAATCAATAAAGAGAAGACTAATTGATAAAATAGAAGGGACACACAAACACAAATATCGTGGCATAATGGTTAGCATGATATTCTTGCAAATCAACTACTATGGAGTACTGAGTTCACTCCTCACAAAGTGCCCTACATTTGTGGCCTTGCGCCGAATACAATCTATGCTCAGTAAATAGCTCTCTCTCATATATATATATATATATGAGCGAGAGAGAGAAATTGAGATGATAAATAGAAAGTCAAAAGATTATATCTATACCCAGAAGACGGAAAAAGAGAGTGAGAAAAATAAAGAGACAAGCAAAAGAGGGAAAAAGACTGCTAGATGAGAGAGAGAGAGAGGTTACAATAATGGTAATTAAAAAGTTAAATAAAAAGATGGTGCAACAGATTAAGAGAGAAAACAAGAGAGATGATACAAATAAAGAAAAGGAAACAGAAAGTAAGAAACATTAAATGAGAAAGGAAACGAGTCAGAATATCTAGATCCATAAACAGACTACAACAAGCAGATCAAAATGAATCAAGGCAGAATAGAAAATGGGCAGGTAAAGGCAGAAGATTTATAAAAATAAAATATTGCAATAATAAAATCAATTGCTAAAAAAGAAAGATAAACAATGTTGTTTTTACTTTCTATTAACGTGCAAAAAAAAAAAAGAAAAAAAAAAGAAAAAAAAAAAAAAAAAAGATTTTTTTCCACCCACCACAACTAGATGAGCAAACTAGATGACACACAAAAAACAAGTCAGTAGTTCAGTTTCATTAAATCCAGCAGAAAAATGTGTGGTAATCAATATCTTTGAGGGCAAGAAATTTTAATCTTTTGTCAGTTCATTTCAATTCTTCATTCTAGATTTTTTAATTAATGAAACAGGCTCATTTTAAGATTAAACTTTAGTAAATTCTATCATTGTGTTTAAAAAAAAATGATCCATAACCCCTTATCCTAAATTCCTGGTATTAATTATGTTTACAGTAGTTTTGGAATGATCACATATACATCAGCTTATGAGGTGGGGTGGTGAGAGTTTGGTCAAAAAGGATGAATTTAAATTTAGAATATATCTTACTGCCAACTGTTGGTAGACATTGTACTCATGGATAAAATACTACATTTGCCAACATTTGTAATGTTATGAAGTACAACCAGCTAGATGATTTCTTCCACATGCCAGAAGACCTGATCCAAGTGTCAATATAACCTGTTGATGCTGGGGTGGGGAGAAAGGATCTATTCATCTCAATTTTAATATGATTCACAAGAGGACTACTTATTAAGAGATGTTAAAAAAGTAGATGTTAGGGTAATTTGTTTTTATGGTCAAATTAACCAAAACTTTTGGGTAGCATCTTAGAGATAATTCTTGATTATGTCAGGTAATAAATAGTTATGAACCAGTGTGTTAACAGAGACATGTCACCACACCCATGGCCTGGGTCAAACATGGGGTGTGTCAGGTTATATTTACTGTCATATTAACTTTTGGCAAAGCACCAGAGATGGAGAATTTAAGGTTTTGAAGTTTTTTTTCTTCTATTTCTAACATTTTGAAAAATGTTGGCATATTCTGATAAAACTTAAATATACTTTAAAAAATAACTAGATAAAGGTGATCACAAACATTTTTAAGAGCTAAAATTTTATGAGATATATTTCATAGATGTTACTGGGTATGTAAGATACCTCAGAGAACAATTGTTTTTAATGGTGTAAAAAGCAGAGGTACTTTCTTATAAGATAAAAAAATTAAAAATAAAATTAAAAAAACTTCCTCATATAAGTAGCATAAAGTCCTTCTGTAAGCAAGTATCTCACCTGGGTTATTTTTACATTGTGAACATGCCCTGCAGAAATGGGTGTGTCTTTTAGACACCATCAAATAAAGTAAATATTTTTGACAGAGGTGAATCAGTACAATTTTATATTACATCTATTCTCATGCACATATAAAGTCTAATTTTTCATCATTTCAATTCTTTTTGTTTTCACTGGAATCTAATTTGTATTTTTCTTCCTGATCTTTTTAGAAAGAGTTGCAAAAATATGCACAACCTAAAAATCTGTTAGGGAGGAGATCAGAGAGAAACATCTGAGGCAGGAAAGAAAACTTACACCCCTTAAAGGAGGGATAAGTGTATCTGTTCCTTTCTTCTCATTTTTAAGTAGCTCCCATTAATTGAGTGACCTTTGTCCATTATATTACAAATTAGTCCTGTGTCTATTTTAATTTGATACTATTTCTTTTTTTTTTTTTTTTTAAATAGAATAAACTTATAGTTTATGAGTATTTTACAAGTGGAATTATCAAATTGTCATTCATGTTTATATTAATGAATATAGACAATTTGGAACTGTGATTTCTACTTGTATATGTCAAATGCCTAAAAAAATAAAAAGAAGAAATCTAAAACTGAAGATCTTTTTTAGTCCAAGAATTGGAATTTGAAATGTATTTAACAGCTGAGAAATATATTAAGCCGAGTAAGGAATTTCCCTTGTCTGTCAGGCATGACATCATAATGAAAAAATGACAAAGCAGATTTTGTTAAATAAAAATCTATTCTACAAGAGCTTTGGGAAATTTTCTTCCCAATCATGTACATTTTTCTAGAGATTTTTAGACTAATGCTTTTAAATCGCATTTCAAATAGAAAGTTAACTAAAATTATTCCAAATAAAATTCAATTAATATAAATTAAAAATGAATAATTCCTCAAACATCGTCTATTTTGACAACAGTCTTTCATTAATACAAGTTTGTGCTAAGATGATAGACCAAAAAAGTCTTTCATTTTATCAAGTATGATGATTATGTTCTATAAGGTAATAAGTAAAGTTGGCGACCTTAGTCGAGGGTGACCCAAAGGCTCCCTTTTCAATAGCTACTACACCTCAGTGTAGGGGAGGGTGCTACTCCATTCTTTGGATTGCTCCACTTTACCCTTGATCCTTATCTTATGCTGAGTGTTAAGCAAGGCAGAATCAAGTTATATTTTTTGAGTCTTTGGTATGACTCAACCTGGGACTGAACCCTGGTCTACTGAACCATTGGTGAACACTCTACTCATTAAGCCAATAATGATTTGTAATCAAGACATTTCATTTCTCTCAGATATAAAAGGTCAACAAAAAAATTGTTGTCTCTTCAAAGAGTAGTCCATTCTAGGATTTTAAAAACTTGTTTCCCGGATAAATTTGGATGGAAAAAATGCTTGTTTCTTAGATTAATATAGACTTTCATGCCCAGGGATAACTAATTTTATTTACCTCCTGTACAAATGAGGTCTTTCTAATTAATTTTTCTCCAAAAAATTGTGTAGACACTCCTTTTTTTGTAAAGGGGAGAGAAGTACTCCTATGGATGCCAATTATATATTCTTGATCAATTTTAAGCCCAAATTTCCAGGCACCTCTGGAGTGGCCTGTCTACCTCACTCACTCACCAAATACCTTTAAAATACCCCTTGAGGTCAAATGAGTTCACATGCCCAAATTTAATTAAAAAAAAAAAAAAAATGGCCCATTAGCATAGGAATCCATAGATTTAGAAGAAAGCAAACGAAGAAAATTAAATCTTAGATATGTTTAATAAAACATCATTTATATCTGCATGCATGTACTCTCCCACATGTGAGGAGCACCTCAATCACATTATAAATCAGTCTAGTCGCATTTCTTTTACAAAAGAAAGCAATTTCAAACACTTTTTTCTTTTTTTCTCCCTTTTAGAATATCTGAACAGATACAAGAGGAGTAAGGAAAAAGAAAATCACCAATTTTCTGCATGAGTAAAATACAAAGAGTCTAATACTAAACCACAAACATACTGCAAACTAAAAATACCTTGCAGTACCGATAATTGCAGACATCAGGGAATATCCTGACCTTCTCCTCTTCAGGTTAATCTAACACCAAGGCTATCCATTTATGGACGTCTCAAATCATGAGTAAGGTGTTCTGAGATCGACACATTATTCACTACTTTTTGTATGAATAGTTAAGGTTTAAAGTTGCTCACACCTGGACCTTGATCCAAGAATCAGGTGAGATAATTTTTTCAGCACATCTACAATAGGAAGATGAAAGAATTCTTTTGTTTTCACAAGAATATGAATATTCACCAAGTAATTTTGAAATTGACTTCTTGACATAGGCTTATTTTAACAGATTTGGGTCTCCACTTTAAAAAAAAAATTGACAAGCATTCAAGATTGGAAGAAGAAATACAAACTAACCAATCTATACAAGGTTAATGATGTATGATGGATGCTCATACTTAGTTATTAGCAGGTTTCTTTCTTTACTTAATGGCATATCAACTCTTTTTAGGTTATTTAATGCCAAAGCCATTCTCCTAGAAGAACTGTAGTGGTACTATTTAACCCATAGCGGGGAGGGTAAGGGGGTTCATACCTTTCCCAAGGGTATTTGCCAGAAAGTGAATGTAATAGTGCGACTGGATTATGAACTCATGTACTATGATTCCGCAGTCCATCGTTTTAACCATTACACCACGAGGACACCCCCCCAGTTATTAGCAGGATTTTGATCTAACAATTGATTCTAACATGTCAATCTATTTAGAATTATTTTATGCCCAGAGCTTAAGGAATTGCATGCATCATATTTAAATTTTTGGTGTATTTTAAGTCTTTGCACATGGTTGGTACTACCACTCCAGGTCAGAGTGGACCTAGGAGTAATGACAATGAAGGGGTACTGCTTACTCCCCAGATCAGATGCAGTTTATACCTAAGGCACCTCCCCATTTTTTTTGGCAGGTGAGGGGTCTTACCTCTCTGCAGGGGATACAGTCAGCAAATTCTAAGCCCTGCTGACAGGGCAAGATTTTGAAATAAATATTTTTTAATTTCAAATAATTTTTTTTTCAACTTATATAGTCTTATTAATGTAGTCTTTCAAGAAATATCCAAAAATTATGCAAATTGATTTACCCTATTTGATTAAATATTCAAAAGGGCTACCAAAAGATATTAAATTCTAGCTTTGGAATTGTAACTTCCTCTTAGGTGTAAAAGTGTATTTCATTTATTGAAAACTTGCACATGATTAACACACTAATATTACACATGGATTATTTGCCAAGGCTTTCCCCATACCCAATCCCTCAAGATCTGTTAGCAATAGGGAATAATAGGCCTTAACTTGTTATACTATCCCATGACCTATTGGTAGGCATTTTGAATTCAGAGTTACCTTTCCCCTTAATTGGTTGTCTTGTCAAGACTAGAGGGCTCAGTTTGCTCTATTTTACCTGTAGTCTAGAGTGTTAGCACTAGGTAGGGTCCTATTGATTGGTCAAATATAACTGTTTGACATTTAAACAGTGTGCAAACAAATGCTTAATTGAATTGTTAAAAACAGAACTGTTTGATCATTCAACTGTGTGTAAAGAAATAACTGATGTTTAATTGAATTGTTAGTGATACATAGCAATACTTGGAACCATTTAACTTTGTGTAAACAAATGAGTATGTTGAATTGAATAACTAGTGTTGAATAGCAATGCTTGTAACCATTTCACAGTGATCAAACAAATGATTAATATTGAATAGAATTATGAATGTTAGATAGCAATAATTGAAACCATTTAACTATATAGAAACAACAGCAATACTAGAGTGCAAACAAATTAGTTCTTACTCATTTAAAATTGAAATTGCCAACAAACTATCTACTTACAAATCATATTTATATCCATTTAAATATGTACAAACAAATGACAGTTACATTGTTACTGCTACTTAGCAATATTTGAAATTATCTAACTGGTGCTAACAAATGATAAATAGTAAATATAAATCTTCATGTTTAATAGAAATAATTGAAACCATTTAACTGTGTACAAAAGAATGAGCTCAGGTTCATGCAAAAATGTATCTATAAAATGAGTTTACAAATTATATTTACTACATATGTAAAAACAGGATTTGGTATTAAATAACCAACAATGGTTGATATGCCATAAAACCTAACTAAATCAATCAAAGGCATTAATACAAAGTAAACAGTCTCAGAATTTAAACTTCTCTTGCTGATTCTATTCTTTGTGATAATAACTTAGGTCATTTATACATCTATAAGATTAAAATTACACAAGTTAATTTCCGAGGGTGGAAGAATTGATTTTACTAGAAAGGCTCACAAACAACAAAAAACAAACTTGCCCCTTAATGAATATATATCCATGACTAGAAGGTTAAGTACTCTATATATCTTTATAATATTAGTTGAAACAAAACAATAGCTGAGGTTGTAATGACCATGAGATGAAGAAAAAAGGAAGGGATGATAAAATGAGTTCAGTATGGATTGTAGAATATTGATGATTTCTGTACTCATGTCCAGTAAAAGAAGTCAAAAATCCACTGTATACAAACATGCATCTCCAGATATGAAAACAATGATCCAAATTGAATTCAGAAAAATAAATTGAATTGAGATAAGAGAATTCAAATCCTGAGTGTAGTAATTAGACAAAAATCTGTTAGTAGATTTTTTCAACTGAAATATTAATTTCATCTTTACAAGTGATTAATTAAGGAGGAGTATTATTCAGAGTTATTCTTCTCAAGTGGCTTCATAGTTTGTTTTTTTTTTCACTCGTCAATATTTGTAGGATTTTCTATAAATATGAAAAAAAAAAAAAATTTTTTAAATCTTTGAATTTCTCTAATTTCAAAGAGATGATTATAATCCCCAATAATAGTAATAAAAATGAATTTTTAAAAAAATGGTAATAATTGAACTTTTGCAAGAGAAATAATTACTGAAATTCCAGTTTGTTCTGAGAAATAAATGAGAAAGGATTTTTTTATTGAAATTTCTATTAAACAAAAAAAAAAAAAAATGTTTTTAACACCAGAAAACTAAGTGACAAAGTTTTTATTAATGCTGTTGAGGAGGGAAAATTTCTTCAATTTTTTCAGCAAAACATCAAGAGTAAAGGGGGAGAGGGAGGGAGAGATTTTTTTGTTATATCCCTCAATTTTTTTTTAAACAATAAAGAATTTTTTAGAATGTTTCTCCATTTTGTTTCATTAAATTGAGAAAGGAGGCAGAATTAACACCTTAATTCAAGTAAAAAAATTTTTTTTAAAATCTTTTAATTAAAATAAAATAAAATACCCCCCCCAAATCAGGTTTTTATTTCTGTATCCTTTCAGTTTATTTACTGAATTTTACAAAATAAAAAAATCTCATGTAATTTAAATTTTTCATCAAAAAGTTAAAAAACATTTTTTTTCAGGCAATGAAGAAAAGGTTGAGAAGTTGCTTGAATATATAGGGAACAAATACGCATGTGAATCTAAAAATGTTGTCTCTTATTGAAGTCATTAAATCAATAACTACCAATTTCTGATTACCAATAAATTTTTAGCCATCAATGAAATCAACAGAAAAAAAATCAAACAAAAAACAGAAATCTTCTTTTTCACATAAAGGGTATCTATATTTGATATAACTTGGGTATAAAATATGTAAAAGTAAGTAAAGTTGGCGACTAGTCGAGGGTGACCTGAAGGCTCCCTTTTCAATAGCTACTACACCCAGGTGTAGGGGAAGGTGCTACTCCTTTCCCTGGATTGCTCCACTTTACCCTTGATATATACCTTATATTGCTGAGTTTTATGCAAGGAGGTATCAAGTACCATTTTTAAAGTCTTTGGTATGACGTGACCTGTGACCCAGGTCTCCTGGACCATTGGCAAACACTCTACCCACTAGGCCAATGAGCCAGTATTAAAGGTACTATGAGTTTAATTTCCAGAATTTAAAAATACCGATTTGGAGCTGCTAAATTTCCAATGGAAACAAATGGCCTATCTTTTAAGCATTTAGTATTAAAAAAGAGGGTGTTGAAAAGTTTTTTTGTCTAACCAAAATACACTTGTCAAAGTGTTTCTTAACTCAAGTTTCTTTAACCCTAAAAAAAAAAAAAAAAAATTTGATCATCGGTTTTTGGTTGGGCCAAGAACATTACAGCACCCCTCATATTATTAGTAAATAAATAGAAATCATAAACAAATCCATTAAGAAAAAAATAACTTGACTCACAGACCAATTATTGTATTACCATCTTTGGCAGGAAATCAAATTAGTGACCGAGTTCAAACCTGGACATGGCTGATTACACTAATGCCTTGGAAAAGGTATAACTCCATCTCTTCTACCCCAGTTGTGAGTAAATAGTCAGACAGACTGGGTTCTTTAGCCTTGGTTAGGCAATCAGAAATACTGACATTGTGTCACATCTTGCTTGTGGCAAAGCTGTTGAGTAAATATGTACTATTGTACTAACTTTGTTCCTTACTGAGTGCCTTGAACTTGTATCCTTGTGCTACACTGAGCTAACCTTAGTAAATATCAGTAATAAAAATGTTTTTTGTAGTTCTAAAAAAAATGATAGTTTTGTAGACTATTACAATTGCAATTAATTAAGTCTTGCACTTGAGGTCTTGTGTACCACTAAGCTAAAGTTTGTATTTGAGAAGCAACACAGCATGGAGTAATAATGAATAAACAGATTTACAAAGATCTATACTGCTAAAATGAGTTGGATCTTCATTGAATGTCAAACAACTATAAGCCTGTACTATACTAAGTATATATATATATATATATATATATATATATATAAAGAGATTAGTTTATTTTTAAATTTACTATCTTTTGTCAAAGCAAATGACTTGATAGTGTATTTCAATTGGAAGAAAAGAGAATTTTTTTTTTTTTAACAGAAGCTGAGATGGAATAGTAAGAGTAATGGTTTGTATCATCAGAGAGTCTTAGAGAAAAAAAAAATAACAGTAGGAACGGCAAAGTTTGCAGGGAAAATGCAACACCTGCTGTTTGCAGCCACAATAAATGAATTGCAACCAGGACAATTCAGCAGGGATGAAACGGTAAAAAGAAGAAGAAAACGAAGAAAGCAGCAATGGTGGCAATAAGAACAAAAAAGTTACAATTACAAAAGCCATGCATTCACAGGTGAGAGAGAAGCAGGTGCTTCATTCTATTGTCAGCAACTGCAGGTATCCACCCTTTTGTTGATATCTCATTGAATATTTCCAATATACTCATCTACTTAGGAGGAAAGGGAGGATCTTTCACACCAATGTAAAACAATATAAAAACAAACGAACAAACCCACCCTATAGTTTGTCCCTAAATCTCAGTAAAATATAATATTAACAGGTTTCTTAAGATCCAGTCACTAGAAGGTTAAAAAATTCCTATGTTGGAAAAAGGAGTAGTGGGATGTGTGGTGTCAACTAAAAATTAAAAATGTAGCTAAATCTATACTTCTTGTGTGTATGTGTGTGTGCGTACATGTGAAGAGTGGAGATCTGAAGATCACAGAAAAAGAACATTTCCCAGGAACATCATTTCTGGTATAGATATTGACTTGATTTTAAGTTTTCACAGACTGAAACAGAAATCCTTCCAAGCTGTAGCCATGTCACTATTATTGTAAGATTGCACCATTTAGACTAATGAAAAGTATAGAGAAAAAGTTAGATGGGAACAATACAAAAATACCATGTGCTGTTTTTAACAAATCCTGGAAGCAGCATCCTACAAAACAGCAGTTGTATAGCTATTTACCTCTCATCTTGCAAACCATCCAAGATACTGCTGGAGAAGCAAGGATGACCTAATAAGCAACGTTCTCCTCTGAACTTCTACACATGGACACAGCAGTGTTGGCCAGTCAGCAAAAACTTACATTCATCAGCCACGTAGACACTGAGTGCTGTCTCGAGGACTTACCAATAGGGACAAATGGTGAGAGAATCAAAGGAATCCATGTGGCCAGCATGCCTTGATGATGATGATGATGATGATAAGGTTGGCTTGTTAAATAGAGTATGAGCTCAATTATACTACTCAGAAATCTTATTTTACCAAAGTTTTTCTATGGTACCAGATTGGTGATTAGAAAGCTAATTCTACATAGAACTGAAGCTATCATTTTGACTGGAAACTTTTGGAGACAGGATGTCTTCATTCTAAGAATTCCAATCATTCCATCAGACTTTCCCTTCCATTTCAAATAGACTTCAATTCTTAGTAAGGCTTGGCTTTGCTATGTCCACTGACAAAGATCAAAGCCAATCCCTAAAAGTTGGAGAGCTGAATTTAGAAGATCTACATTTCTCAAATGGCCAGCTGTATGTTGGATGTTCATGAATAAGCATTGAAAAATGGACTTTACATATTTGCAAAAAACAGAAAAAGAAATATAGCAGGACAAAAAAGCCTCTCAGAAACTAATCAAAATTTTTATATCCATATTTCTGTACTTATAGATTTTTGTTAAGTTATATATCAGAATTATTGAATTAAAACCTTTTTTCCCTCCCTCAGGCAACATTTGCTACCTCGGATAGTTTAATATAAATTCTGATTGATAATGCTGACGCTACCTAAAGTTCTTAGTATTTTTATTATGATACAAATAATATAAAAATACATAAACTTAAATAACTGAAAATACTACAAAGAGAGTCAATAAAAAATGTACAGAGTAATGTATTTAGCAATCTCCTCTGCCACAGGCAGGATGTGACACAAAGTCAATTTTAAAGGAAAATAAAGCTGGTTTAAATTCAGAGTTTTCCTTTTCTTAGATTGGTTGCTTTACCATGGTTAAAAAAAACAAATTTGCCCTACTATTTACTCATAGCTGTGGGAGGGGGAGAGAAGAGATGGAATTATGCCTTTCTAAAGACCATTAGCATGAAGTGAAATGTAAACAGCCTCGTCCAGGATTTGAACTTGGATTGCCAATTCCATTCCCTACGATGATAACCTAAAATATATGGAGTAAAGCTAAAATAAAAGTAGTTGGATTTTTAAAAACATAAGTTGGCGACCTTAATCGAGGGTGACCAGAAGGCTCCCTTTTCAATAGCTACTACACTATGGTGTAGGGGAGAGCGCTACTCCATTCCCTGGATTGCTCCACTTTACCCTTGATCCTTACCTTATAATGCTGAGTGTCAACCAAGGCAGCATCAAGTACCATCTTTTGAGTCTTTGGTATGACTCGACCTGGGATTGAACCCCGGTCTACTGGACCATTGGCAAACCCTCTGGTACTTGCATAAGTACAATATAGAAAGTTCCCATTGATTTTCCCAAATTCCTGAGAGTTTAATTTCAACCAAAAATATAATTCCAAACAAAAAAAAAAAAAAAGGAGACATTTGTAAAATAAAAAGTACTGAAATAATTAAAATGCCTTAATTAAATTTATGTTTTAAGAATTCTTCCTTTATTTATTAATATTACTTGTCCCATTATCGTTGCCACATTTGCATATAAAGGCACATAGAGTGTAACAGAATAAATGCACTTGGTTATCCAAGTTCAAATCTTGGATAAGACTGTTTCATTACATGCTGATGTGAAAGACATGAATCCATTCTTTCCCACCCACAAGCTATAGGTAAATAGGGTAGATAGGGTTTTATTAGCCTTGGTACAGTAACTAGTCAAGGAGGAAAACTCTGAATTCAAACCAGCTGTACTCTGCTTAGAAATTTTTAAAAATTGGCCTGGTGTTACATCTTACTTGTGGTGGATTGACTGATTGATTTTAATGACATGTCAACCTGTCTTGGGTTATTTTATGCCTATAGGTTAGGAAAGTGAGTTTGTTATACATTCATATTCACATTTTTTGTGTAGTTGTTTCCTAAGAAGTTTTTTGTACACAGTCCTATTGATTATGAATGATTTTTAAATCTATCTGTCCCATAGATGAGACCCAAACAGGTACTACCACTCCAAATCAGAGTGAACCTGGGAGTAATGGCAATGAAGGAGTACTTGTGGTAGAGGGGTTGGGTAAATTTCATATACTGAATATAAAAACTATAATAGAACAGTGATACTATAAAATTTCATTTGATATTTCTCAATTTATTTGGAAGTTATTTGTAGGTTGTTTTTTCTAAAGGAGAGAGTGACAGACAAGTAACTCTTAAATATATATAATTTTGTTTAATGTATCCTTGATCATTAGGATATGTATATTTCCTTCTATTATCAGTAATACAGCAGTCTTACTTACCTTACATCCTTCGCAGGAATCAACTCCATAGTGGAAGCCCGAAGACTCATCTCCACAGACTTTGCATAGTGGAGCTTTAGATCCATTCTTAGAACTCATCACAGGTCGAGTATTCACAGGAATCTCCCTACAAAAAAAAAAAAAAAAAAAAGAAAAACAAAAAAGAATTCATTAATAAATAAAATTATTTTTGAGGATATGTAAATAGGTAAATGAATAAATGAAATAAAATTCACAAATGATCAAAAGTTTTGTAGGTCATTTTTCAAAACCCCATCAAATACAGTTTTAGTCACCTATTTACTTCAACGTAAAGTGTTTTACATTTTGTTAAAGTATTTTGCTTCCATGAAATGAGGGAAAAAATAAATGAATAAATAATATATATATATATATATATATACACACACACACACCAGTAAAAGTATAGAGTGTGAAATTAATGAGTTTATTTGTTTTCTTTCTTTTTATAACTTGACAAGGTTTGTATAGCCACACAAAGATTGAAAATAATACAAACTTTTGCTGCCCCCCCCCCCTTTTTAACTTAGACAAAAAACCTGCTGGGGTTGACATATATATGCCTAAGGAGATAGTGTTAAGATAGAGAATTTTTTCTCCATGGTCAAGTGTTCTCAGAATATTTGTTTAATGCCTCACATGTATGTATATTTTTTCCAACTATTGTCAAAATATCAAAATTTATGTGTGAATCAAAATCATCATAGCATTGGTAGAAACTGAACTTGTTAAAAAAAAAAACCTTAATCAACATCTTTTTCAAGAGCCTAACCAGATACTAAGATCTCAGTGTCTAAAATTGATGTAGAAATCAAAATTATCATAGCAATTGCTTTTAAAAAAAATTAGTCCACATCAATGAATATTACTCTAGTCTTTTTTAATGATCTTTCCTTTTAGAATCAGGACAGTACATTCATTGATACTAAAATATTGTCTCCCCCCTCCTCATGGTTCTTTTTTTTCTTTTTTCTTTCTTTCTTAATTTAAAAAGCCTTAAGCTCATCAGCTCTCAATTTTTTTTTATACAAGAAAATTCTTCAATATATTTTCAGAATAACATTCCCTTCCTATCTCAAGATAGTCTGACTCAAAGATCTATTGTAAAATTTAGGCTAGTAGAAAAGAAAAAAAAAAAATCAATATTCTAACAGTCTGACTCTGCCAAAATTTGCTTTTGGTTAAGAACCACTACCATAGCTTATCAACTGATCAGTTGGACTTTTTTAAAGTATGGAATATTACTGGACTCACATGTCCACATATTAAAAACAAAAACCATCAATGTTCTAATATATAGACCTAAATCATACTTGGGGTGAGGGAAGATTTTTACGAGTAATTTGAGACATGAAATATTTATTTTTTGCTAAAATTAAGCGATTAACTTTTATACATATATTGGTGATAAAAAAATATATTCACATTGAAATATTAAATTTTCTTGTTCGTTCTTGATATCAAAAAAATGTTTCTTTAAAAAGAGAAGAAAAAACTGGAATGAATAAAAATCATTCTTGTCATCTGGTATGTAGATAAACAGGTTCTAATTCAAATCTTGGCTTTCTCCAGTTCTGTTTTTTAAAATGGTGTTCGTAGCCTGTGGCTATTAGTATGTATTTGCAATTTTACTTTGGCTGATGTATAACCTCTATAATTAATTTCATTCATACACTTTATCATTTCCTTTGACGAATTCAAATAGTCTTCTGTTTTTACCATTAACTAGCAAGGTGATCTGGTATAATCTAAAATAAAGTAACTTTTTAAAAATCATTCCATTGGGGGGGGAAGAAGTGTGTGTGGGGGAAACAAAAACAAACAAACAAAACGAACAAACAAAACCCAGATCAATTATGATGCTCTCACACAAAGATTTTGAATTGTTTCAAAATGTATAACAGTATTAAAAAAAAAAAGAAAAGAAAAAGGAATTTTATGAATAAAAATGAGAGAGAGAGAGAGAGAGAGAGCAACTTTAGAGCTGTTATCATAAACAAAAGCAGACGAGTGAATATTTCATAAATTATCTCATAGATTATTTAGAACAGAGCTTTCCAAATGTTAAGCATTGGCACTTTTTAAAAATAAAAAGTTTTGTTAGCAAAGCCAAACATAAAAGATAAAAATGGGTCTAAACAGATTAAAAAAATTTAGTTAATAATTAAAAAAATTTTACACATTAAAGTGTTAGGACAGTTTGCAAAGAAAAAAAAACCATTACATCATCATTTATGACTAAAACCATAACTACCAAAATGTGACAAAAACAACTAAGAGGAAGATAACAATCTGAAAATTGTAAAATATCAAAAATCATTTTTCAGGATTTAAGCACATCTAAAATGAAAGCAAAGACAGGTTTTTAAAAGAAAGGATAGAAAGTGTCTACTAAAGGCTGTATCAATGTTTTATAGTAATTAAGTGCTAGGGAGGTAAAATAACATTTGCAGCAGGGTTAAGTAATCCAAGTTCAACAATCACTTAATGCAACAAAGATTTCCACAATAAATGTATGCCTCCAAATTACAATGAAGAGAGAGCTTTAAAGCTTCTGTTGAAACAATGAAAAGATTGTGCTTATACTTTCTCTACACATCTGTAGAATCTGAAGTTGTCAGTTAAAACAAGAAGCTAAAGGAGACGTAAAAATGATGTTTCTTTGAAGTGAAACTTCAAAGTGAGTTTACCTACAACACTGGCTGTAATCTGATTGTTTTACTTGATTGATGGATTATAAAGTAAACTACATTGCCCAGTGGTCAAGCTTGTGTGTGTGTGTGCACGTGTCTGTCTGTCTCTCTCAGAGTGAATTTAAACAAGTAATGGTCGAGTCAGATGGTAGACTTAAGCAAAAACAAGACTATTGGTAAATAGAAATGTCATCATTATTTTAGAGGCCAAACAGTATATATATATATATATATATATATATATAGCTTTTCAGAAATTTTAAAATGTTCCCATCCTCAAAAATGAAAGCTCAGGATCACCATTTTATTAAAGAAACAGTTAAGAAATACCAAAACATGATAATATTCAGGTTGTATATGTGAAAATGTATTTCTTTCCTTATTTAACAATGAAATATGTAAAACCAAAGCTCCAGAAAACCCAATTCATTGTGTCACCATAAGAGAAATAAAGAAAATATTTCTACTCGTCATTGCTAAAGACTGAAATAATTTTTGTTTTTTCTACAATTTGAAGCACCCAACTTTTTTTTAAAATTATAAATATGACTTTACAGAGTATAATTAATTTATACACAATGGCCATATGTGTATGTGCATATGTGAAACAATTTATTTTTAATGAAATATCTTCAACTCCAAGGCTATTTAATAAAGTGCATCTAGTTACTTGTTGATCATCAGTTCAATCCTTGGGTCAAGTAGTGCTTTGGTTAATGAGGAAAGAGATAGACAATCTAGATCACAAGGAGGACTAATTAACTAGGAAGAATTAATTGATCCAAAATATCCATCTAAGCATGAAGAATGTAATGAGAACAACCAATGTCTGTGGAGATCAAAATTCTCAGCTTATTGACTATGACAAATACCTGAGGAAAACTATAGAGTGCAATGGCTGAAATGTTGAGACTACAACAACTAAAATGAAGACACTAGTCAGAGTACATTTGTGTATGATAATACATTTTTAATTAAACAACTTCAACTCTCTGGCCATATATCAAAGACAAGTATGACCAGCACTTAGGCTAAGTCTATAGTTTTAATAATTCAATTTATCATTGGTGAGTCACATGATCTTGAAGTCTATTGCAAGTAAGGAAGGGAAAGGGTATATTGGATCAATCCCCTATACATTTTAGAACAAAGAGAATTACATGATAGTGCCTATCTCTTTTCTTGATAGGTAATACTGGCACACTTAGGAAATGGAATCTGTGACCCCAGTTCAAATCCTGAATGAAGCTGATCATGTTTCACTTCATGCTAATGCTCTTGAGAAAAGCATAAATCCATCTGTTCTCTCTTCATAAATGAGTAAATAGTAGAATAGACTGGCCTCTTTAGGTAACCAGTCTAGGAGAAAGAGAACTGAATTCAAACCAGCAGTATTCCACTTAAAAAAAAAACACAACCTTGTGTCACATCTTGGTCATGGCAAAGGATTTGGATAAATACATGCAGGGCTGCATTAATACCAGAAGCTGGTTCGAATCCATGAGCTGCTTTGAGTATCTTTTATTGACCATTGTGTCATATTAGAAATGAAATCTTTGTCAAGGTATATGGCAATGGAATAATACAAGGAAAAGTGAATTTGTCCCTTCAAATGATCATGTATGGTCCCAGTTGGAATTTAAACTAGGTCCGAATGATTTTTATTTCACACAATAACCAACTAATACCGCTTTGGGACTCTTTCAATCCGTAATTATTTATCAAAAAAAAAAATAAAAGCAAAAGAAAAAAAAATTAAATACATGTGTGTGGGAATGCTTAACACTAAAATATTCTATTACAAATAGATGAGTTGAAAAATCTGTTTTTATAGTAACACAAAGAAATCATTATGTCATTCAAAGACAGAAAGCATCGTGTTACCAATACAACAACAAAAAAGTTGTAATTAAAGAACACCTGTAGTAATTTACACATTTCTCAAAAATGTTTTTTAAAATATTTTTTTAAAAAAAGTTCAAACATATCTTTATAGGTAAAAACTATTATTCTAAATAATAAAGTATTCAATCTGATAGATAAACTGATTGATTTTAATGGCATGTCAACCTGTCTTGGATTATTTTATGCCTAGAAGTTAGGAAATCACAATTTTCATTCTCCTACATGTGTTTTATCAGGAAGAGTTTGTGTACATTATTTCAGTGTTCCTGTCCTCTTGTATGAAAGAATTTATTAACTATGGGTTTCAAATCACTTTATTAATTTTAACAGCATATCAACCAATGTGGGTTTATTTTTTTAAAAATCACAAACATTGTGCATTTGTATTTACATTTTCTGATACGTTGAGAAAATACCAACAATTCATCAGTAATGAATGTTACTAAACCAGTTAAACAAATAGTAACACAAAAAATCTACCCCCCCGTAAAACTAGGAATGAATAAAAAAAAAAAAACATTTCAAAGTTTTTCAAATGTTCACTAAATAGCTGAGCTTAGTACAACCTAAGATCAAATGGAATGAAAAAGACAAGAAAGATGGCATTATGACAATATTCTAAGTGAAGAAGGCTTGAAAAAAATAGAAAAAAAATAGAAATCTTGGCTTTTATTAGATATCAAAACACTGACCACTGGCAAAGGTAGAAAATGCTAAATCATTTCAGCCATGAAACTAGCCACCAAAATAGTCATTCACTTAATTATAGCTAAACTTTATATAAATCTTGACTGACAGTATTATCAAGAGGCAAATACAGCAATAAGATCCTAACTTTAGAAAACACTCCTAAAATAAAATTCAAATTCAATGTAATAAACAGATTTCAACTGAAAGTTTACCTTCTCTTCAGATGATGTTGTTGTTATAATAATGATAATAATACCTGAGATAAACTGAACATGGCTAAGAAAGGGAAATCTTAAGAGAGAGAAACTAAATTCTTTTAATGGCATCACAAAATAAGTCATGATTGTGTGGGAAAGGTGATTCATTGGGAATTATGCAAAATATTAAAATTTGACCATGCTAACAAATGTTATATGCACAAACCAGAATCTGTCCAAGAAAATGGACAGGTGAAATTGGAGATCAGAGGATGAATTGAGACTATCCAGATCACAGCACTGTTAAAATCAGCCAGAATACTTAGAAGAGTCCTGGACATTTGTGGAAATTTGCTGTCACTGAGACTTAAATAAAAGACCACCAGTAAAAAATGATGTTAAAATTTTGTTTAGTGATAATAAAAAGGTTATAAAAAAAGAAGTTAAAAATCAATAGAATAGGTGATTCTTAGTCTTTTTTTTTTTAAATTTAAATGAAGCCAGGGATGGAAAAGTTTGATGACTTGAAACTGTTTTAATCAATAGAGAAGCTACTTTTCATTCATGAAATGTTTTAAAAAATTGTTTCTTTTAGATAAAAAAACAGTATTTCCAATCTGTTAATATTAATGGCACCCCTCTGCATATTGAAATCTACAGGAGTTACATACCAGGAAGCATCATTTGAGAAAATTTCATTTTTACATTGAAAAGAGTTTATTTTCCAGGTTCCACTGAGAGGATATTGTCATCTCTTCACACAAGGGGAAACAAATGTGAAATTTACCATTAGAATTTCAATGTCTCAAGCTAATAAAACGTGCTAAAGGAAAAACCTGATTCTCAGAAAAAGCAAAGATTTGAATTAGTGTCAATCAATAAATGCTGTCAAAATAGATTTGAAAGGGTCATTTGAGAAAAAAAGGAAAAAAAGAAAACGCACACACACACACACACACACACACACACACACACACACACACACACACACACACACACAATAGAATAAACAAAAAACACAAAAACCTCAGTAACTAACAGAAAGGTTGTACTAACCCTCAACCCCCACTGCAAACAAAAACAAACACACACACTTTACCTAATTTTTTCCCCAAGAGTTTTATTATTCAGTTGAAATGTCAATAAAAAAAATCCCTTTTATAGTGGCAGTAATTTTGAAATGTACTAACCAAATCTTTGCACCATCCAATGCCCACAACAGTCATTTGAGTTAAATAGATGAACAGAATAGAGTGGAAGTGACTTACATGTGGCAGCAGTCAACTTCTTATTTCATCTTTCAAGTTATTCTCTTAAGTATCTATAGATATGTATGTTCTATTTCTCCTCCTTTGGCTAAGAGGTTCAACTTCAGTTCTATTGAATATCATTAACATATACTTGTAAAATCCAAAATCACATCATTCATGATATGGCTACAAAAATTTTTCTATGAGAAATCATAAGATAATTGAAGAGTTAGAATCAGAAAGAGATCATGTAACACACCTAAGGAAGGTTGGAGAACCCACAGGCTGAAATATGATAACTAAAATAACATATAGTACATTTTAATTAAATGATAAGAGTACTGTAAACTTTCTACATCTCTTAAGATTAATGTATTCTACCAAATAAATTTACCAAACAGTTCTGAGTACAAATGATGCAAAATAATTTAGTTTTATGATTAAATGAGAGAGAGAGAGAGAGAGAGAGAGAGAGAGAGAGAGAGAGAGAGAGAGAGAGAGAGAGAGAGAGAGTTAAATAAACATAAAACTCATTTCCTGTATTTTGATCTGATGAATTATTTTAAATCAAATTGGATAAAGCTTACAGCTGTAACTCCTTACAAGACTCAACCTTATCAGGTTTAAAAGGTTAATTTATACATAGCTGTTAAGTTCTAATTGATAATTGGAAAGAAGTTCTTTGTATAAAGGACAACCTTATTTCCAGAAAGAAAAACAGTTCTTGATTATATAAAGAGTGACCTTGCTCTATGAGAGGCTATTAATATGTGATATATGTTTAAAAAAAGTATCAAGACTGAAACTGTATTTACTAAGACAGAAATGAAGAATGAATGAAATGTCTATTTATTTTTTAAATATTCCCTTTAGCACTCAACATAATTATTCCAGTAAACTTTTCATTGGTTAAAGCACCTTTGAAACTCCTCTTGATACAGTGTGAAGCTGAGCCATTCTACTTTTAATTTTCATTGTCAATTTTATCTCTCCTTATTTTTTAAATGAATTTTCAGTTTAGGAAACAAGAAAAACTTGCATGGATCTCAATCTGGTGAGTATAGAGAGTGTTATACTTACATAATGCTGTAGTTTGCCAAAAAGTACTGATGAAAAAGAATTGAGAATTGTCACTAATTTGTCTAAATGTCTAGAAATTATCACTTTATTATAAGTTACTCAACTGTGCACATGTCTTTATTTAAATTATACATTTGAAGCTTCAGTTGAGATTATAATACAAATATTTTATAAATGACAAATTTTGAAGTCCCCTTTATTTTTAGTAGAAAATACACACACACTTATGAGTTTGTCCTTAGATATCCAAATAGTTTCATGTAGAGCCGATTTGGTATGTATTCTAACCAAACCCAATCAAAGGTTTTTACAAATCTTTTTTGTTCCTCCTGAGCAAGTGGACTTCCATCAAAAGGGAGATAATTAGTAAGAAGCCAGACTGCTGCAAGATGTAACTAATCATATAGACTTTAAATCTCCAAACTTAAGTAGAAAAGAATACAAATAAATTTTTTTTTCTTTGTTAGGATTAAAATTTGGGACAAAAAATAAGTCTCTATTTGGATTTATCTTTTATGGTAACAATTCAATGTAAATTTTTAATTGACATCAATGATTGTTAATTAGACATTGTTTATAAAAATGAAATAAGTAGATCTTTTTTATATTTGTCAGTTTTACCATATCCTTGATCCTAATCATGACCTTGTAACACTGCATAGAGGGGTATTTCAGCTAGTTTTTCTTTTATTGTAATTAACCATATGAACAAGAATTAATTAGCACAAAGTTTAAAACTTCAGGTTACTGTTACAACTCATTCTAGCATTTTTACTATTGGGCATGATGTGCGCACACACACACACACA
>OY757925.1:51718292-51773292 GCA_963585895.1 Sepioteuthis lessoniana | reverse complement strand
AATTAAATGTCCTTGTAAAGCTGTAAATAGTGATAAGGAACCCACAACATTTGAGCAGGTCAGACAAATTCTTTAGATGATCATTCATCCAAGAAATTAATTTTAATTTATATTTTTAGATTTTCTTCAAGGAAAGAAAATGAAATGTAAAGGAAAATAACATTATAAAGAAAATACAGTAACAGTTATTTATAAAAGACAAGTTCCTTTAGCAATGAAAATTTAATTATCATTTTACTGATAACAAGACTGTCCTTTTGTTGTGTTTTTGATAAATTAGGAAACCAATTAATTTTTTTTGTTCTTTTCACAAAGTTGGATGACTGGGTCATGGTTATAACAACCACAAGGATTAGCAGTGTTACAGAGAGAATGTTAGAATTTTTTGGCATAATGAAATATACATGGGTCATAAGCAGTCTTAGGTTAGACAAAATTAAAAATCTATATTCCAAAAATAACTGCTTAAAAAAACAACTTAAAATGAATGTAATGTCTCCTTTTCTACACCAACAAATGCCCAATGAGCATGTATCCAATCCTTTGGCATAACAACAATTACATGGGTCATACAATACCAGTGTGTGTATGTGTGTGTGTGTATATATATATATATATATTGTAATGTCTCCTTTTCTACACCAACAAATGCCCAATGAGCATGTATCCAATCCTTTGGCATAACAACAATTACATGGGTCATACAATACCAGTGTGTGTATGTGTGTGTATATATATATATATATATATATATATATATAAAACCTGCAAGGGTGTCTTTTTGTTTCGTTTTAATGCATAACCATTAAAATGTGATATTTTATCAATTAACCAAAATTCATCAGTTAAGATTGTCCTTGAGTTACTATTTACATACTCTGTGTGTGTGTGTGTGTGTATATATATATATATATATATATATATATATATATATATACACACACACACTCACACACATAAACACACACACACACACACACTATGAATGAGCAAATCACTATAAAAACGTTTTTCATAAATTATAATGGGTAGTAGAGAGGAATAAAACTTGAAATGAAATTTCACATGTTTCATCTGAAGACTATTTTTTTCAAATACAAGAAACTGACATGAGGGGGGAGATAACAATTTTTATATACAGATAGATGCATACATATACGCACACACACATTCATGGAAGGGATTTTAAAAGTTTTACTGTACAAAAGAATTTTTTCCCATAATATAGAAAGAATATATATACTACTACTACTACCTCTGACCGGTACTCACTGCATTTAATGTATGAAATTACATATACATATATATATATATATATATATATATATATATATACACACACACAAATCTAACACCTATTCTAGAAAAGATATTGTATGATTATAATATATAACCGTGTATAGGTTAACCTTTGATTTATGGTCCTGAAATCATTAAAATTAATTGGAATTAAAATTTTAAATCAATGATTGCCGATTCTAGTACTTTCAATTTTGTTTACATTTCAACTTAACAAAATTATTACTTGTGTATAGGTCGACCCCATTTTTTTTGTATTAAAAAAAAATTTTAAAAAAGCTTTTAAAAAAGATCTGAATTATAAATGATTATGGTAACAATATAACTTAGAAAGAAAAATGTGTGCCTGTATATGTTTAGATTTCATGCAAGAAAACAAAAAAGCAAAATAAAAAAACCTTTATAATACAAGCTTTTCCCTGTAATATATAAATAACTTTTTTTGCATGCCAATATTTATATTAGTATGTTAGTTTTATGCAAAATATATATTTATTATCTTATTTTGGCTACATTGGTTTCAGTTTTCCAGTAAACTGTGTTATGATGGAGAACAAGAATGTCCATTTATTGCTTTTTAAGAATCTGTGAACTAGACAGAAGAATGAATTCTTGTGAAGCCTCCTTGAAGTGGAAGTGGGGGAATTCGTCACGTTAACACAAAACACAGTAGCAGTGTTATGAGAGAGAGAGAGACACACACACACACACACACACACACACACACACACACACACAGTGAGAAAAAACAAAAATAGCAGCTATTAGTCCGGTTGATGTGTAATGCAGAAAAAGCCCTGACTGAAAAAGGGAAGCCGCGAAAAAAAAAAAAAAAAAAGAAGAAAAAACTGAACGGAGGGCTAAAGATGATAATCAAAAATTTAACAGGCATATATAAATAAAAAAAACTTGCTCCATCTCGTGTGTATGTGTTATAAAAAGTATATAGTTACACTCATAAGGTTATATATAATTATGTATATATCATATAGCTATCAGCATAAGAAATTTAATTATATAAATAAACAAATGTGCTTACATGTATGACAGAGTGAGAGAGACAGACATATAAAGTTACATGCAAAAGAGTTTTTGTATATATATATCTCTGAAAACAGTGTGTGTGTATATATATATATATATATATATATATATATATATATATATATCAATTATATTTTTAAACCCCCTCCTCTCCCTTACAGAGTTTGGTGCAAGATCATAAAATAATGATAATAATAAATATTTCGCTGAGAGAGGGAGGGAGAGAGAGGACTCTTTACCTCACACTTAATGATTTATAAAGAATAGACATTAGAGACTTGGTGAAAATCCACAAAATAGAAAGGAGGATGAATCGTCTGGAGAATGCTGAGTAACTTATATTTCATAGGCAGTCTCCTATTTTATCAGTCAATGATACAAGACTGACCCAATCAGACTATGAGTAGTAGTAGTAATAACAACAACAACATCATCATCAAGAAGAAAAAGGAAATCGTTAATAAGTGGTACCAAAGGTGTGTGTGTATATAAATATAATTCAAAGTGAAAGAGTAACACACATACACACACACACATATATATATATATATATATATATATATATATATATATATATATATATATATATATATATATATATATGTGTGTGTGTGTGTGTGTGTGTGTGTGTGAGAGAGAGAGAAGATTTAATATAACGATGGTAATATAAAATTTTAGCCCAGCAACCAAGATGAATATTTCTTTTTTTGGCATGTGAACTTTTATAAAGGTCTGTGCATTACCAGACGGTGTTTTCTGAACGATGTCAGCTAAAACAGAAAGAGAGAGAGAGAGAGAAAAAAAGGGGGGGTACTATTTTGTTGCATCTTATAAAACCAGAGACAAAACAATGATGTGGGAATGCTTATATTTCCACAGTGCATTAAAAACATAAAAAAAAAAAACTAAAAAAAACTAGAAAATTGTATATATAGTTTACAATGATACTGCTAGAGTAAATTATTATTAGATGTATTTATATGAAGTGAATTTCTAAGTCTATAGCAGTAATAGTAATCAACACACAGCTAATAGATATGTCGTGACTCTTTCTCTTTCAAGTCTTATTAAATAGTAGCAAATGCTTAATAAAACTAAATAACAACAGTGACTAATTTTGTGAATGCAACAACAGGCTATTTACATAGATACAATGTAACGGAGTACAAAGCAAAAACCAGCACCACCACAGAGACAGACGTGCCTACTTAGACTAAATAACAACGGTAGTACTAGTAGCAATAATAATACTAATAAAATTCTTTGAGAACTAAAGAAGAATAATATATTATTCTTTATGAGTGTGGATGTGTCTCTCACCTGTCCATAACTATTATTCATTAGTACTGAAACAAAGCCATCAATCCCTCCTCCTCCTCCGTAGGCCTGGTCGGATAGTTTGTGCGTGTGTGTGCACGTGTGTGTGTGCAGCACAGACCACCACTGCCACAACATCTCAGCAGCAGCAGTAGCAGCAAAGTCTTGTGTGGAAAAGAAGGGGAGAGAGAGAAAGGAAGGGAGGATGAAGTGTTCGTTGTTATTGTTGTCGTTGGTGGGGGCAGAGTGGGAATGAGAGGGGAAATAGAAAGGCACTCACTAACCCACTGCTACTGCAGTAGTAAATGTATCTCTTCATGACCCTCCCTCCTACCACGTGCATATATCCATTCAAGTGTGTGTGTGTGTGTTTGTGTGCAGGCACATATGTAGTTGGATGTGTAAAAGGAAAAAGAGAGAAAGCAAAGAAATTTATAAGAAAATGCATGTAGAGTTTTGTATATATTTGCATGCCTGAATTCATAGAGACATCTAAGAGTGCATAGATGCATACATCATATGTATGTTCACACGTGTGCATACACGCATTTAATATCTACAGTCAGTTGTCAGCATATGTGGGTGCATACATATCTCTCCACTCATGTTGTACACACTCCTCACTATATGTATGTCTACAATGAATCTTTGATACACATACACGGTTTTGTGCATATATACAGATATTTATTAAACTTAGGTTGGTCTGAGACAATGTCATAAGAGTGGTACCCAAAATGAGAACTAGACTCACTAACCATAGCTTGAGATAAGACCTTTCAAGCCAGAACAGTGTAATAGACACTCTCATAAATGTGGAAAATGTAAGTGAAAAAAAAAAAAAAAAAAAAAAATACATATATACATATATATATATATATATATATATATATATATATACGCATGTGCGCGCACGCGCACACACACACACTCTCTCTCTCTCTCTCTCTCCCCCTCTACAACACACATACTTAGTGCTATGAGCTTCAGAGCAATAAGACACCTCTTTAATCCGACAGGTAAATTTGTGAAAGTAAGAAAAAGTGTGTTTGTATTTTTCTCTACATGAGAAATGAGTTGTGGATACATTTACAATAGAATTGCCTGAATAAAATGTAAATATAGATAAAGAATTAAGAATAAAGATATGTTTATGTGTATGTGTGTGTGAGCATATGTAAAAAAAATAAATTTATCTGTAAAACTATAGCCAAGAGCACATTCAGGAATTTAGAGATGAATACACTTAAAATGTAGACCAGTCAGTGGATGTATATGTGTATACTGATGAAGAGTGTGCATATGTATATAAGCAACAACATGTGCAGAATTGTGTGCATGTCTATGACACACACACACATTCTATTTTCTTCTTGAGCTCTAAAACTGATTGATCAGGGAACACCCCCCACTTCTTTGTATTTATGCTCTAAATCCAGATGATGATTTAAATTTCTGAAATCAACAACTTGCAACATTTCAAAGATGGGACCAAATTAGAATCAGGTACTTTTGATGCGAGTTCCTGGTTAAGTCAATACATTAAATACTACTGTGTCCAAAATTTTTTTCTTAATCATTTGACTGACTCAGGGGTGATAGCAATACAATGGGAAAAGAAAAAACAAAGAAAACAAAAGGGAGTAAAGAGGGGTTTTTTTTTTATAGAAAAGAGGATAAAGCAAAAGATTGAGTGAAGAGAAGAGAAAATTGAGAGAGTAAAAAGAGCACAAAGCAAAGAGGATTAAGATAAGAGAAAACAGAAAAAGAGAGATAGGGCGAATAGAAAATAAAGAGAGAGAGGGCGAATAGAAAATAAAGAGAGAGAGAGAGAGAGGGAGGGAAGCAGAGAGGGTAAAGAAAAGAGAAAGTTGAAAGAGAGAGGATGAAGGAAAGAGAAAACTAAGAGAGAAGGTAATGAAGAAAGAGAGTAGAGAGTGAAGAGAGAGCAAGAGTGGGTAAAGAGAAAACAGAAGGAAACAATGATGGGGAGGATGAAGAAGAGAGATAGCTAATGAAGGGAAGAGAAAGCAGAGAGGATGAAAAAAAAAGAGAAAACTTAAGGAGAGGATGAAGAGGAAAGAAAGCAGAAGGGGTGAAAAGGGGAGAGAGCAAAAGGAGAGAGAAAGGTGAAGAGAAAGCAGAGAGAAGGTGAAGAGGATAGAAAGCAAAAACAGTGAATGAGAGAAAATTAAAGTGAAAATAGAGGGAAAAGGAAATGTTAAAAAGAAAGAGAGGTGATGAAGAGGAAAAAGGAAAGTTGGAAATAAATAGCATAATGTTAAGGTATAAAAAGCAATAATATTAATTTTAGAATGAGATGAAACAAAACCCAAGTTCACCCCTCAAGGCTCCAGGCAGGGGTGTCTCTCTGTCTCTCTCTCTCAACTCAAGAAACTAGCAAATGTAAGCATTAGCTGTGATAATAACTGATGACATCTAATTACAACTGAAAGAATTTCATTAAAATGAGATATTAGAATAGAAGGGTGGCATGGGGAAGGAGATATTAAAATTTGTTCTTGTTGATAACAAACAAAAACACGCATTAAAAGTGTGGTCACCAAATTTATTGTATTTTAAGGTGGGGGGAAGGGAAGATGATGTAAAGGTGATCTAGTGTAGTAGTTAATATTTAAACCAATCAGAATTGAGAAGACTTCAGACATTGCTCTCAAGAGATTTTATCAAATTTCCATTATATATATATATATATATATATATATATATATATATATATCAAGTGATGATAAACTGTACAATTTTTGTAGTCATACAAATTTTGATTATCAGCAGGAAATTCTCAAATTGATGTTTGCAACACAGTCTCTTCACAATTAAAGCTGTCTTGCTATTAAAAAACATTTTGAATACTTAAAACACAGCTTTATTTTCATATGCATTCTTCATTGTGAAAATATAAAACTAACTTATTTGATAAACTGTTAGGTAATAATCACAGTTGCAATTAAAGAATATATATACTGGACAAGTGACAGGGTGGACACACCATGATATGTCAATTATTTTATTATTATTATTCAGTCAAAAGCCCTGAAGTCAAGTATTGGTTCTCTAAGTCTTCCCCTAATTATAAAGAAAGCATTTTGATATTAGACTGCAATTCAAATTATATAGACTATGGTATAATAAGTAAAATATGGACAAATACATATACCTCATTCCTATACAACAAAAATGCTTTCTTTAAAAAAAACAAAAAAACCTTGAAAATTTACTAAAATCTTTTGGAAACTAAATAGTCTATTACTTATTAGCCTTCACCTAATGGTGAGAAATCAAACACTTATTTTTTCCAAAAGTATGTTTTAAGTCCACATCTTAATATAACATTTAGCAGCAAAAAAATTGATCAGATGGTATTTGAACAAGGTCTTATGTTTTTACCTATCTGTATACAAACCCCTGTCTCAAGACATACAGTTAAGAACACATACATAAGATTGGTTTGTCTAATGGCATATCAACTTTGTATAGGTTATGTAAAGCCAAAATTTGATTCATTTGTAAATGTTTGATAACAATCATAACTATATTCCATTGTAGTTATCTTAAATTTCACTTTTTTTATTTGTCTATAATCCTTTGTTTGCAGTTATTTCTCTCCAATACAAATAATTTTCACAGAATCATATAGTTTCAAGCATTCCTATCTAACACCAATAATTTGCCAGCAATTAAAAGTTTAAAGTAACTTATAATAATAATCTTTAGTAAACAATTACAGCTTTAAATGACTATTTTTAATACAAATAATTTGCATACAGTTATATTGCATCAAGTATTCCTATCTGTAACCGGACATGATGATTAGAGTGTTCGCCAATGGCCCGGGAGACCTGGGTTCAATCCCAGGTCGAGTCATACCAAAGACTCAAAAAAATGATACTTGATGCCTCCTTGCTTAACACTCAACAATATAAAGTAGGGATCAAGGATAAAATGGAGCAATCCAGAGAAAAGAGTAGTGCTCTCCCATACACCTCGGTGTAGTAGCTATTGAAAAGGGAGCCCTCGGGTCACCCTCGACTAAGGTTGCTAACTTTACTTATTCCTATCTTATACCTGATACAAAATTATTTCAAACAGATCTTTTTGACCTATATATGAGACCCTAACAGGTACTACCATTTCAGGTCAGAGGCGACTTGGAAGTAATGGCAATCAAGAGGTACATCACACTCTTCAGAGCTGGAGCCTCACCATCAGATGCAGTTTAGGATACCGTTTTTTCGTGAGGTGGGAGTGGGTCTTACCCTTCTGCAGAGAAGACAGAGCAACTGATAATTCACACAATCATATGGTTTCAAATAACTAATAATAATAATACTTTTTAAACAATTTTAGCTTCAATTAAATTAACACAAATAATTTGCATATGCACTACATGGACGCTAACAAAATGGCTGGAGGAAAAGCTTGATGACAACTACACAAGAATGCTGAGAGCAATATTGAACAGGTCCTGGAGGCAACACCCCACAAAGCAGCAGCTGTACGGCCACCTACCACCCATCATGAAAACTATCCAAGTTAGACAAACCAGACATGCAGGACACTGCTGGAGAAGTAGGGATGGGCTCATAAGTGATGTACTCCTATGAACCCTTTCACATGGCCGAGCAAAAGCAGGGCGACCAGGTTGAACTTACATACAACAGCTCTGTGAGGATACATGGTGTAGCCCTGAGGAGCTGCCAGATGCGATAAACGATAGGGAGAGGCGGCGAGAGAGGGTCAGGGATATGCGTGCTGATGGCACGACAAGATGATGATTTGTTTTTATGCAGAAATATGGCTTCAAGCATTTCTATCAAATACTCATAATTTTCAAACAGATTTATTTGACCCAAGATTTGAGATGGGATGCTAACAGGTATTATCACTCCAGGTCAAAGTGAACCTGGGAGTAATGAAAATGAAATGGTACTCTACGTGCCCTAGAGTTCCAGGACTGGAGCTTCACCATCAGATGCAGTTTAACATCATACCTAGGACGCCCTTTAATTCATTTTTGGGGGTGGGAAGTCTTACCACTCTGCAGAGGATGCTGATGAGATATTCTAAGACTTGTCCGTCAGCTATGAAGATGGTATTGCACTGCTACTAGTTTTACACTAGTAATCAGATAAAATCAAGAAATCTCATTGAAATTCAAAGATTTTTAATCTCAAGACATGTTGCCTCTTGTCTGAGTTCAATTCTAATAAATGAAAATAAAAAAAGAATTAAATATCTTGTGCATTTATGTGCAAACTGAACTTTTAGGGTCAAAGTATTTTTGTTTTGTTTTTTAAGGAAAAAGTTTGGGGTTCAATCTCTACACGATTTAGAGTTCTTTTCATTCAAAATTTGTGCAAGATAGGAAGCGCAATACAACTCTTTGCATCAGACACCAAAATTATAAGTTTTAGGTGGTGGTGGTGGCTTCTCTTAATTCACCAGAATAAATTGCTGAAAGAAAATATTAAATATTTTTGCTTTTTTTATAAAGTGTAATAATAATAATAACAGTAGTAGGAGTGACATTTTTACTTTTGGTACTTAGTGTTTCGGCTTCACTGACCAGGATAGATTGAGAGTATTTTTTGGAACTCATCAAAATAGTTATATTTTCAATGAGATGCTATTTAGAAAAAAAAAAAAAAAAAAAAAAAAAAAGATGCTTTTTAAGCTTAATTTATTATTCCCTGAGCCTCAAACACTAGAATATACAAAACACACCAAATGATTTTTTTGACCAGACTGCAAGTATTAATCTACACAGAACATTTATAGATGAGTACAGGATGGATTTTTTGTTATACAAAATAAGAGAGAAAAAAAAAGGAGATGAATAGAAAATATTAAGATTTTTAAGAGGCTAAAAATCAAAGTGTAAAGTCATTGACTATGAGATACAAGACTAACTTCAACACAATTAAACAATTTTGGTTTGATTTAAAATGATTTGTTCATATCTAAATCACTATCTTTTCTTATTTGCTTTAGTTTAACAACAATGAATAATAAAAAACAAGACCAAAAAAAAAAAAAAAAAAAAATGAATAAAAAAAAATTTATGTGTAAGTTAAAATTATGAACTGATTTCCTCATTTTTCTTGTTTTTATCCCATCATTTTGGCCAGTAAACTTTTCAGTCTTCTTGGTCATCTACCAAAAATCCAGCATGGCATTTTTTATTTAAGTTAATGTTATTCCTATTCTTTTGTCATATTCAATGTATTCCCTTTTAGAATTCATATTCATCATTTCTACAGCATAGTGCCTTTTCATTTAGCTAGATTTCAACACTATCTGATGCTGGTAATTAAAGAAATATACTCCATATAAGAGACTGGAAGGTAGTGGCCAAAATGTTTAAAGATATTTTTTCTGAAATATGTGTGTTAATTAAGAATCTTATTCATTTTTGCAAACTTGTAGTCTATTGTCAATGCTGTACATAGCAAAGTGACAATTTGACAATTTCCCAAGATGTGGACCATAGGAATTTCTCTTGCTTAATGAGAACAGAATGAAATATTTTTCAAATGTAAAAATAAGAAATTAACAACAGAAAACAAAAACTAGAATAAGACCCTAAAAATACAAGAAATAAAAGTGGCAATAATCAACAAGATGTGAAAATGACATGAAGAGAATAAGAAAATGCCGAGAGTGGAAAGAAATGGCAAAAAAATTTACTAAGAAATAATGTTGAGTTAAAAAGTGATGAATGAAATAAGCAATGAAAGAGAGTGGGGGGAGAAAAAAATAAGAAAAGAAACAGACACTAAAAATAAAAAATGGAAAAAATAAGAAAATCAAAAGAAAGGTAATGAATGTGTCCATTGAAAATAGGATCTGGAAAAGAAAGATTGTAACAATGTTGAAAACTACAAGGGCCTTAAGATATTACCTGAAGTGAATAATGAATTGATTTATTTCATGTGAATCAAAACTGCTTTAACTTAATAATTTCTCTCCCTTGGATCTCAGTTCATAATTATTTTAGATAGGAATGAAAGAAACCCCCCAAAACCTTAACTGTTTCTTTTTTTTTTTTTTTCTTTTTTAGTGCATAATAGAAACCCCTAGGTACAATGGGTAAATTAACAGGGAACCAAAATATAAGAGAACATATAAAAACGATCCAAGATTTGTTCAAACAACTGAACACATTCTTTGCATTATCGTTGATGTTAATGTTTTGGCCAATCCACTCAAGTCTTTTTTTGGGGGGGAGGTCTAATTTATAGAGAAAGCATTTGATTTTTTCCTTTTTGTTTCTTACATTACAAGATGGCAACAGAATATAGTAATTATCTCTGTTATTTAATAGTTGTTACATTTGCACATAATTTTAATACATTAAACCTAACAAGTATTATGGGACAGAGGTAGTAGATAATATACCACCCAACTCAATGCAGTCTAGTAATGTGAAACATTCACTGTCACTCATGTAATAACATCATATAGAAATAAATGGGTCTAATTTTATGGTGCATCAACAACTCCACAATGGTCATGAAATATTCAGCAAGTGTTTGTTTTTTGCTAGATTATCAATCTTTAATCAAATGATCTAAAAAGCATCTTCAAAAAACAACAATAAAACCAAAAAAACTTGCTGAAAATTTCATGACCACCGTGGAGATGTTGATGCACCATAAATTTATAGCCATACTTTTTTCCTTAAAAAAAAAAAAAAAAAAAAAAAAAAAAAAATAAGATCAATAAAATCAAGGAGCTAATGTTTTGAAATATTGCAGTTCTTTTTCTAAAATACTAAACAAACTTTACACATCTTACATGACCCTACAGCAAAGAGAAGAGTGTAAATTGGAAAAACATGGACACGAATGTTTCTATAATCAGCCATTTTTGTCTGCTCATCTGCACTGACAAGAAAAGAAATTGAATATCATTTTACAATAAAGAAAATGTCAGAATACTCTAAACAATGTAGATTTGTTATGTTTATTAACTAAACTTGAAAAATCTAATTTGAATATTTCAAATTCATTATAAATGGCCATTCATCATGAAATGCATGACTAAAAAAAGAAAAAATATTAAGCAGTTAATTATGTCAGGAAATAAATAAAAATAAATATCAATAAAAACAATCAATTTAACCTGTTCATTATATTTTTTCAATAAAAATGAACATTATTACAAAAATTCAATAATTATTTAACTGATCAGAACAGCTCCCAGTGTCTGATATGGGGGGTGGGGAACTACTGGTTTTTGAAAATATATAGTTTGATATTGATATAACTAAGATATTATGCAAAAATTATATTTTGAAAGAACTCCTAAAATGACATTGATTTTACAAACAAGTTCATGTTAATTTAAAAAGGCACTGAAAAGTTTTTGGCCCAACCAAGAAGGGGATGATCACCTATTCATCCCATATTTCAAAACACACTTGGTATATCATTTCTCAAATTTCTTTACAAAAAACCCCCCAAAACTTTTCTTTGTTAGGCTGAGAACTTTTCAGCACATCCTTGTAATATATAAACTCCATAAGAATTCTTCTGAGTAGAAAAGATAAGCTTGAAAATTTTTTTAAGTGTGTGTGTTTTCTTCATAAAGAGACACAGAGTGCAAGTTTAGTGATGCATGGTAGTTCAAAGCAAGTCTAGACAAAACACAATGTTATTTCAAGCAAGACAGGGAGAGAAAGACAAAACAAAGACTCCTAAATAATCTGACAAGTTGCAAGGGGAAAAAATGCCAACAAAGAATTTTCAACAAGTCCCATCCCCCAAACACCTTTAATACTTTTGGAAATTACGACCCCACTTCATTTTTTTTCTTAATAAAGGAAATTTTCACGAATAAAAAGCAATTATTCCTCAAATAAAAGATGAGTAGATTAGTGATTTTAATTTTGATTCTATTGAAAATTGATTAAATCACAAAACACCTTTGAATGCCAAGACAAAACAATTAATTTGACTCAATGCAGAATATTTGAAAAGCAAAGAAGAAAAAAAAACCCTCTTCGAATACAAGATTTTTTTTTTAACAATTCATCAAATTGGTTAAAAATTAGTCATAAAAAAATGGGCTTAGTGAGAAGGGATCTAATCTAGGTATTCATTTTAGTTAAATAAACCAGGAGTTAATTAGTGAGGCTTTTTATACTCAACCAGTAATCAGGAAACATACACGCACACACTAAAAAAGTATAGATATTTATTTTAAATCTTTAGATGCAGCACTGTCAACCATCATTATTAATTGATATGAATATTTTCTTTCAGCATTTAAAATTTTTAATTGATGATAATGTTGGCCAGCAAGGATTCCCCTAAAAGATTAAAAGCTAAGTAAATATATTTTAGATTATTACTGTTTAAAAAAAAAAAAAAAAGAAAAAAAAAAGGTACCAGGAAAAATCAAAAACAGAATCATGGATGAGCCAATAGCTTTGATTTGAGTTTCTGTAAAATAAAAGCTCTTTATAGTTCAGCTGGTTAGAGAAGTTGGTGCATTGAACAAAAGTGGAATGTACCAAGAGATTATCCTTTATTTTTATTCCTAATCTGTATTTTTCCTCACTAGTGACAGACAAAATAAGTGACTTGTTATAAAACGCAACAAAAAATTAAAAGATGAAAGAAAAGTCAATAATAATAATAAATTATAGAGAACATTATTAAATGCAGCAAAAATGTTAAAAACAAAACATAAAACAAGTTGTGTGTGTGTGTGTGTTAGTATAGATGCCAGCCGGTTATCTATTCTTTATTAGTACAATCACCTTTTAATCTGAACAAAATTTGATTAAAAAGTTATAACCATTCGTATTTATTTCTATTAATCTATTTGACTGATATAAAAGCCCATTCTTAAGGCTTATTCTAATCTAAGATTTGAACACCAATTTATTGACATTGACTATTTGAGTTTCTATCAATACATTTAACTTATACAATTCTGATGTCCTTTTATTCGGATCTTTGATCAAAATATTTTTTCACATTGCATGTCAATTCAAAATATATTCAAGATAAGGTAAGTGTATTATATGTAGTCCATAATTGTTGAATCATTTCAGCCTATGAACTATAATAATCTGACCAAACAGCCAATCAAGTAAGAACTTGAACCAGCACAAGTGAGATTCAACCTCAAGGACTTACACTAATAGTAAAATCTGTATGAAACATAGAAAGATATCTAAAAAATAGAATATTTGGTTTCAGTCCTTTTGTAAATAAAGACTGTGACAGGTGTTGAGTGATGAGGATCAGAAGAATGCAAAGATAAAGGGCTTCAATTATAGAATGTGCATAAATCATCTCTTAACATTAGCCTTGATTCTAATGGAAGAAAAGCTGCTAATATTAGTCCATCGTGGACAGTCATGTCATCACAATGATCAGTCTTACCATGTGCTAACAGCAAAGAAGTCATAGTGTATTAGTAACACTATCGGTTAAGTTAAGCAACAGTGTTTGAATTCAGTATGGAATGAGGATCAAATAGAAAAATAAAAAGTATAATTTGGAAGGGGGAAAAAAAAAATTAACAGATAATTAATGCATAGTTAGAGATATTATGAGTGACCACGACAGATTATTTTGGGAGATAGAGTTTAATTAAATACAAATTAGAATTTTTAAAAAAATTAACAGTTGTGTATTTATAAAAATCTGCCATACTCAAATGGTGGGAATGCTAACATTCGCAGGAATCAAGAAAACTGTTTTTGTATGTGGAGGAGAGAGAGAAGGAGGGATTAAAGACAAAGGGAAAACTTCTACTTAACCCTTATAGGTTTCTAATTCTTAGGAATTTAATCCCCCTAAAATCTATTACTTACTTAAAAGACATCTTGGGTGGTCTTTAACTCATGCAAGAATAATCCTTTTAATAGAATGGGAGTTATTAACTGCAAATAGATGAGTAGTCTAATTAGTATTTAACAGTAATCTCCCTTTGAGAAATTAAAATACCTGGGATGAGTATTAATACAGACTTTACACAGTTACAAAGTTGCAGACTGGATTGTGAACAGCTTTATTCTCATTTGGTTAAGTCCTGACAAAAATCTATTAAGAAATTTGAGTGTTGCACATGTGTTAAAATTAAGATAGATGTTAATAATTATCTAAAAAGTTAAAACAATTAGAAAAGAAATATACAAGAATTTATCCCATATCTCTTTTTAAGTTAAATAACAGAATATATGATCAAGTCAGGCTGACAGCACAGAGTTCTCCAACTCTTTCTCGCCATCCATTCCTATCATACATCACTTCTGGTAGGTTATCCAGATTGCATCCAGTGTTCACCGGAGCTGATGCAAGTAAGAGGTCCACGCGGACTTTCTCAAAACCTATGTATGGCACTAGACCTTGCTGTCTAGTTCAAGCCATAAACCGGCATATGTGCCCGGACCCACATTTGGGTTAGTGAAACTGCTTGCCTCATCAGGCTCACATTGCACCAAGTGAGCCGATGAGCAGCATAGACCAGCAGGGTTCGAGTCTTGACTCGTTCCCAACCTTCCCCTCCCCTTTATCCCCACTTTAATCAGCCTTCAGGCTTTTGACTTTGTGTCAAGTCGTGTCTGGTGGAAGGCAGCGACAAATAAACAGAGCTGATGCAAGTAAGTCTTTGCTGGTTGGCCAATACTGGCATGTCCATGGGTAAGAGTACATAAGAGAACATTGCTTAAGAGTTTGTCCTTACTTCTCCACTAGTGCTTCATGTCTTCTTAGTCTTATTGGGATGGTTTATAAGATGGGAGGGAAGTGGTTGTACAACTACTGGTTTGTGATGTGTTACTTCCAGGATTTGGTCAAGATGACATCTAGCTTTTTTTGTGGATTTCATAAGCATCCATGTTGTGCATCCATATAGTAGGATTGACACAGCAACAGCTTGGAAGAAATCCTGTGTTATTTTATCAGAGAGATCAGATTTCGATATGATAGATAGCCAGTCAATAGCGGTTTACGCCTTCACCAGGTTTATGCTGACATCACTTTCAGTAGATGAAATATTGCTGCCAAGGTATGTGAACTGTTCTAATGATTTTAGAGGTTTGCTATGTAAAAATGGAGATAGCTCCTTGTTTAAAACCCACAAACTGTTTTATTTGCATTCATGTAGAGGCCAATGTCTCCTGCTGTTTGTTCCAGTAGGGATTTGGTTTGGGTAGGTATATTTGGGAAAAATGTTAAATCATCAGCAGAGTCTGCATCTGTAATAGTTTCTCTTCAATATTATCTGCTTCTTGCTTTTTTTGTGTGTGAAATTATCTCCTTTTATTAAATCTATTAGTTAGTTGTTTTTATGGCATGTCAACCCTATGTTTTTTTTAATGCAGAAGTATGTTTAACAGTTATAGTCTCCACTTGCATATGATACAAAATCATATCATTTTAAACAGGTAAACACTTCATATTTAGTTGTAATATCAATGTTCCAAAATCCAATATATTCATTAACATAACCATTTTAAAACATTATTTCAAAACTATTTATTTGGCATGTATATGAGAATTTAACAGGTAATTTGTGTCAGAGTTAAGCAGGGAGCAATCTCAACAAAGGAGTGACTTTACATTCCCCAAAACTGGATTCTCACCAGTGGATGCAGTGTGTGTATGTTACACAGACACACACACATACATAATCTTGGCCACAAAATAGTTATATTTTCACATGCATTTTGTATATCTAATTATGAAGTACACACACACACATATATATATATATATATATATATATATATATATATATACACACACACACATAATATGCATCAAATTATAATAGTTGTTATATTTTCATATACATTTCATAAATCTAATTATAAAACAGAATATATTTTTTCATCATACAATGTGTGAAAGCACGTGCAATACCTCATCAGCCACCAACCAGGGGTGATAACACAGTTTCGGTAGCTCAAGGTGGTACTGCCACTAAAGTCATATTTACTGTTGATGACTTTTTGGATCAAAGGGATCCAAGTACTGCAACAATAATGAAAGAAGTGCATAGACTGCATGGGGAACTATGTTGAAAAATAAACCTCATTTGATCACATTCCATGAGTATCTTGGTTAGGATATGAACTTTTCAGCAGACCTCTGCGTGTGTGTGTGTGTACACACACACACACATATATATATATATATATATATATATATATATATATATACACACCAAATTATTATTAGAAATATACATAACCACAAGAATGGCGGGGAAAAAGCATTATTATGGTTAAGATTATTAAAAAATATAATTCTGCAGTGAGATTTTCTTATATATTGTTTCCTGTTTCTGTTCATCATCCTGCCTCTATCTTGTTTTTAAAATCCTTCACTAATACAAATGCTTAATATTTGTAATTAATTTAAAGGTTAATTATTATTTAAAAGGTCAAAGCCAAAAGGCAAAACGCACAGCAGAACAAAATGCTAGAAATTCAAGCACAACTATTGTAAAAACAGTGTGGTTATAGCAGGCTTTTATTTTAGTTTTTTTTTATCACTAAAAGGTTTCATTAGATATAAGCTAGTAATCTAAGCCAAGAAGGAAGTCTTTAAGTAGATGGATATTTCCCATAACCTATTAGGTCATTAAGGGTGCCATGCAGAGTATTTCCCTTCATAGCATCTCTCAGGGAAATGGGTGCTGGAGGTGCCCATCTCTTCAATGACTAACACAAAACAGGTTGTACTGAGGTTACAAGGTACCATCAGCCAGTAACAATCCCTGACCTCATCTACCTTTAAGTAGAAAAACATTAAATTAGTTACAAATAAGGCAAATGAAGAAAAATGTTATTCTCCATTCCTCTACCAAATTGCAATTAGATTGTAAAAGTTCCTTTTAAAAAGTTTTAAAATATGAGAGAGAGCAAGATAGAGAGAGAGAAGCTTTTAAAGTAGAAGATAACTGATGATAAATATTTAAAAAATGTTGGCAAATTTTCATATCTAAATATGAAATATGGTTTGGCAAATATGCTATTCTCTTTGGGGATCCTGTTACTTTAGTTGGAACCAAATTTGGAAGTCAGAGTTTTAGGTCAAATAATCATAAAAAAATCTTTTGAATTATCACAATCTACCATAATTACTCATGTATAATATGCATCCCCTACTTTGGACTGTGAAATTCTGAAGTAAAAAACCCATATATAATACACATTGGTCTTTTAGAAGTTGTGCCACCTAAATTTAGTATTAGATCATTTTTTTTTTTTTATTGGTTTGTACTGACTAAAAGTAAGAATTCATATAGTTTACATTTTGTTTTAAAATACAAAATTTATATAGTATTTAATTACTATGTAAATTTTGTGGACAGGTTTAAAAGATACAAGCTTGTAGTGGATATTTCTCTGTAATGGAGTCAAACAAATTAGTTTAGACTATATATATATATCTTACTTTGAGTCATCCCTTCGCAAATATGGTAAGGCATGAGACCAAAAGAAGTTGATTATATAGTTCTAATGTATTATACATTCCCCTAATTTTAGGGATGAAAAATTCACAAAAATAGTGTGTCTTATACACAAATATTGATGGTACTAATTTTTGTATCTCTCTTCAATTAGTTAACTCCTTCAAGTTTTATGAGGCCAAGTAACAAAATTAGAAAACCCTGGAAACATCAAACATCTCTAACTTGATGGTTTATTCTTATTTTGATTAAAAGATAACTATAGTATTCCCAAAGGTTTTCAAGTATCACAAACATATTCCAGACAGTTTTAAAAATGTAGTGATGCAAAATTCTTAATTCTTATCATTTCTGATCTATACTGTTTCCTACTTGTCATAGACTGTAATGAATGATCTAAGATTTAAAAGAAAAAAAAGAAAGAAAAAAAAAGTGAGTGAAGATTAAAAAGATGAAAGAAATTCATCAAAATAAATAAGAATAGTTCGTATTGTTTCATCTCAAAATAGCAAATAAATAATCTTATTCAATTATCAGTAGGGGTGTCCTCGTGGTGTAATGGTTAAAAAACGATGGACTGTGGAATTATAGTATGCGAGTTCGTGCTCCAGTCGCACTATTACGTTCACTTTCGGGCAAATACCCTTGGGAAAGGTATGAACCCCCTTATCCTCCCAGCTATGGGTTAAATAGCACCACTACTGTTCTTCTAGGAGAATAACTTTAGCATTAAATAACCTACAAAGGTTGATATGCCATTAAACAAAGAAAGAAACCAATCAATTATCAGTTGCTCAGTTGTGTTTTCTGATATATCAACCATTGTAGGTTATTTAATGCAGAATCCTGTTTATACATATGATTTTTCAGTGAAAAGTTTGTAGGTAACACTTCTTAAAGGAGTCAAACCTTATTTGTTTCCACACACTTGAATGGTTTCACATATTGTTAGCACAGTTAAATAGTTTTAAGTATAATAAATGATTAAATAGTCCTATTTGACCCATAAATGGTACCTTAAAAGGTACTATCATGCTAGGTCAAAGTGGACCCGGGATTAATGGCAATGAAGGGATACTCCATATTCCCAATGGCTCCAGGACTAGAGTATCACCATCAGAAGGTCATATATAGAGCATTTGTTAAAGAGGTAGGTCTTAGCCCTCTGCAGAGATGCAGCCAGTGTCTTCTACAGTCCAAGCCAACTGGGCTAAATTAGCATTTGGAGTTAAGCTGGTATATAAATTTTATCCTACTTTGAATCTTTGAAATAAATATGACTAAAGAAAAAAAATTCAAAATGAACTATTGCCAAGGTCATTAAAGAAGAAATCAACTTATAGTTTTATAAAACAATTAAGATTGGAGAATCATAAAAGAATGAGGAATACCTTGCATATCAAATCAAACTACATTAGCTTCTCACACTAAGCAATGGCCAGAATAACATAGCATATGTAACACTTTGAATAATGTGCAGAAAAATCCAGGTTTTTCCCCCTCCTCTTCTTCAAAAAAAGGTTTTTCTTTTTTGTCTTGCATAAAACAACTGATGAAGGCTTAAGAAGAGATCTGTCAAAATGTGTTGTCAACAATACAAAAAACTTCATAAGGACAGACTGGGTTCTTTTGACAACCATTCTAGAAAAAGCTAAACTCTCAATTCAAAATAACTGTATTCCACTAATAAAATTACCTTGTATTGTATTCTACCCACAGCATATGGGTTGGGTAAATACAAACATGGTATAAATTTCATCTAATCTCATTTAATTTTCTAAAATAAATTGATATTTTCTGAGGCAGAATTTCATTGTTAAACTAGTATGCTCTTGTATTGGCTCTAATATATTCTTGCTTATGTCAATATAAAGATAAAAACCCAAATATTGCTGGAGACAGGTTGGAAAATTCAGAGTATTTTCTGGGCAGAAAGGACAATTCTTGACAATGAACATCCTATTGTTTAATGAGGAGGGGGGTGGGGGTGAATCCCTCCTCAAAATTTGCTGATGAAAAGATGGGAATAAAGTTTTAAAGATAAAAATTAAAGAGAAATCTTGTGTACAAATAACCATTATTAACTCTTTAAAAGGCCTCTAATTTAAAAATCATGAAAAAAAAGTATGAGTGAGGGAGCACAATTGAGGCAAAAGATTATATTGTTCTTTGTCACTAATCTGACTGAGGAGAGAAAAAAAAAAAGAAGCTTAAATTACTTTAAGAGAGAGTAAAAAAAAAAAAAAAAAAAAAAAAAAAAAAAATACAACAACAACAGGAGCAAGCTAAATCTTTCAGGGTTCTTGATTTCTTTCTTGTCCAACACTTCATATTTGACTCAAATGTTTTCTCGTATTTTTTCAATTACCTTAAGATACCTCAGACAATTATAAGTTGTGCTGTATAGTTAAAAGAAAAGACTACTGCCACTACTGCTGTGATGTAATCACTATTTGACTCAGGACACTTTGGGAGCCACAGTTTGGCACTAAAAGTATTTAAGTCTTAAACTTTAATATTCATAGTTTCAATTAAACATAAAAAGATAATGAATAATTTAAGTAGATATTTATTCAATTTGCTTTTATTTCAATAATAAATAAAGAGGTCTAATATGGAAAATTTAAATTTTTACCCATGAAAAGAAAATTGTGATTTTGACACTGTGGATAGCCAAGAGGTACAATACTAATGTAGGGATACAATAAATAATTATCTCCCTTAGATAATTTGCATGTTCAGTTAGAGTTTCATAGGAGGTCACATGACAGTTCCAAAAACCTATTATCTATATCTTTTTGCCTTTGATATTTAAACAGGAGAGATATTGTCTTTGGATCCTTCCAGGGAACAGTAAAGCTATATTACTTAAGCACTTTTCTATTTTGTACCCCTTCCATATGTTGCTTGTACATGGAACAATATGTGCATAGTTCTAGCAGATTGAACACATTTTTGTATTCTTCCCTTGTAATATCACTTGTAGATGTTATCAAATGTTCTTGGTAATACAAATGAACTTGTCTTACCATCTATTTATTCAGTGTTAGTATATCACGGATATATTTATGCTAATATTGGTGCGTGGAGAGTGATGATTCTCCTAAAACATCTTCTCCACCACTAAATGTCAAATACTAAAATGTTTTTTTGTCAAAATTCAAAAGATGCTTCAGATTTGATTCCAAGTTTTTCTGACTAAATTTTTAAACCATCAAATAAGTTTAGTGAATTTGCTGAAGAAAAAAGAAGTCTATCCTGAGTGACAATGTTTAATTAAATTTTCTTATTTCCACATAAAAATAAATGGTAAACCCTTTTTGGAGAATTTAAAATGTTTCATATGCCATAAAAAAGTGATGTTTTCTAAGCTTAATTCATCATTTTCTTGGCTTCAAACATTAAAGCCAATCAATATACACAGTGTATGATTTATTGGCCAACACTCATCATTTACACATGGATACAGGATGCAATTTTTTTCTGATAGAACTTGCTTAAAGGCCACTTTTGACAGCTATTAAGTTTTATCCTATTTATAGAATATATATCATAATTCATAGCAAATAAATAAATAAGAAGTTTAATATGCACCCCTAACTTTGCAGTATGAAATTCAGAAGAAAAAACTTTTCGTGTGTAATATGAACTGACTTTTTTGAATTTGGAGCAGCTAAATTTAGCATTTGATCAACTTTTTATTGGTTCATATGGATTAATAATAAGAATTTATATAGTTTACATTATATTTGAAACACAAAATTTACATAGTATGTAGAGCAAACAAATGGACATAATCACATAAAAATGAAACAAGCAAGCAGCAAAAACATAAGGAGAAACAAAATTATAGACTAACACATTCCAGTAGATAGATTTTTGTAACAGTGTAAAACACATTAGTTTGGACTATAGATGGATCTTACTTTCAGTCATCCTGTCCCATATATAGGGAGACATGTGGCCAAAAAAGAAAAAAAAGTTAATCATATAGTTCTGTGTATAAACTTTTGGACTTGAAAAATATAGAAAAATAGTACTTCTTATATACAAATAATTAAAATACTCTTATCATGAACATTTATAAGTTATCTCCCTTGATGAATTATAATGAGTGGAATAAGTGTATAACAGATGCCACAGCATTAAGTTGCAAATTGAACATTACTTGATTAAATAAATTTGTGCATTTTAATTCAGTTGTGTTATAAAACAATCTCACTATAACTATTTTCTTGTTAAGAAGCATACAAAATTCAGATCATTACAAGAAAAGAGTGAATTGAGCAGAACATAAAAAATAAAAGTGTGAAATCATTACAGAAGAATAAGTCATCATAAATGATGAAATCATCTCAGAAAGCAATTACATGATTCCATGACATCTCAAAGAATTTCAGCCCACTGATATTTACCAAACATTCAATTATGCTAATGTCCATTGTACTCAATGACTTGAGAAGGCCAATTGTTCACCTGATTGAACTGGTGCATTACTCAAAGCATTTATCAGTCCTTGGAATGACAGAAGGAAGGAAGGAGATACAAAACTTTCTATTCATCAGATATAAAATCTTTTTCTTAAGGCTGGAATTAAGGGCCACAATTGGAATTTTTTAAAAATTGGTATTTCAATTAAGATGAAAAAGCTTGCTGAATCAATGTTTCAATCAAGTATGCAATAAAATTAAATCATTTGGTTCATAATGTTGAATATCTTTTTATCTTTTGAAGAAATCTTTTGGAATTAACAGCTCAGTAAGATTGATAACATTTTTAAACAGTTTACATTTAAGCTCATTGGAAGTTGGAAAAATAATGCAATTTTATTCACAGTAACTAATCACTGATAACAAAATTTCTAGAGAAAAATTTAGAAAAAAATTGTCTGGAAAACTGTAGTTTGATACATATTTTTTGGCAGAATTTTATAATCAGAATGGATCAACAAGTTCAATGACACATAATTATTAAGTGAATTCTGATCAATAATTTTTTCATTGTATAATGCTCAACGTGTGATTAAACCCTTACCTGTTGATCAAGAGTTTAACTGAATTCACAAAAAAAAAAAAAAAAAAAAAAAAATAGCAAAGAAGTCTTCTGTATATGTCTTAAGTGAAACAATCATTGCTCTATTCATATTTTGAAGTACCATGTTATTTCTAATGTTTGTCATATAAAAAGTTTTCAGTCTACACACCTGGTCATGAGGGTGCATTTGACATTTGCTCACTCAGTAGGGTTAATATTCACAAATGAATTTAGTGTATTGACAAAGGAGGAGAATATGTTGAAAAATAAACATCTTTTTGTGTCAAATACATGTTTTATTCATATGTAATTTAATGAATATTAAATTCAATTCATATTTGATTGAAAAAAAATATTTCAATGTTTATTTGCACCACCATCTACCATATATACTTTAGTATCATCTGATACCATCCAGAACTATTTGTTGACTTTTGCAACTCAAAATTGTAGGTATATCAATTGGCCTAGGCCTAGCCTTGGGCAACTATTTACACACAAAGTTTGTATCTTGCATATGGTGCACCACTTAATATTAGGCTAAAATTTAGCTTTCAGAAAGTTGCATGATACACAACTATATACAATATGTTCTTTTGTCTGTTGTTTTGATAACTTAGATTAATTTTCAGAGTTACCTTTTATAAATAGTTCTTGTGATCAATGATGTTACAATTGCAAAAAATAATATAAAACTATTTCAATAACTGAGTCACATGTTACATAGAACTAATATAGAATTGCAACTGCTGTTATAGTTGTGTCATTATCTTTTTGCTTCTTTTTATAAATATTTTCTAAAATTTTATATATTTGTGGATTCTTGAATGTCTACTGATTAAATGTGACAAGGTCACATCATTATTTTTGTGTATTTTTCAATAATATTCACCACCCAACCTATTCATGTAGCATAATACACACATATCAATTGAGGTGTCCTTGTCAAAGCACTGGACTGCAGGATCGTAGTAAGCAAATTTGAACTCCAGCCGCGCTATTACATTCACTTTTGGATAAATACCCTTGGGTAAGGTATGAACCCCCTTATCCTCCCAGCTATGGGTTAAATAGTACCACTACCATTTCTTGAAGGATGGATTTGGCATTAAATAACCCAAGCAGGTTGATATGCCATTAAACAACAAAACCAACAAATAAACATATATTAATTACCTGCATACATTAAAGTAGGAAAAACATTTTTTATTAAAGATTTATTCTTTTAGTAATCATCCCTTGCTGATTCACTTAATTTAGGAGTTAATCTTATTCATACAGATTTAAACATTATACAGTGAAAATTTAAAATCAAAATTCAATCAAAGTCAAGATGTGGGGTAACTGATCCACCATTGTGTGTATGTGTGTGTGTGTGTGTGCGTGCGTGCATGTGCACACACACGTCATGTTAAACATGGCCCTGCCCCTGCCAAGTCACCTTTTCGCTACTTGAGAGGATTGGTCTCTAGTTGATTTCTTAGTTATGTTTAAATACTCTATATTAAAAGATTTGAGGTGCAAACTTTTACATCATGTCATCAATTAAGATTATTGGACCTTTTCTGAAAATCAATGAACAGCATAAAGCATTTCCTCTCTTTTTACCACCTAAGGAGACTTGGGTTCTCCTTGATGATTAATATGAAATACTGCATCATTTTCAGAGTGAATCCAAAGGGACCATTTGTGATTTACTGTATTCAGTTTGTAGACAGACTTATAATCATGTGAGTAGTTGATTGTTAACAGCAGAAACATGTAAAGGATAAAGCTCTCGCCATTGGGGTCGGAGAGAAAAACGAAGACTAAAAACAAAGAACGTGATGACAAGTTTGTATCACTTCCTAAGTATCATAAACAATTCTTTGAAAAAGTATTGACATATTTATCTTTCTTTGTTTTAATGGCATATCAACATTCTTTGTGGGTTATTTAATGCCAAAACCATCCTTATAGAAAAACATCAGTGATACTATTTAATCCATAGCTGGGGAAGATAAGGATGTTCAATATCTTTTCCAACGATATTAGTCTGAAAGTGAATGTAATAGTGCAACTGGAGTTCAAACTCACTTACTTCAAAGCTGCAGTCCAGCACTTTAGCCATTACACTATGAAGACTCCTCAAAAAATGTTGAGTATTAAAAAAAAGATTCCTCATTTCTTAAATGAGATTGATGACCTGGGTTCAAATCCTGGAGGAGGCTGTGTTTCACTTCATGTTAATGCCCTTAAGGAAAGGGATAAATCCCTATCTTCTCCAGCTATAGATAAAAAAAAAAACAAAGCAGACTTGCTGGGGAAACCAGTCTAGGAGAAGGAAAAACTCTGAATTGAAAACCTGGGGATTGTTGTTCAGAGAATCAATGGCACCCTGCTACACCATTATCAAAACACAAGAAGTGTGGCTGGTCCTACACAAGCTTTCACCATCATAAAGACATCACCTGTATAAGCAGTCTAGCAGTTCACATCTTTAATTCAACTGTTATACATTCATGTTATATAACGAGAGAGAGAGAGAGAAAGAGATTGCTCATGAATAAGTACAATCCTAGTTAATTTTCTTCTAAACCAAAGATAATTGCCAATGGCCCATGAGACCGGGATTCAATCCCAGGTCGAGTCATACCAAAGACTTAAAAAAAATGGTACTTGATAATTCCTTGCTTAACACTCAGCATTATAAGGTATGTATCAAGAGTAAAGTGGAGAAATTCAGAAGGAGTAGCGCCCTTTCCTACACCTTGGTGTAGTAGCTATTGAAAAGGGAGCATTTGAGTCGCCCTTGACTACGGTTGCCAACTTACTTTATTATTTCTAGTGGAACAAACAAAATCAATATTATTAGGTATTGTATCACCAAACTTTGCATGACTAAAGCTCTTTGAATATGTAATAGTACAAAAAGAAGTACACCTCCTTTTATATATATATATATATATATATATGTATAAATTTACAGAGTTTCATTACTGTAAACTTTGGTAATAAATAGTGCCTAACAATATCCATTTTGATTATATAATTTCCGACTAAAATTAATAAATTTCTGATATCATTGGTTTAGAAGAAAATGAACTTATTACAAAAAATTGATAAAGGTGTACTTATTTATGGACAATAGTTTCCACTAGCACTATACCCAGAAAAATGACAGAATTATTTATGTATTTGTTATAAAGTTAATTTCTCTGTGGTCTATTTTCTATTTTCTAAGGAACTTTGTTTAGTAAATTTGATTCATTTTGAATTTAAAACAAACTGGCAAACATTTTGAAAAGTGAAGTTCTGTAAAAAAAAAAAAAAAATATTGTAAAATTATATTTTATAAATCTGCGGTTTATTCCCTAAGAAATCTAAATTCAAGAGCAATAAAAATTCATAACTTACTTAAATATCAAAAGTAAGTATTTCAGAAAAAAATATTTTTCAATCATTAAATTGTGTGTGTGTGTGTGTGTGTGTGTGTGTGTTGACCTGCCAAATAAATTTAGTAGTTGCTGATTTCTTACTAATATCAGAGATCAGAGTTTGAGTCCACACAAAAGTCAAGATTTCAAAAGCTGATTTTCAAAGCTGGAAGAGCCCTGGGAAAATTGGTGCAATATTAGCTTCCTAACAACCCTTTTTCTCGGTTTGGTCTTATCCTTGAGTAAGCTCAATATAGTAAATTTATATATATATATATATATATATATATATATATATATATATATATTCAAAAGTGTACCGAGTGAATGGGTAAATATAGATATTTAATAAAAAAAAAAAAAAAACAGTAATCAAGATAAGTATGTTTCTGGATAGTGTTCATTTCTTTTCTTTCTGATTATTTGTCCTAATAAAAAAATGGCTCAATATCAACTATTAAAAATGCTAATCACCAATGAACGTCATTAACAGGGGAGGGGACACAGTCACACTAAACAAATTAGAGGAGGAGGAGGAAGGAGTCATTAAAGATCTTCATCCCCCCACTCTCTCTTACAGCCTGGAAGAGAAAGAGAGAAAATGTCAGAGGGGTTGTCTGTCAACACTCATAGTTTGAAAATGACAGGAAATGGCATATATCCAAAACACAAACAGCCAAGGAACAGCAGCAAGGACAATAATCATAATTGTAATAATAATAATAATAATAGCAGTAGTAGTAGCAGTAGTTTCAAAGAGAAAAAATTCACATGTGGAAGCGGGAGATTTCCTTTTGGGGGGAAAAAATATGATGAAATACAATTATACATTCTAAATGCACATTTCATGATATGAATTAAAACAAAAAACCAAGTGTGCATATACATAAGTTGGTGACCGCATTCAAGAGTAACCCGAAGGCTCCTTTTTTTAATAGTTACTACACTGAGGTGTAGGGGAGGGTGATACTCCATTCCCTGAATTGCTTCACTTTACCCTTGATATGTACCTTATAATGCTGAGTGTTAAGCAAGGCAACATCAAGTACCATTTTTTGAGTCTTTGGTATGACTCAACTGAGGATTGAACCCTGGTCTCTCGGACCATTGGCAAACATTCTACTCATTAGGTCAATGGCCTGGTTATATATATATATATGTGTGTGTGTGTGTGTGTGTGTGTGTGTGTGTGAATGACATAATAAAATTGCAACACCTTGAAGGAGAGTGCCAACTTGGACATATATATGTCATGTAACCCTAATTTTGGAATTTGCGCATGTATTGATCTGTATATATGATCATTTACTATAATCAAGGTTTTATTATTACTATCTGAACATTATATAATCAAAGTGGATATTGTTAGGGATTACTTACTATGAAAGTTTATAGTAATGAAACTGAATGAAAATATTAACTGTATATTTTGAGTAAACTGAAATATATATTCAGGATATTACAATTTAATTTTACATCAGAGGGGAGAGAGAGAGAGAGTTCCAAAATGCATATACATGTCTATTAATACCAGCTATGGCTATAGTGCCAAAGTTTATCAAACACTTTTAAAATAATAAATAATATATCCAATATCAACTGACAATTTGCTTGTAACTGTCTGAAAAATTTCCTTTCCTCAAACAAAAATTATGTTGAAATAATGTCTACACAGTTTCTAACATGTTTTGTTTTTTTTAATTTTTTATGAACATTTAAAAACATCAATTAAGTTTTGCCCTTTCAACCTTTTTGTCTTCAGATAGCTCAAAGAAAGAAAAAAATAAAATAAAGCACAAACCACATTTAACTTTGCTCCAGGATGCAAACATATTTTTGGTTAAGCTATTCCACCAAACTGTAATTAGTCATTAAATTAAACCTTTTTATTATTTGTATCTGACATGAACTCTTAGCTTGAAATCAAAGTTTTACTGTATATACTGAAATCATGCTCATCCCCAACAAGTTCAAAGAGTTAAAATATTCAAAGATAACTTTATCACAACATTTATACAACACAGAAAGGTAGAGATACCTCTCCTGATTTAACATGAATATATAAAATGCCTGTTCACAAAAAAAGAACAATGAGAAAAAATAAAGAGCAGAAATAACATCTGTTTAGAGATGAGATTTCGAAGTTGTCAGTTACTTAATATAAAAATTCAGAAGACAATTTTTTTTAATTAATCTCTTCTAATTGACTAATCTCATCTTTGTTTTTGTCATCTAAAAAAAGATTTTTTTTTTTTTTTTTTTGAAAATCATTTTTCAAATGCTGATATATCAGCTTAATAAACTAAAGCAATATATCAGAACAGAAAATGATTTATTAAATGAATTTATTTTATTCATCTTAAACATGTAACATGCCACAAGATTGTTCTTACCTCAATCATTTTCAAGTCAATCTTGTTGGGTAACCTCCAGCACTTTTTGGTTTCCCAGGAGATTACAATGCAAGTTCATAAATTCCTGACCTATTGTGCCCAATCTATGAATCTTAATCATACTTTCTTTTTAACAGCATTTGTCTCAGTTTTTATTCAGTCAGTGTGTTAAATTCCAATGTAAAACAATTTTAGGTGGAGTCAATTTAAAATGCAATGACCTAGTCTTTGACTTCAAAAAGATATAACAATATTAAAGATATTTTCTTATAGTAAGTCTTAATTTTCAGCTTTAGAATAATCTTTATTTTCAGAAACTCTTTTAAAACTCTGCAATGTCAAAGAACCTTCCCCAAAACTCAATCAGCCATTTTTCACTATAAATCAAGATAAGAAACATTCTTTGTCAGTGTATAAGTTCAAATTGTATTTCTACTATGTCTTGTAAAGATGGTAAAAACAAGAATCAAAGTTGAAGTTTTTGTGTGTTAATTCCACCCTCAACAACTGTACCCAAGAATTCAAACTTAATTGAAAATAGCAGAAGTTCCCATCATAAATGACATTATTATATTTGTATGGATTGACACTTCTGTACATCAGAGAGTTTCAGAGGATCATATTACAGTTTTGAATGCAGGAACATAGGTTGACTGAAATCCTTTGAGACCATTTGGATAAATACAAGAAGACATGAAAAGAAGAGGAAAAAAGCATGGAAAAATGCCAAGAAATAATTAAAAAAAAAAAATGAGAAATTGCAGAGGAGAGATAAAACATGAAGTGAAGCAGATAAGAGACAAGACTGAAATATATAAAGTTATAGTGAGAGCTCAAAAGATGGAAAAAATAGACATTAGGTAGTGTAGTTTACTTAGCTTTTACTCTTAGAAAAAAATAGATATATTTGAATGTCTGAGATGATTTTTTAAGAAAAGAAACTAAATAAAATATTTACATGTTTACTGTAGATTAAGTAATACTTCATGTTATATAACAAAGAAATTTCTCATTACTTTTTCATGTGACCTATATATGTCACATTGCATTTTATACACACACACACACATATATATATAAGTAGATAATTTTTGGAATAAGGTTAAAGAAAGATAAATTGTAGTGTTCAAATTCTTTTCCCATCATGGATGAAAAAAAAAAATACAGGTTAAAATTTGTGATTTAAAGTAGGAAATAACTAAGAACATTTAACTGAAAGATATTTCAACTTGATAAGTATACAAATTGAAAAAAGCTTAAAAATAAATAAATAACACAGCAATAATGAAACAAGCAAATCCTTGAGAGTGATCTGAAAACACTGACTGCCTCAAACCAAGAAAATAATCTTATCTTTATTAAGTAAATATTGTCTCTGAGAAGCAAGAAATATATTTCTATATATAACAATAGATTGTCCTTGAAGCAATTCACTGTGGGTAGCACTGAATATTTAATGTCTATATTAGCAAATAAAAACCTTCTAAGGAAACAAATGAACAAATGCTTTTATCTATCAATGATAGAAGCATAGCTCTCCAACAATCTGGTTTTGGAAAATAAATTTATAAACTAAGGCATTAATCCCTTTGACCTAAGTAGAGCCATAGCAACATTGCAATCTCAGATACTGCGGATGGATGTTTTCCTGTAACCTATGAGATCATTGGGATACCAGGTTGAGAATTTACCCTCCATGCTATTCTTCAAAGCAATGAGGGTAGTACTTGACAGTGGCCATCTCGTTGTCAAGTAACATGTGACAAGTTATATTAAGTTACATCTTACCAGTAGTAAGAAACACTTCCTGAACGAACTTATTTTCCTTGGTTCTATCTAAATTTCTGAGATGAAGAGTTATTCATACATCTCAGAGAGTAGAATAAGAATAGTCTACTCCCATGAACTGAATAAAGATTTTCATTTGATTCCCTGAAGATCACTATGGCACAAGACATCTGAAGAGGGCTAGTGGATACAGTGGTCGAAATATTGTGAATATGATAATCAAGATGAAGACAATAATCCAAGATGTGTAAATAAGATAAATGATAGCTGTACTTAAAGTTGAGAATTTGCTTAGAGCCACCCCACCTAAAAATGAAAAGAAAAAATACAATAACTTTGAAGATTAGTTTGAAGGCCAAGAAATATATATATATATATATATATATATATATATGTTAATAGCAACAAACATGAAAACAGGTTGTGTTAATGAAATAAGATTGTAAGTTTATAATATTCCATCCCACTACAAATTTCTAAATGTTATAAAACTTCTTTATATACATGCATTCATAGGCAGCCTACAGTAAGCACTGAACACTTTACTGAGTGATATCCTATTAATAGAATTTATATTATAATTGAAGATAAATCAGGAGAAGTACTCTGTAATTAGCTTTTAATAGTTATCTGCCAAGAAAAATGATTGCAGCAAGTGTGAACACAGAACCAGCACTATTAATCGATTAGGAATTGCTCAATTCTCAAAGAGCATTTTAACACAGTTGCACAAACAACAATCATGCTGCAATGTGCAATTATTATTATGTGACAGTACAAGACAAAAAAAAAAAAATCAAATCATCATAATAGATATACACACACACATTATAAATATATATATATATATATATATATATATATATATATATGAAAATCTTGTGATATGTCCAGAATTTAAATATTGCTTTAAAAGCAAGAGCATGGTATTAAGAATGTTTTAAAATCATAAAAACAAATTAAAATCCTTAAAAAGGGGACCCTTTCTTTCGGTCACTTCTCTTCAGAGAATTGTCAGAGACAATTGATTTTATACAAGAGGAAGTTAGCTTGGGATTGTAACCAAAGGAATATATATATATCTCCAACATCTCCACTGTGAGCAGGATGTGACACAGGGTCAATTTCCTTTTAAGCTCAGTTCAACTGGTTTTAATCCAGTTTTCCTTCTCCTAGACCAGTTGTTATACCATGGTTAAAAAACCCAGTTTGCCTAACTATCTACTTATTCCTTGAAAGAATAGTTGAATTAATATCTTTTCCAAATTATATTAGCACTATGTAAAATGCAAACAGTCTAGTCCAGGACTAACTTGGGTTGCTTGGGCTATTTCTAACTGCTATGCATATATATATATATATATATATATATATATATATATATATATATATATATATATATATATACATACATACACACACACATACATACATACACACACACACATACACACACACACGTGTGTGTGTGTGTAAGCACACGTGTGTGTATACAGTGAAAGAGATAAAGTACAAAAAATATAAAGATAAATTATATAGAATAAGGAAATTGCAAAAAAATGTATCACTAACACATCTTCCTTAAGGTTCCATATCTATAGCAATACTATTATCTAAAAATGTTACATTGAAATATTTGAATGTAAAAAAAAAAAAAAAAATTAAGTTTTATTACCAACAATCCCTTTTAAAAAATCAATACTTAATCAATAAGAACATTATGAGAAAACCAGTTTCATGCATTTTGATCAATTGAAAGATTCTTTTGAACATTAATCCCCAATTTTCAACCAGCACCAACAACAGACAATTGCAAATTTCTTGTTGATTAAACCCTGCACAATTTTAGATCTATTCTCTTTGCTGTCAAATGAGTTTTTTGTCTTCACCATTAAACAAGACCTAACATAAAATACAGCAAGAAGACATTTTTATGTAAGTGCAGTGTCTTTTTTCGTCTTCACAGCATACCATGTTCTTATGGGAGACATGATACAAAACTATTCTGCTGAGGGGAACATTTCTGGCTTTGATCAAGAAAACTCTTCACTTCTGCTTGAAATCGTCATTGATTTTTCACAGGTTGGGTGAAAAACACACAGGCTTTCTTGGAAGCCAATCCAGATACCAAGTAGCCAACTATGAATGTAAATCTTTTCTTGAGTAGTTATAATATATTACAGAACAGTGTGAAATGATTTGACTGATAATAGCTTGAAAGAAAGACACTGATGGCAGAGTAGATACAGATCTAAGAAGATTTGTGAGGATGAAATTGAAACAAATTGCAAGATAGAAAAATAGATATCTACACAGGTAAATATATAAGCAAGAAATTTTGAAGGCACACGAATCCAAATGATAATTGCCATATATACTCAAGTACAACCTGATACTATCTGGGACTATTTGTTGACTTTTGCAGCTGGAAATTTACACACACACACAAACTTTGTATCTTTGTGTATAATGCAAGCCCCTAATATTAAGCTAGAATTTAGGCCTCAGAAAGTTGCATGATGCACAATTATAAACAGTAGGTAAATAAAAAGAGAGACACAGTTTAAAACAAAAGAGGAATAGTCAGGAAGATGGGCATAATAGACAAGAAAAAGGGTGGGTGAAGTAGACAGGGAGACAAAGACACACAAGATAAAGATAGAACTATGTACAAGCTTAAAGCAGATCTATTTTTTCCAAACCTTTGTTGTTTTGGCTGTTAAGAGTGCCAACTACAAATAATTGGAAATATCAGCTGTTAAATCCCATCACTTAAAATTCTTGTCTTTAAAGTCACAGAAGCAGAACAGTAATATCTGTCTATAAATCGATTAAAACAGCTTAAATGCAAAGTCATCATAATCTTATTTGATATTCTCAATTCGCTCCTCCTCCTCCTAAAATCAAAGCATCTATTCGTGTAATTTTTCAGACCAGCTGATCCAAAACAGAGTATCTATTCATAGATCTAATGTTTATTCTTCTCATCTAATCAATCAATCAATCAAAAAAGTCAATTTTCCTTTAACTTTACAACTAAAACCACTAAAAACCCTTGGATAATTTTTCACTGATTTTTATTTTTATTTTTTAAAATGAGACTTTTTTTTTAATATTAAAATTAATTTATTCATTTAAATACTAAAACTGTAAAAATAGAAGGAAGAAAAAAAGAAAGAGCCAGAATGTGATCTGGAAATAATGGTAACGAAGAGGTACTTAATAACTCCTCAGTTCTCCCCAACTGGGGCATCGTAATCAAAAGTAGTTGAGTGTCATATCCAGGACACCTCTAGGGGTAGGGTCTTACTTCTCTGGACAGGACACAGCATATTCTAAACCCTGTCAACAATAACAAGTAAGCAGCAATGAATCTGTTTGATATGGGTGACCACTTAAAAACAGCAGGTAATGTAAGCAATCTAAAACCTGTATACTGGACTACACAAAACTTAATAAATAACACTATTAAACAGTTGAGCAACCATTTTTTTTGTTTGGTGGCAGTTATGTCATTTTCCAAGAACAGATGTATTTTGTGTATAAATCTTACAAACATGTGAGAGATGAATTTTATATACTTAACCAATTCCTCTGGCATGGACAAGATGTGACACAAGGTCAATTTTCAAGTGGAATAAAGACAGTTTGAATACAGAAGTTTTCCTCCTCCAAGACTGGTTGCTTAACCAAGGCTTAAGAACCCAGTTGTCACTACTATTTATCCATAGCTAGGGAAAAGATAGATTCATAACTTTCGCAAAAGCATTATCGAAAAGTGAAACAAAAACAGCCAGGTCCAGAATTTGAATTTGGGTTACCGATTCCATTTCCTATCATGGTAAACATTACACTAAGTGTTTCCATAAAAGAGATGAATTTTGTGTGTATTTTCCTCAGACTACACCTAACAAGTTAACAAAATTGCATTTTGCTGTTCAATTTAATGAGACAAGGAGTCTTTAGAATTGAAAGAGCTCATGCCTTAAATGTAATGAAACAAGCATGAACTTGCATCAACGTTAAAAGAAATCACATTTGTCTGTTATCATATTTACCACCCCCTCAGCTCTGGCAGGATGTGACACAAGGTCAATTTTTAAACAGAGTTTAACAGGTTTGAATTCAGAGTTTTCCTTCTCCTAGACTAGTTGCCTCACCAAGGCTGAAGAACCCAGTCTGCCCTACTATTTACCCATAGCTTGAGGGAGAATAATTGGATTCATACCTTTCCCAAGGGTATTAGTGTTATGTGAAATGCAATCAGTCTCGTCCAGGATTTGAACTCATGTTGCTGTGTCCATTTCCTACGACGATAACCATTACACCACGGGCACCACTTTCATTTGTTATAAAGTTAAAATATAAGGTGTTTGAGAAAAATTGATAACATTTCATAATGTAATAATTTGGTTAATTTTCATTCAGGGGGACTTGCTATGGTGTAGTGGTTAATGTGCTGGACTGCAACATCATAATAAGCAAGCAGAAACTCTAGGAATGCTATTATGTTCACTTTCAGATTAAGACTCTAGGGAAAAGTAAAAACTCCAGTATACCCCCAGCTATAGATTAAATAGTGCCTCTACTGTTTTTCTACAAGGATGGCTTTAGCCTTAAATAACCAACAAAAGTTGATATGCTATTAAATAAAGAAATCAAAACCCATATAATTCTTGTTTAAATGATCTCAAATTTTAACTGCATTTGTAGAAATGACTCAAAATTCTATATTTAATGGTTTATGCTTTTTCTTTTCAGGTATAGAAATGCCATTCACTGGAAAAGAAAAGGTTGTTAAACATTAGACATAGAATTTTGAGTTGTTTCTACAGATGCTGTTAAAATTTGAGATCATCAGAATGAGAAGAGGTCAAGCTATTAGATTATGAAATGATATCAATTTTTCTGAAACATCCTGTACATCTCAAATGATACAAAATTTTTTTGAAACCGCCAAGATATAATTAGCCCTTTTTGTAAATCATATCTAAAAATATCTAAAATACGAAGAGAAAAAAAAAAACAAAACAATTGTAACCTATATAAAACACCCTGTATAAAATGTTCTTTGCAAATAAGAAAATACCTAAATTCTTCCAGTTGTTTGATTTAAATGTAAATTTACTAAAGATAGCAAATTATAATGAGGATGGTAAATTTCATTCCTTTATATAAAAGAAAAAATGTTCACATTGAGCATTTCCAATAATTTTCAGTTAGGGTGGTAGCTCATATTTCAACAATAAAATCAATTCAGCCATTTCAAAATGGCAGGCAAAAGACATATATCTCATTGCACGGCCTGTCAAATCAGTTTTAAATCATCAACAACCATTATCATCATCATCATCATCAATTTTACTAACACTCAACTTAGTATGATGGAAAAACAAAGAACACATCTGAAATGACTATTTTCTCTCTTGTTTCCAGCCAAGTAAAGGATATTCAAAAAGAGTAAAACAGTGGCATTTATGAGAAATATATTTAGACTATCAGTCAGAATGAGTGTGTGTGTGTGTGTGTGTGTGTGCACACTTGTGTGTGAGTATGTGGTTAGCAGGAGTATTGATTACATAGGATGGTTGTAACCTATCTTATCTTTCTGGCACTGAATAAAAAGAGTAGGAAAATGTGCAGGGGGTGGTGATGAAGTAATGGTGCTGGTTGGGGAGCTGAAGATGGAAATAATATTAATAGAGCTTAAAAAAGAAAAAAAAGTGAGGGGGGTATATTAATGCAATGAAAAAAGATAAGACTCCGATTATACATCGATATTTACAGCTTTTCCACATTGGGTGATTTTCAAAGGATAAATATACCAATGAAAAATAAAATTGAAATACCCTGAAGGACGAGACCAATGTGCATGGGGTTTGAATACTGTTGTCATTTACTAAACTTAGCTTAGTTTAGTACAAGATAAGAAGTATGAAGCACCTAGTGATGATCAAAATCACTAATATTTCTATAGCTTGTTAACCATTACACCATACAAGGTGTCAAGAGTTTATTGATACACCAGAAGTACTGTTGATACACACCTTACTTTAAAATTTTCTGTACTCCAACTATTATATTTTTATGTTTAATCTTGAGTAAATGGAAAATTATTCCTGTTATAACTTAATGATTAATTGATTGATTGATTTTAATGGTATGACAACACATCTAGGGTTACTTTAAGCTTAGAGATTAGAGAATCATGTTTATTTTACACTCAATATCTACATTTTTTGCATAGTTGCTTCTTAAATGGTTTTTTTGGCACATGATCCTATTGAAAACAAAAATTTTTTTAAATGAAATAGGTACTACCACTCTGAATCAGTCTGGACCTGAGAGTAATAGCAATGAAGGCATACTTCACATTTCCCAGATCTTCAGAAGTAGATCCTTACTATCAGATACAGTTTAGTGTCATACCTAGGACACCTCTTTTTTAGTTTTTTTTTTTTTTTACTCTTCTGTATGGGATACAGTGAGAGTATTCTAAGCTTCACCAACAGGGCGTGTTATAATTCTATTTTCTGTCAGTGAATCATCAATGGTTTTAAATCATGTAATATATGTATAAGTTGCAAAAGAGACTGACTTTTGTAACAAGGAACTTATTACAGTTCTTCTTCTTCTTCTGTGCACATCTTTAAAATTCATTTGAAATTAAGATGCCAATTGGAAGAGGTTCATAACTTCTGTTTCAGGTAGCTAGACGGGTGGAAAGAGAATTTTTAAAAAAATCTATTTTGTTGGTCTGTATTCAGATTACCAATTGGTCATTAACAAATTGTCAAGGGAAGGCAAACAACATTTTTCCTTCTACCAGGGCAGGTGTACCTTATCATAATATAATAGCTAATCTCACAAACCAATTATTAAAAACTACTGAGTTTGATCCTGACTAAGTGTTCATTCTTTCGGTTTTGTGCCACATCCAAGCTATGATTAGTTTTGGAGGCCATTTCTTGTGGTGTGATGGTTAGTAGACAAAGCTTGCAGACCATTGTGAGGTAGTTTGGTTCTTACAGGGTGCCCCATAATACTAGCCCTGTGTTAACCTAAGTTAAGCTTAGTAAATGATTGTATGAGCAGGTAAAAAAAAAATTGATGGGGTTGTGATCAGCTTTAGTCTATAATTTATTCAAAAATTGAATTACACCTTCTGGTTTGTGCTTAATTTTCATTTTTTCTCTCTTACTCCCAGTCCTTATCAGAGAGAGAGAGAGAGAGAGAGAAAGGAAAAACATTTCAAAAGATCAGTTATGTCTGGATTCTTCTACTATTCAACGGAAAGAAGGAGTTTTAATTTGGGTGAGATGAAGTACTTGGCCAGTTTCATTATGATGTCAAGTCTTATCATAAAACATTTTCAAAATGTTTCAGTCAAAAGGTCATATTAAATATTTGCCAATTTGACACCTTAATGATAATTCATAGGTAAGCAGACCTAAAAACCATTGCACAATTATATGCTGCAATCAAATATTACACAAATGTATTTTAACAACTGTCCCCATCTTGGTTACTATAATTACAATATTTTGGTCATCATACCCACCAAACTTCTTCAGTTGTCTGTCACATTTGGTAATCTTTGAATTTCGACCTGAACTCTTTTTTCAATCTATGCGAGTTCAAAATTTCCTGAAGATTGTCAGCTACAACAGATAACTGAAAAAGACTGGCGTGTATATTGGCTAAAATATTCTAACAATAACAACCAAGGTAAGAATACATGACTGAGTACATTAGTATATTATGTTTGACTGTAACATTTAATTGTACAATTGTTTTGGGTTTGTTGACTTAAACTTAGTCATTAAAGTTTCAAATCTGAAACATGAAAGCTGGACAAACATTATCATTATAACAACCAAGAAGAGAAGGTTAATGTTTGAGAACATCAGTGAATAATAATAATAGTAAATAATCTACATTTAAGGTTGTTGAATAAAAATGCCATCAAAAAACTGTCAAATGACTAAAAAAAATTATTAGTTGATGTTAGTAACTCAGTCTCTTGTGTATTGCAATAAATATTTAAGGTCTTCTGTCTAAGTGTGATTGTGAGAAAGTCATTATTATAAATGGTAAAATCTTTCTAGACCATCTAAAATAAAATTTAAAAAATCTACAGATTTTTTTTTATAAATACATGAGTTTCTTTTAAATACAATTGGGATAACTTAAGCATGATTTACAATTTAAATAGAAAGATGTGATTATAAGCTGTTATTGAAATAGACTTAATGACGTGCTTTGAAACACATGCACCCTGTTCAAAGGCAAAAATGCTAGGAGGCCATACTTTGATCAGAAACATGATACACAGATACTACACTCTGATCCTAACATGAGTTATGGATAGGCAGACAAAATAAAAAATAAAAACAAACCAAAAAAGTAACGCAGTTAATAACACACACACACAGTGAGTGGGTGTGTATTGAAACTCTTCCAAGTCCTGGAGTTTCTTGCCAAGATTATGTAAAAATGTACTGAAACTACTAATAAATTGGTTACCACAACAGTAAAAATAGATTTCTTGAAGCAAGGGGAACATTCCGAGAGGTACTTTCAGTTAAAAAAAAAATACAGCTGTTAAATGGTCATAAGGTTTGGAAAGTTAAAAGAAAATTTGGAACATTGCCTCCTTAGTTTCAACCGAGGTCATTAACAGATGATAAATGTGTTGATATAAACATCTGATTGCTTCATTGAAAATTTTTAAAAATTCATTTATAAAAACAATAGGAAATGAAACCTTGAGAATCTAAAGCAAAAAATATAAAGAGTTTAGAGCAAAATATAGGAATCATGTCTGGCAATTAGAATATGCATTTCTAATCAAAATAAAAAAAGTTTGCTTTCTTTGCTTTGATCTGGGTTTGTAGAAATGGTCTAATGGTTAAAATCACAGTCAAAATTACAGTAGAAGTATGAATTTATCCAACAATTCTACAACTAGCAAAATGCAATACACAAGCAGTTTCTAACTGGAGTACAGTGTCTTTGAATTTAGTTTTCCTTCTAGACTGATTGCCATACCAAGATTAAAGGACCCAGTCTGTCTTAATATTTACCATGGCTGGAGGGAGAATAATTGAATTTATTCCCTTCCAGGGGCTTTAACACAATTTGAACTTGAGTTGCCATGGCCATTTCCTCAGATGATAACCATTAGGCCATCAGTGCCTCCTTAATTTCAGTACAAGTAATTTGTATTCATATTAAGGCTATTAGAAAGCCATGAATCTACATTTCCCAATAATTAAAGTCAGGTATGACAGTTTGTTACTGGTCTCCTATAACTAAATACAATCTGTCAGGTGTTAGAGAGGAGATGGACATTGTCTGTCTGTCTGTTTCTCTCTCTCTCTCTCTATATATATATATACACACACACATGAGGAAAAGTTTAAAAAGCAAATAATCCAAAATTTGATGAATTTATAACGAAAGTTAATGTTGAACTTTTTGGTTGTAATAACCTTCAGGACTTTACATTCATGAAAAATGTTGTTTAAATAGAGATGGACGTTTGATGAAATAATAGGAAAAAGAAACTGTGTATAAAAAGAAAGATTCATAACAGCACATTCAGCGTTTTTATTTTTGAAAATGTTATTAACTTGTTGTCATATGGATTGATGTATGAATTTTGTTGGGTTTCTAAGAGATATAACAGAAGATGATAAAAAGAATGAGAATTAGAATATATTATTTTTTTAAAAATCTGTACTTTATGCACGTCACATTGTTATTTCCAACACAACACATTTTATAAACAGAAATTTGGTTTGCCTATGAGTTCTCCTCTTAGTGGTGTTCTTGCATGCATTAGTCTTGAACTACTTGAATCTGGTCCTTTTAAATATATAATTCTAAGTAATTCTAATTATTTCCAATACATAGACAACATCCAACTTATTTATCCTTAAGAACTTGATTTAGTAAAGATCACTGACAGACTGAACAAGATTAAAACTACCTTAAAGTTCACACATGAACTAGAAATCAACAACTCTTTACCTTTCTTTGATATATTACATATAAGAAATAATGACAGATTAGAATTTAAAGTATTTGGCAAAACCACCTGTAAAAATAACCATATACATCTTTCTTCACACCATAACACCAACACCAAAAGAGGAATTATTATAGGTTTTTACCTTAGGGGTCTCCGCATTTGCATCCCTAAATACCTAGATGATGAATTTAATTATATAAAAAATTTGTTGCTAAACCTTAACTGTAAACATTTTATACAATTTGCAAAATCTAAAGCCCTCAAAATCCACAAAAGAAAACAATCTCAAACTGCCATCAATACACTTCATAATTCTTCCACTAACTTTATAGAAAATAATTTTAAATAACATTGGTATTAAAACTGCTACTTTATCCTCCAAAACTATTCATAACTTACTTGACACGAAATCTCACCAACATATTAAATCTAATGCTGGCATCTATTCTATTCTTTGCAATAACTGTAAAATTAAATATATTGGTGAGACTAACAGAAACCTTAAAAAAATGTCTATATGAGCACAAATGTAACATTACATAAGGCAATTCTAAAAATTCACTCTTCCAACATGTATCTAAAACTATGACAACAATTTCAATGCAGCAACAATGTTAGCTCATACATAATAAAAGATTAAGACAAATTTTTGAAGCCAGTGCTATTTCGCTTTTATCCTTCATTAATACTCGTCCTGGGTTTTTCAATCTATCCCTTTCTTAGGTTAATTAGCTCTAAATAGCTACAACATATCTAATTTTAACTAATTTTTCTCTCCTCACATTTACACTTCCTTGAGCCCAATGAACAATATGTTCATATTCATTTTCTCTTCCTTTCTGTCGTTCTTTTTTTTAAATAATATATTCTATCATTGTTTTTGTCCTCTTCCGTTATATCACTTAGAAACCCAACAAATTTCAAACATCAGTCCACATGACAACAGCTTAATATTTTAAAAAATGAGAATGCAGAATAGGCTGTTATGAATCTTTCTTTTCATACACATTTTCTTTTCTCCTGTTATTTCATCAAGCATCGATCTTTATTTTAACATTTTTTATGAATGTAAAGTCCTGAAGAAGGTTATTACAACCAAAAAGTTCAACACTGACTTTCATAATAAATGCATCAAATTTTGTATTATTTGTTTTTTCAACTTTTACTCATACTGTTGTATTTATTTCCTCATTCTCTCTCACTCTCTCTCTATATATATATACACACACGTAACAACACTTATAAGGCGCAGACTGTAATTTATGATTTATCTAAAATACTATAAATAATAAAAAGATTGAAAAACTTTGAATTTTAATAAGACTTTCAATAAAATTTCTCTTGGGAGGAAAAAGTAAACAGTTTTTTGAAAATTGACATTTCTCAGTTTAAAAATGAATAAAAATCTTTGATGTTATTTTAGTGGGAGAGAGAGTGTGTGTGTGTATGTGCGTACACCTACTTATAAAAACATTACTGTTCAACTGTGACACTGACCACAACCCAGTTGCAGTATGACACCAATTAGAAACAAATTTCCAACAGGCAAATCTCTTTATATAAAACTTAATATAAATGTTTCAAAATCCATGTGCCCACACACACACACAAACTTAATATGTATCACTATATTCCCCAACTGTCTCTCTTTCTCTCTATCAGATAAACACCTCTTCTGGTTCATATAATGAAAGGAAATTTTTCTCTCTCTAACTGTGACTTAACATGCAAGTAGTACTATGATCATCACACACACACACACACACACACTCTCTCTCTCTATGTATATATGTAAATAAATACCTATCTTGGTATATGTAAATAGAAGACGAAAGAAGAAATGATGATCTGCTGACAGTTGCCCTAAGAATAAGCAAACCGCAAAAGTTAAGCCACAAGACGCACCTATAAAACAAACCCCCAATCTTGCAAAGCATACAATGCTTGCACACTTGTTTTCTTTGTACTCCTACACATTCAACAGAATGAAACAGATGTACACCATGTCAATATACACAGACAGATCAGACTTTCATGTGGACACATTTCAGCACAGATTCATTATTGTACAAATACTACCCAAAAGCCATGGGCAGTTCAAAAATATTAAAATGACATACTATTTCAGATATAAAGGAAAGAAAGATTATCTTTTTGCAAATGAAATTGCTGTTGCAAAATGGTGATACCATTTCTTTAAATTTAACAAGTACACTTATAGACCTATGATTGAAAATTGATTATCTTAATGATAGGAATCAATGCTGCTCTATGCTGAAATGAAAACTACAGCGGCAGCATCTTTAGAAAATCATAGATGAAAATTTTGATTGAAATAAATAAAAAGAACAGATCTCAGACTCTCAAGTTTATCAAATTTTTAAAAAAAATTTATAATTCTTCAATATGATATCTGCATAGTCTCTCCCTTTCCCTAATTTTATTTAATAATTTTCAACTATTTCTTATTTAAGACACTGGACTCAAAAATTCACATGTTAAAAGGATTTGCATCTCTTCAACAACATTCTGATTTTAAATATTTAAATGCATTAGACTAACAAGAGGGTAATTAATAGGAGTGTTTTAATATAATGTTTCTTCTCATTACAATTAATATAAAAACAATTATTCATTTTGGAATACAAGAACCAAAGAAAAAGAATTTCCTTTTTTTTTTTAAATCTCTAAGAGAACAACAGTTTTAACGGATATAATTAAAATGTGAGCATTTATTTAATTTTTATTTGGAAGTTGTCAAGGAAAGAAAACAGTATTTGAACTCAGGTTGCTGTGTTCATTTCCTATGATGATAACCATTACACCACAAACATCTTCTAAATCCTTAGGAAAGGTATGAATCCAACTATTTTCCTTCCAGATATGGGTAAATAGTAGAGCAGACTGGACTTTTTAACCTTGGTATGGCAACCAATCCTGAAAAGGGAAAATTCAGAATTTAAACCAGTTATAGGTCTGGAGAGGGATAAACTCAGCCAGACTATTCCTGCCCAAAGCATGTAACAAAACCAGGTTACAGGACCAGTGAGAGAAAAGAAAATAATTTTTTTATTATACCCATTACAGACATAATGAAATTGTAGGAAAATCAACAACATAATCCCTGATTATCGATAGTAATGAGGTCAGAGAAAAGATAGGTGTCACCAAGTAGTCATAAATTCAATGAAAAACAAGTGGAAGTAGAGCTCAAGCAACTTCTTGGTGTTGGTAAACAGTGATATGGAAGAATTACACCAAGTTCTTTCCTCAAGCCTCCAGATAAAAGCAAAGATCAAAGGACTCAAATTTTGTTTGAATTTTTTTTGGATAAGATTTAGTCAACTTTTATATTGAAAGTGAATATAACAAAATAAAGTCAACAAAGTTTAATAATCAACTTATACCTGAATAATACCAACTTACCTTACAAGTAAAATTTTAAAAGGTATGTTCCAAATATGAGAAGAGGTGTAAGTTTTTTGTCAGAACAATATATCCAAACCCTCTCCAACAATACTTGGTCAGGGTGAAAGCACATAATAAAAAATCATCAGTAAATATTTGTAACAATTTTATCTAATTGTTTTTTGTTTTTATATCTTTGGTCACAGGTGCTCCATAATAACTGTCAGGATGGGTGTGTAATTTGCATTCATATAAGTAGCCAGTTAATACTTGGATAATTTCATACCATTTTCAATGGATACTGAAAACATATGACAGCATTAATCCCATTTTATAGCTGTTTTAAAACAAAAAGATAAAGAAGAAAAAAGCACAGCAGTATATCTCTGAGCCATTTTACAAGCAGTTATTTATATGCTGACATCAAGAACTAAGTTGAATGTCTATTTGGTCAGAAGCTTGTTGACATTGAAAAAGCACGTCCCATTTATTTGAAATAGCATTGATTAAACTAAAACTTTTAAAAACTGATAAGTAAACTAGTCAAATTTCTATCAGAAATGACCAGATTTTCTATGTATGGATTGATTAATACTGTTCTGAAAGAGAAAAGAGATATGTACAAAAATATTCATTTCAATGAGTGAAGAAATTTATCTATTTAAACATTTTTATTTTTAGTACAAGATTATTAGTCCTAAGCAATAAGACTATGTAATTATTTTATATCTCCAGTTTAAAAGACAACCCATAAACCTAATAAGTAATGCTTAATTAAATGTGAATACTTATTTTAGTAATAAAATGTAAATTCTTTTTAAATTGAGAAATTTAAATCTTGTACATTTTGCAGCAACATGGTTTACTATTGATTATTGTTAGAGATCCCCTTTCCATGAAGAACAAAATTTTTGTTAAACCATTTCACTGAACTGAATAAATACACATACTAAATTAGGTAGTCTCACATCAAGCTGCTTGCCAATCAATAGTGGACAGACAGACAAACTCCTCTTAATTATTAATATAGATTTCCAACTTCTATCTATAGTTGAACTGAACACAGAGCAAATATTTTCCTTTAAACATACAATCATTTCCAACATTTAAAAAGTCCTGTATTTTTTAACACATCCTAAGTTTTAAAAAAAATGAGCAGGAAACAACCTTCACCACAAATTCACCCCACTATGTTAACTACATAAAAAAAAAAATGTTTAAGGTGGGGGTGCACTAAATCAGTATGTAAGATTACCAACATATGCCCAAGTAGTGTGAGAATTGCACCACCTTCAAGAGGGCAGAAATAACAAGGGGACAATTTTCTCCACCCACCTCTTCTAACCTACGATTACAAAGCCAATAACTCAGAAGAAAAGAAGGCCTTGGCTAGTACAGTTAGATAATGACTAGTATCCAGCCTGGCATAGCCTGGGAAAATGGCAATTGGAAAGACCCTGGAGAAAATTAACAGAAAACTTTATAAAAAACTGATTATAAGTAAACTAGCCAAATTTCTGTCAGAAATTAGATTATGTATGTATGAATTGGCACTTCTACTTAAGATCAAGGTGTAGTATTTGCACACTTCTGCCTAGGATCAAAGTGTACTATATCAACCTGAGAAAATCCGATGGTTATTTAAAAAAAAACCGTCTACTTACATGTAACTAAAATTCTCATTATGTTTGTGTGTGTGTGTATATATATATATATATATATAAAAACTGTGAAACTAGTGGTAATATTTTAAAATGTTTAAAATAGAACAATCTATATTACACAGGATATGTAAAACAATTTTTTTCTAGTTCACGTCATAGAAATATTAAAAAAATAAACTGCCACTATCGTTTAGCATCACCTTGATGATAAAAACAAAAATAAAATGATAATTTAGTTTAAATGAATTAAATTAAAAAATAGTTTTAATTTAGAAAAACATACACATTACCTTGATAATGGTTCTGATAAGAACCAAAAGTACTCAATATACCATAAAGGGCACCTTTGGAGAAATTAACAATACTTAAGACCATAACATCAAAAAAACCCAACAACATTAGGACCTTTGAAAGAAAAACCTTTAAAATAACAAGGATTCCATCTTATTTAACTGAACCAGTTTGTGTGTGTATATATATATATATATATATATATATATATATATATATATATATATATGTATGTTAGAGTAGTGTAGGCACAGTCGATGGTGCTTGGTAACTGTCATGTCTTGGTCTAATGATCATGTAGGTGAAAAGCTTTTAGTCACCAAGTACCATTGACTGTGTCTACACTACCTTATCTGATGATTGCATAGGCAAAAAACTGATAGTCACCAAGTGCTATTGAGCATTCTTTATATATTTTATATTCTTTATAGCAAACTATATGTGTGTGTGTGTGTATTCCTGTAATCTAGCAAAAATAAGACACATCATAGTAATTCACTTAAAATGTTAGTTTTCTAAGTAAAAGGCAGAAATTATGTCATTCATGCAAAGTAGGTCTGATGTACCGAGAATATTTTCCAGTAATTCTATGTAATATTTACAGATACACTTAATAAATCACTAGTAGAAGTTCCTGGCATTGCCTGGAACAAAAGACCAAGAGTTGGGAGAGTAACACTGACTCTGACACAACAACCATATGTACCCAAACTAGCCTGATTTTTCCTCATAGACAATGAACACAGGGATAAATAAAATTTTAGATTAAAAATCTCAACAATTACTTCCTTCTATAAACTCAAGCTGTGACGTCGAAGTTGTTACGTGTTTCAGTGCAGAAAATAAATTTATTTGAAAACTAAACAAATATAAAAGCAACCAACAAAACAACTGCTTATTTATAAAGATCACAAAAGAAAAATAGAATGAAAAAGAATAAAAAACAGTCACTTGTCACAATTTGATTTTTAAAAGTTGAATATGCAAATTAGTTATTAACATTAACTAAAATCTTTTTTAATGGCATGTCAACCCATACAGGATTATTGCATGTCTAGAGGTTAGAGAACTGCATACATTACATGCCTATATTTACATATTTTTGTTAAGTTTCCTAAGTTTTTTTGCACATGATTATATCATGTATTTCTATCTAATATACATAATTTGCAAACAGATCTATTTGACCCACAGATGGGACCCAAACAGGTAGTACACTCTGGGAGTAATATTAATGAAGAGTTACTTCACACTCACTAGAGCTTCACCATTAGATGCTATTTAGGGTCATTAACTAAGAACTGTTAAATTGGCCAAAACATAATACACACACGCACACACACACACACGCACACACACACGCACAATAAATAGTTTCTAAAGTATTAACAATGACTTGCCCAGTTGGCTGGGGCTGTAGAATACACCGACTGCTTCTCTGGAGAGGGGTGAGACCCCACTCCAATGATTGTCCTGGATATGACACTAAACAATTTGATGGTATGGTTCCAGCAATGCTGGAGCTTTGGGGAATGTGGAGTACCCCTTTATTGCCATCGCTCCCAGGTCCACTCTGGCCCAGAGTGGTTGCACCTGATAAGGGTCCTATCTATGGGTTAAATAGAACTAAACAGTGGTTGGCATTTACTGTTTTTATACATTTAAACTGCATATTTATGCTGAACTGAATTGTTTAAAATAGAACTGTTTTGACATTAAAACTGCGTACTAGTGCTGTAGAATACACTGACTGCACCTCTGCAGAGGGGTAAGATGCCCCCACAAATGAGTGTCCTGGATATGACACTAAACAGTCTGATGGTGAGGTCCCAGTAATGCTAGGGCTTTAGGGAATACAGAGCACCCCTTCATTGCCATTACTTCCAGGTCCACTCTGGTCCGGAGTGGTAGCACCTGATAGGGTCCTATCTATGGGTTAAATAGAACTAACGGCATACTTATGCTAAACTGAATTGTTTGATTAAACTGAATAGCTTGAAATAAATGTTTTTGACTATTAAACTGTACTTACATTTAAACTGCGTGCTTATGCTAAACTGAATTATTTCAAATAGAACTGTTTTTTGACATTGAAACTGTATTTACACTAAACTGAATTGTTTAACACAGAACTGTTTTGACATGTAACTGTGTGTAAACAAAATCGGTACTGATACTAAACTGAATTACTGAATTAGAACTGCTTGACTAAACTGAATAGTTTGAAATAGAAATGTTTTTCACGATTAAACTGTACTTACATTTAAACTGTGTGCTTATGCTAAACTGAATTATTTGAAATTGAACTGTTTTTAACATTGAAACTGTATACTCATGTTAAACTGTATTGTTTTAAATAGAACATATTATTTACATAAAAATGGATTTGGCATTAAATAACCTACAAAGGTTGATATGCCATAAAACCCAACAAACCAAACCAATAACAATGACCCATTAAACCATTTAGTACCCATTGAAACAGTGGTCCATGGTGATGTTTCTATTTAAGCGAGAGTGAAGATTCAAATTAATTTCATAGTTATCTAAAAAATGCAGCATTCTTCAATATTTTTCCCAAAATTAACATTTTTTTTCCAAATCATTATCTGATGAAGCTTACATAGAGTGAAACATAAGTATATAAACACTCCACTAAATTGGTTTTCGCATCTTCTTTGTCTTCCATAGTTGTCACCATTATGTTTGGATGATTACAAAATGATATTCAGTGTAAATGCAGACTTCACAAATTTATCATTCGTTTTATCATTAGACTGGAATTTGCTTTATTCTCTAAATCTGAAGAGTATTGCCGTTGAAAAATTTGGATATGATGTGCAATTTTCGATAAGTTATATAAACATGAGGACTTCAGTAATATATACATATGTGCATATATAAATAACCAACTTTATACATAAACATACGTGTATATATATATATATATATATATATATATATATACACACATACCCACACACATGGATTCAACCTACTCGTTCTTTTTTAAAAGGAAAATCAAAAAGAACAAAATTTAGAAAAAATTAGATAAAAATTAATCTTGTATGCTTGAAGCCTATTAAAAAAATTAGCTGACCAGTGTCCGGTCATTTCAAAGAAAAAATCTTAGACAATATAAGAACAAAAAAGAACAAGAATTTCTAAAAAAAAAAAAATCAGCTTCAAAAAGAAATATTCTTCGATTTATCATCTTCCAAAGAAGCAATGGATCCAAGTAATTTTAGATTCAATGCTTATAGACGATAGTAGAAAGATGGTGCTTCCAAAAATAATAACCTATAAGTATGTTAAAAAAATAAAAATCTTGTCTTTTTATTAAACAAAGAAGCATAAAATGTCATGGTATTCTCTAAGGAATCCAGGTTAAGATACACTATTGGATTTTATTTATGAGAATTTTCCATTATTTAAGTCTAAGTTTTAGAGAGTTCATGATTCAATCCCATTAGAATCTTATGTCATTCTTTTCTATCAAAAAGTTATTTGATATCTTTAAGCAGCTTTCTGAGAAACCTTGAAAAATGTATAAAACTATGGGATACTTTGGTTAATGCTGAGTCAGCTATTTCCAGGAAAAAGCACAACATTGCTTATATACACATTAAGACAATATCAAAAGAGAGGCTTCTACCAGCCAAGGTTATCAATAGATGAAGCGGTAATTTTGGACAGGTTATTATGAAAGAGTGAATAGCTCAAATATTCAGTCCCCCCACAAACCACGCACAGGCACACAGCCTCGTATTTCAATATTATAATAAAAGCAAGACTAGGGGAGAGGTGATCATGTTCACAAGTAACAGATTTTATTTACCTACAAAGCAATGTGCTTATTGTTTCATTTATCAGTTACATTAGTGAAGAGAATTCAAATTGAAGTTTTGCACAATTAAACATTAATCATATCTTGAAATTCTGCAGATTATTGTTAGAGACCACCACTTTATGAGAGTCCACCCCCTCCCCATGAAGAACACAAAATTTTTAATGTTAAAACCTTTCCTGAGCTCAATACCATACCATATTTGGTAGTGCTACATAAAACCATTTGGCTATTTATAGAGAGCAGACAAACAAATTTTCCCCAATCATATATACATTTATTAAATTGAAATTAGACTGCCATTCACCAAAAAAAAAAAAAAAAATGGCAGTAGATTCAGTATGAAATGAAAGGGCTAAATGCATAAAAGAGTGGAGAGCAAACATGATAAGAATAATAATAAAAAAAAAAAGAAAGTTTATTAACTCACAACGCATCAAGTGAGATTTTTGATGATGAATTTCCCGTGATAATCAGTGTCATGAAACTCAGAGTTGGGAGTTAATAATCTTCATTACTTGTATGTATCATCAGCAGTCTTTCAAAATTAGTATGACAGTCCTGTCAATTGACTGTTTACTTGTGGATCTTCAGATGGCTGTAGTGGCTGTAGAGGCCAATCTGCAATTTGGACTCTTAATGAAACAATTGGAGAAAAAAACTAGATGGAAACTACACAAGAATGCTTCGTGCTGTTTTCAACAAATCCTGGAAGAAGCATCTTACAAAATAGTAGTTGTGCGGTTACTTACTTCCCATCTTGCAACCCCCCCCAAGCAAGCAAGATATGCTGAACACTGCTGGAGAAGTAAGGACAAACTCATAAGCAGTGTTCTTCTTTGGATTCCTACACATGGACACTTCAGTGTTGGATGTCCAATAGAACTTACATTTATCAGTTCTGGAGGTGTTTGGGGTATAATGGTTACCGTCTTAGGAAATAGATGCGGTGACCCGAGTTCAATTCCTGGATGAGTTTGTTTACCTTGAAAAGGTATGAATCCTACTATTTTCCTTCCAGCTATGGGTAAATAATAAGGCAGACTGGACTCTTTAACCCTGCTATGGCAACGAGTATAGGAGAAGGAAAACTCTGAATTTAAATCTGTTAAACTTTAAAAAAATTGACCTTGTGTTGCATCCAGCTAATGCAGAGGGGTTGGTAAATATATAAATTCATCAGTTCTGTGCAGACACAGTTTGCTGTCTAGAGGATATGCCAAGTGCAATAAACAATAGGGATGGATAGTAAGAGAATCAAAGGAATTGATGCTGTCAGCATGCCATGATGTAAGTGGACAGGAGAAAGTATAGGTTACAGTCTTGTGTGCATATATATCATAAAAGGAAAGAGTCCCCTATTAAATTTGGGGCAGGAAAATAGTCTGACCCTGAAGATATAAACTGATCTTATTTGCTGCTAATGACCTCTTAGCAATCTGGAAAAAGGCAAATTGATAGAACAGTCATTTAAATGAGAATATCACATGGATGAAATAAGAAAAAGAATAAAGAAATTAAAACACAAATTAAATAGAAACAAGTTTCATACAATGTCATAAAAAAACATGATCCAAGGAAGAATAAACAATAACAGTTTATGTATCACAAAGAAATGCTTAACAAAACAATGGAAAGAAAGAATTCAAACTAGAGAAAGAATGGGGGGGAACTATATATATATATATATATATATATATATATATATATATATATATATATATGTGTGTGTGTGTGTGTGTGTGTGTGGATGAAAGAATAGGAAAGCAAAAAAGACAAAGCCACTTCCTCACCACAACAAAGTACATAAGCAGACATTTTGAAAATGAAACACTAATACCCAAATTAGATAATTAGATCCTGTTCCTTCTTAGCTACTAAGACAGTGTTTCTTGGCATGGAAAGGCTAGGGGAAAAAAAGAAAAAGGAAACACACAGATACACACATAGAGACACAGACACACAAAAACAAAAAAAACTATTAATGAAAAAAAGAAAAATGAAGACAACAGATAGAAGAAAAGAAAAGATAGAAACAATATGGGAAGGGAAGAGGAGAAGGAGTAAAACTGGCCAAAGAATCCTTTCTTCTACACCCCCTACACAAGGTGGTCAAAGCAGAAATGGGTGGGGATAATCACAATGGACAACTGAGTCAATTTCACTTAGTAGTGATAATGGTCACTATTTCTATTCTAGTAGACAGGTTTGTAGCCAAGAGGAAAGCCACATACTGGGCTGGCTACAGCAAATTTTCTCTAAGACAACTACAGATACATTAAAACATTACATACCTTGATAACCCCCCAAATCCAAAATTAGCCTCAGAATTAATAAAGGAGGAACTGGATTGCAAATATGATTAATTAAATCTTCTCTAAAAAAATATGAATCCTTATTAAAATATCACATAATGAATTTTTTATAACATTTACACACACATTTTAAATCATGATTAAAATTTAAATGCTAAAAAAGTTTTTAATCCATTAAATTATCATAGAGAATCATTACAATATTGTTCAAGTATAAAATATAATAATAATAATAATAATAATAATAATAATAATAATAATAATAATAATAATAGACCTTATAATAATTAACAAAAAGAAAAAAAAAAGAACATTGAAATTATGGACTTTACTGTCCCGGCTGACCACAGAATAAAACTGCTAGGGAATTGAAAAATGAAGGTGACAATTATATTTATCATGATTGGTGCTTTTGGTACAGCAACTAAAGAATTATTAAAGAGACTGGAGGACTTGGAAGTTAGAGGATGAGTGGAGACCATCCAAACGACAGCATAATTGAGAACAGCCAGAATATTAAGAAGAGTCCTGGAGACTTGAGGAGACTTGCTGTCACTCAAACTCCAATGAAAAACCATCAGCTAAAACTGATGTGAAAAACTCTCAAGGAGTAAATAATAATAATAATAATAATAATAATAATAATAATAATAATAAAAGCGAGAATAGACAAGACCCAACGAAATAGTAAATGTAGACTATGCAGTGACAGAGATGAAAAGATCAATCACATAATAAGCGAATGCAGAAAATTAGCACAGAAGGAGTATAAGACGAGACATGACTGGGTCGGCAAGGTGATCCACTGGGAAATGTGCAAGAAATTTAAATTAGACCACACTAACAAATGGTATACGCACAACCTAGCACCTGTCTTAGAAAATGACACATAAACTCCTATGGGACTTTGACATATCATTTAATCTCGGCCAGAAGACCAGACCTTATAATAATTAACAAAAAAAAAAAAAAATTGCAAAATTGTCGACTTTGCTGTCCCAGCTGACCACAGAATAAAACTGAAAGAATGGGAAAAGAAGGATAAGTACCTCGACCTTGCTAGAGAATTGAAAAAGCTGAGGAACATGAGAGTGACGATTGTACCAATTGTGATTGGTGCTTTTAGCACAATAACTAAAGGATTATTAAAAGACCTGGAGGACTTGGAAGTTGGCGGACGGGTAGAAACTATCCAAATGATAGCATTACTGAGAATGGCCAGAATACTGGGATGAGTCCTGGAGACTTGAGGAGACCTACTGTCACTCAAACTCCAGTGAAAAACCATCAGCTAATACTGATGTGAAAAACTCTAAAGGAGTAAATAATATAAAAAAACAGGATAAAAAATTACAACCCCAAATTTCACATTGTTGATCCTCAGGTGGGCTAGTATTCAACATATCATATATAAACATATATCTACATATGTAAATGAATGATATTTTAACTATAAAATAAAATGGTAAAAACTCATGCCTGAGTTTCATGTGAACTTGTATCAACAGATTTGAAGCCATGTTTTATAGTTGAAATATTGGTCAGTATTTCCTGTGCATAGAGCACTATATCTTACTGATTTAGGATGGTTATATCAGTAAATTTCAAATCTAACAGTATATGTATATATAGGAAGGTAATGTAATGGTTATAGACCTAGAAAATAGAATTGGTAAGTGTAGTTCAAATTTTGATCATGTAACACTAATGCCCTAAGAAAAAGTATGAAGCCATTTCTTCTCCCTTTAGCCGTAAGTAAACAGAGGAGGGTAAGATGATCTCTGTAACCTTGAGAGTTTGGGAAGAGGACCACTATGAAATTAACTCTCAGCAAGTGTGACATAAGGTTTTAAACTTCAAAAACACTTCACCCTCCCCATACCTCACAATTTCAAATGTTTTTGAAACATTTGAAGATCAAGGTAATTTACATGTCAATTTTCATCAAGATTAGACTATTAGTCAGGGAGTATGTAGGTAAGAGGAGTCCTTTCTGAATAATTTTTCAACCAAAACAGTCTTTCACCATGAGTGGGGCACTCTTGCAGATGACAATTCTTTTATTTGATTTCTGGACAAATTAGACCTTCCTCATCAATTTTAAGCTGAAATAATCTGAGTATATATATATATATCTCACTGCTCCTGTTATCTGGTTGGTCATGGTGGCACTACTCATGTAGTGCATCTTAGGCAGGAATTGCTTGTTGTAGCCCCGTCCCTCTTAAGATCTGCTTTGAATTCAAGAGTTTTTCTTCTAGACTTGTTGCCAAAAAAAGGTTAAAGAATCCAGACTCCCTTTCTATTTACTCATAGCTGTAGAGAGAATAGTTGGATTCATACTTTTCCCACAAGTATTAGTACTATATGAAATGCAAAGTCTTATCCAGAATTTGAACAGGTGTAGCTGAGTACACTTCCAACAATGATAACCATTATATCATGAGCCCCTTGTTTATTAAATTTTTTTAAATATTAATAAAATAAAAAATAATACAACACTATGATGACACTGAAGAAATGTTCTGCTAAACTTTAGGTGTTTATATAGAATTCCTTTCATAAAAGAAGTAATCAATACATTCATTAAAATGATGAGTCTTTAAAATAGTTCACCAATAGAACTTTGGGTGTTATATAACAAAAATTATTAAACACTACAGCATTTTAAAACATGAATTATCTTTT